>MU853412.1:454333-508890 GCA_033297235.1 Trichocladium antarcticum
CTGCGCGCGCGATGCACCAAACGAGATAGATGCTGACGCGGAGACCAGGTTGCGCGCACCCGCCTGCGCCAGGCGCCCATGGCCGACGGCCGGCCCAAGTACACCGGGCTCGTGCAGTGCTTCAAGCTGGTCTTCAAGGAGGAGGGCATGCTCGGCCTCTACGGCGGCATGACGCCGCATCTCCTCCGGACCGTGCCGAGCGCCGCCATCATGTTTGGCATGTACGAGGGCATTCTCCGACTCCTCGACACCAAGGCGTGATTTCCACCACCACCACCACCACCACCACCACCGACAACTGAGCCGCCCGAGGTCGCCATCCGGCCCACCCCGAATCAGCGCGCGCGCCACTGTACAATACATCACCACGTAACAGAATACTAATCTAGGGGATCGCTGACACTTGCCTCGGCATCGCCACTCCGGGGCCGGGGAGGCTCGTTGCAATCTCTCGATTTGCGAGCGACACCCCCCCCCCCCCCACCCCTTAATCTCTCCTGTCCTGTACAATATAGAAAATGGGTACCATAGATCGGATCGGTGGCGCAGCATTTGGGATACTGTACGTTTTTTGTTTGGGTTTCCTTTCCTTTTTTGCATTCGAGGGTCGCGTTGGCGTTTGGAAGGGGGTGGGTGGGGGTTGGGCCGTGGCGGGGCGGGGCGGGGTGCGGAAGACATGGAGATGCTGTCCAACGTGCATGGAAACGGAGGCTGCTTCATGTCGGGCAATGATTGGGGACGTGTACGATCTTGCGGCCCATGGACGGGGGCTTGCAGTGTATGTAGTTGTGGGCAGAGAGAGGGCTGCGTACGTGATAGGGTGTGGACGGAGATTGGGGTCGTGGATGTTGAAGGGGTCTTGATGGGGATGGGGAGACAGGCGAGTGCCCGGTGCTTGAATGCTTGCGGGATGGGTGGATCTCCTCTCCGGCGCGAGTTCAAGCAAGAGTATGGCAGCTCGCGCACCTCTCGGAATAACATTGAAAACCCCCAGTTTGATCGGACAAGCTCGAACAGTGACCTCACCCACCTCGGCCCCCCTCTTGTAATTCATTGGAACGGACGCCGGCCCCTCCCCGACCTCCAATCCGGCATACCGCGCGCTCATACATCATAATCCCATTCTGTCCCGGCCCACCAGCGAACCAACGCAACGCCGACCAGCCGCCTCCGGCCTCGGCCGAAATCACCATCCGCCATCCCCCAGCTTGTGTGCGCCGAGCCAGCCGTGGGGCGGCCGCTTCCGCAGCTTCCTCGGCCGCCGCGCATGGCCCCTGCCCCTGTCACCAGTAACGAACCCCAGCCTCGGCCACGCGGCGGGAGACGGCCTCGGGGCCGCGGGCGTGGACGGTCGCGCGGTCGTGTCGTTGGCGCCTGGCGGGCGTCACCAGGCGTTGCGGTCCCAGTTCGGGTCTACACACCAGCTGTCAGCGTCTCCCTCATTTCTTCTTCCCCCCCTTCTTTTTTTCCCCCAAGTAAAATAACCCACCCTGCACAAACGCCGCCAGCACCTTGCTCCCCGTCTGCAGCAGCGGATGGCCGACCACAATCCTCAGAAACTTCTCGAGCCCCGCCCGGCGGCCCTCAATGACATCGTCACTGAACCGGTTCGTAAACACCTTGCCGGGCAGCGGCGGGATCGTGACGCGCGCGCTCTCGCGCTCCAGCATGTCGCGGAAGTACTCAAAGTCCGAGTAGCGGCGCCGCACCGCCGACTGCCGCAGCTTGAAGGCCGGGATGTTGGTGCGGCACACGATCTCGTAGTCGGTGTACATGTGCCGGCCGAGCCCGTGCGTGCGCGGGCTGCGCACCTCGATCTCGAGGAAGTTCTCGGGCGGGCCGTAGATCTCGTCGAAGGACTGGTGTCGCGTGTCGGGGAGCGACTGCAGGATTGGCCGGTGCAGGCGGGCGGCGGCGGCGGCGGCGGTGGAGGTGGCTGTTGAGGTGGGGGAGGTAGGGGAGGTCGGCTGTGAGGTGGGTGGCGAGGTCGGCGGCGAGGTCGGCGGCGAGGGCTGGTCGGGTGCCGCGGCGGCGGCGTTCGTGTCGTCGGGTTGGGACGCCATGGCTGTTGATGGGGGGCGGGGAAGTGGACCACCCCTCGTCGTGTTGCCGGGGGTTGTTCTCAGTGCGCCGGGTGCTGCTGCGCGTTCTGTGCGGCGCGTTGTGGGGGCTGCTAGCCAGTGGTAGGATACTTTTGAGTTGTCGAGCGGAAGCGGATTTCTGTCGTGTGCCGGCGGGTGATGTGAGCTGTCGCGGGAATGGGTTGCGAGCTGTGTTAGCCAAGTTTCGCAAAACAGGTGGGGGTGGGGTCATGATTCCAGAACGCGGATCCTGCGGGGAAAGCAATGACCACATCGGCTTGGCGGCCTTGTTTCTTTCTTTGGGGATCACGGGGCAAGACAGTCTCGAGGAACCTGAAACACGGAATGGCAAGAGGAGAGTGGCACCGCAGAGCTCAATTAGTTGGCATTGCTGCCGCGACTCACGAAACACCGCTCGTGTACTCCCACACCACACTAACCACACATACATGGACGTGCCTATTTCCGTCCTAGGCCGCCGGATGCCCTCTATTCACGCGCAATCTTTCGTGTCCATCCCTGCTAGGATTGCTATGATGCCAGTTGGTATGAGCCTCGGACACGGTCGGCAAGACAGCATTCTCACCTTCGCCTCAAAACAGCCCATGTACTCCAAAACCCAACGCCGTCCTGCGATGTTGCAGGCCCCAATCCTCCGTGGTGTTGCACAGACGCGGTTCTTTGGCCCCAACGCCAGGGGTGGGTTGCCTGGCGGTGCAGGTAAAGATGTCGGGTGCCGATATATAAGCGCTTATTTCTTATCCGTTGCAAACTTTTGGTGGATAGCTCGGATCTGCTCGTCCAGGTTGAAGGTCTGCAGGTGGTTGATGTGCGCCTGGCTCTTGCCATCCGGGTTGCCGTCAAAGGCATGCAGCGCGACCTTCTTCCGGCGGGCGGCCTCCTCCTCGGAGATGGGCTGGCCCGTGGTGGTGTCGAATAGGTCGCTCCGCTGGCTGGCCAGCCGCTTGAGGTTGTTGGCCACGTCTGCGGTGGACAGGTTGGTCGTGGCAAACCGGGCATCCGCCTTGGCTTTCTGTTCCTTCCAGCGCGGGTCGAGCAGTTCAACTGCCGCGTATTAGCATCGTCATGTGGAAACGCAACCGACAGGGAAACTCACTTCGCATATGCTCGTCCATCTCACTGAGCGCGATCTGCTGTTTGCAGTTGGGGCACATGGCCGTCTGCGTGCCGAACTTGCTTGCCGCGCGCTGCGCCGCACGCGGCACATAATTCTCCTTGATCTTCATCGGCGCGGCGCCGCCCCGGGCTTCGGCCTGCGCCTGCTGCATGCGGAGCCGGTCCTGTTCCCGCTCCTGTATCCTCTGCGCCCCTATCTCCTCCTCCGCAAACCTGGGCCGGTCGGCGGCAGGCGCAGGAGCCCCGTATGGCTGCGGCGGGGGGGGTGTGTTGGCAGCGTGGTGAGCCGAGACCGGAGACGGCTGCACGGCGGGTGCTTGCGCGCCATATGTCTGTGGCGGGTAGGCGTTGTAGCTGGTGTCTTCGAAGGGGAAGGCTTCTTCGATGCGGAGCGGATTGATGGACACCTTGTTTCTCTCTTCCAGCGACGCGTATTGGAGGTCGTTGAGCGTCGTCGGCGGCGGCAGGGTTGCCTGGTCGTCTGCTTCGGTGAAGACGATGGTCTCGACCACAACGAAGTCGTTCCAGTCGACGCGGGCAAACTCGACCTTCTTCTTCTCGGCCTCCTCCTCCTGCTTCGCCTTCTCGGCCTCCTGCCATTTCGCGTATGCCGCCCGCTGTTTGGCGCGGGTGAGGACCTTGTATTTGTCGTCGACGTTCTGGCGGAGCTGTTCGACGCGTTCCTGCTGCGCCTTGCTCCCCTGCCCACTGACTCCGCTCTCTCGCAGGAGGATGGAATACTGGTCGACCATGCTCTGGAAGAAGTTGTGGAATGTGTGGTTGGGTATCAGGAACTGGAACTGCGGGTTGCTGGCCTCACGCTGCGCAAGCTGCGTCATGAAGGGGCGCCCGTTCTTTGCGACGAACAAGGCAGTTAGTCGCACAATCTCCAAGTCTTTCTGGCTCATTCGAGGCATACGGGCAGAGAACTGGAAATCGGGCGGCTGCGGCGGCCCCGCGGGCTTCTCCTGCGCGGGAGCGGCAACGGCATCGCCGACGCGGCCGGCCGAGAGCGCGGTGCCCCGGCCGGACTTGATCTCTTCTTTGCGCCATTCGTAGTAGGCGTTGTAGGGGTCGGAGCTCGTCATCAGAAAGTTGAATTTCGGGTTCTTGCCGTGGTTGTCGCGGATACGCTGCTCGAGGCCTGCGCCGCCGCGCATCACATAACCAGCCGTTTTCTCGATGGCCTCGCGGATCTCGCCGGGGGGGGGGATGATGACGCCGGGCGGTGGCTTGATGTTTTCAAGCACAGCCGCAGCCGATGCTGGAGCATCTCCGTTTGTCGTCGCCACAGCCATGGCGGATCTAGTTGCTGCGGATGTCTTGTGGTTGACTCTTCGGTGTTGGTGTTTGAGTTGCGCGACGCCAAGGACCGTGTCGCCTCGAAGGCCTTGCCAATTTGAGAGGCTAGTTCCGCATGATCTGTGCACCAAGACCCTGGCTCCACCTGTCTCTACAGATACATACATGTACGGGTCTGTGCCATGTAATACGTATCCGTATCTGTCTTCTAGGTCCAATCCTTTTCTCAGATTCTATCCACTTCCCTTTCTCAATGATTGCGGGGACTTTGCTATTTAAACTCTCGCACTGAGAGCCGCAACAGCTCAAGCCAATTCCGAGTTCGCCAGGAGACTTTGGGACATACATTCATCCGATACTGTAATACACCATTGGGTAATGTATATACTTACATACCAGCTTACACAGCGATGATCTGACTTGCTACAGCGGTCGTGCTGCTCTCTATCGGCCCAATTCACGGATCGACTGTTGGTGTACCCGGTCACTCTTCAGCCCCCAAATTCCAGTCCCGAGGTGGTCCCCTATCTCCCGTGGCGTGAGCCCTTCATACTCCGTAGTCAACCTTGTGATGGGGCTGTTATGTCGCAACCGACTCAGTGCAGTGTGCAGTGTGGAGCGGTTTATCTCACATGCGCCAGGAAATTATTCCTCGTAAAGGAGGCCAGCCCCAGGCCGCCGGGGCATTTGGTGATCCGTGCAGACTCACCCAGCCAATCGCGGGGCAACTTCCCCAGGACGCCCACCTGCTCCCGCCGGTTTTAGAATGGCAGCGTGCAGGGGTTGAGGCCACTCTGCTTCAATCAATTTCTGGGATGCGTGCGAGTCGTCGGCGCGATCTTTTGACTGCAACCCCTTTCCAGCCTCCTTCCATCGTCACCGTTTAGGCTGGCGAGTCTTCTTCTACACTTCAATTGACACCGATTGTTCTTCCTTCTGCGGTTGTCGGTTGGTCCTTCTACCGTGTTTCTCTTCGAATCCAATGATAGCCTTGTAATGGATCCTGCGCTTTTCGACTCTCGCTAATTCGCCGTTTCACGATCACCCCCCGACGCGCCCTCCGAACCCACCAGGCCGCGCGAAACCAAGCAACCAGCAACCCGAACGCAGTTGTCCCGATATCTCCCCCGAGCCGCCCATCATGGCTCGGCCAGCCAGCGCAAAGCCGGCAGCCGCGCGGGCATCACCCCCACCGCCAGCTTCTGTTTTGAACCCCAACCCCAAGTCGACGGCGACGAGGCGCAAGGATGACTACTCGTCCGAGGGCGTCGAGGACAACGATGTCTTTCTACTTCCCGGGACAGATTATCAGCTCGTGGTCGCAATCACTGTGCTGTGTGCTGCTGTCCGCCTGTTCCGCATCTACCAGCCCACCAGCGTTGTCTTCGACGAGGTCCAGTACGTCCCCCAAGAGTCCCCCTGCTTTCCAGAGTGCGAGACTGACCACAGCATTGCGCAGTTTCGGCGGCTTCGCTTCCAAGTACATCAAAGGCCGCTTCTTCATGGACGTCCACCCCCCGCTCGCCAAGCTCCTGATCACCCTCTTCGGCTGGCTCGCTGGCTTTGACGGAAAATTCGATTTCAAGGACATTGGCAAGGACTACCTCGAGCCGGGCGTCCCATACGTGGCCATGCGCATGTTCCCTGCCGTCTGCGGCATTCTCTTGGCTCCCACCATGTTCCTGACCCTCAAGGCTGCCGGTTGCCGCACCTTTACCGCGGCAATGGGAGCCGGTCTCATCATCTTTGGTCTGTTCATCTGCCCCTGAACGCTGCTGCCCTGGACCTGGGCTAACCTCCCCCCAGAGAACGGCCTCCTTACGCAGGCGCGCCTGATCTTGCTCGACTCTCCCCTGATGATCACGACCGCTTTCACCGCGCTTGCCTTCACCTCTTTCAGCAACCAACACGAGCTCGGCCCCTCGCGCGCATTTGGCCTGAGCTGGTGGTTCTGGCTTGTCATGACCGGCCTCGGCTTGGGAACCACGGTCAGCATCAAGTGGGTTGGGCTCTTCACCATCGCTTGGGTTGGGTCCTTGACCCTGGTCCAGCTCTGGGTTCTGCTCGGCGATTACAAGACGGTCACAGTTCGTGTGTTTGCCAAGCACTTCATGGCGCGTGTCTTCTGCCTGATTGTCATCCCCCTGACCTTTTACATGGCCATGTTCGGGATTCACTTCCTTTGCCTGGCCAATCCCGGCGACGGCGACGGCTTCATGAGCTCCGAGTTCCAGTCGACGCTGAATTCCAAGGGTATGCAGGACGTCCCCGCCGACGTCCTCCTGGGCAGCCAGGTCTCCATTCGCCATGTCAACACGCAGGGCGGCTATCTCCACTCGCACCCGCTCATGTATCCGACGGGATCCAAGCAGCAGCAGATCACGCTCTACCCCCACAAGGATGACAACAACATTTGGCTTCTCGAGAACCAGACCCAGCCCCTCGACATCAACGGCCAGCCCATCAATGGCACCACCGCCTGGAACAACCTGCCCGAGACGCCTTACATCAAGGACGGTGCCGTCCTTCGCCTCTACCACTCGCCCACGCACCGCCGCCTCCACTCGCATGATGTGCGGCCGCCGGTCACCGAAGCGGAGTGGCAGAACGAAGTCTCTGCGTACGGCTACGAGGGCTTTGACGGAGATGCCAACGACTTTTTCCGCGTCGAGATTGTCAAGAAGAAGTCCAAGGGCGGCGTCGCCCAGGAGCGCCTCCGTACCATCGACACCAAATTCAGGCTCGTCCACGTCATGACGGGCTGCGTGCTGTTCTCCCACAAGGTCAAGCTTCCCGACTGGGCGTCAGAGCAACAAGAAGTCACCTGCGCCAAGGGCGGCACCCTCCCCAACAGCTTGTGGTATATCGAGTCCAACGAGCACCCCCAGCTTGGCGCCGATGCCGAGAAGGTAAACTATGCCAACCCCGGCTTTCTGGGCAAGTTTTGGGAACTCCAGAAGGTCATGTGGAAGACGAATGCCGGCCTCGTCGAGTCCCACGCATGGGACTCGCGCCCGCCGTCCTGGCCCATTCTCCGGCGCGGCATCAACTTCTGGGGCAAGGACCACCGCCAGATTTATCTGATCGGCAACCCGATCGTCTGGTGGAGCGCCACTGCCGCCGTCGTCATCTATATCCTCTTCAAGGGCCTCGCGGTGCTCCGGTGGCAGCGCAGCTGCAACGACTACTCCGTTACCGTCTTCAAGCGGTTCGACTACGAAATCGGCACGTCGGTGCTTGGCTGGGCTCTCCATTACTTCCCCTTCTACCTCATGCAGCGCCAGCTCTTTTTGCACCACTATTTCCCCGCCCTTTACTTTGGCGTTATTGCGTTCTGCCAGATCTACGACTTTGTTACCAGGCGCATCTCGGCTGTTGGTCTGAGGGAGAAGCCGATCGTTGGCAGGGTTGGCGCTGTTGCCTTCCTGGCTCTGTCAGTGGTCGCCTTCACCCTGCTTTCCCCCCTTGCGTACGGAAACACCTGGACCAAGGCCGAGTGCAACCGCGTCAAGCTTTTCGGCACTTGGGACTGGGACTGCAATACCTTCCTGGACAGCGTAAGTGATTTCCCTAACGGAGTGATCCCTGAAAGAAGGCTGCCCCAGAGGGGTTGATTGGCGACGTGACGAAGGATCAAAAGCCTTGCGGTATTGAATCTGTTCTGGGGAATGTATTGGGATGACTGGTCATGTGCCACGGTTATGATGGTAGAGATGCAGGCATATACGCGCCGGAACCATTACATGAGACGGGCCCATACTAACGCGTTGCCTGCCCCAACAGTACGACGCATACAAAACACTCCCTTCCACCCCGGCGGCCGCACAGACTCCAACACAATCTGCGGCCGTCCAACAACCACCCCCGGTACAGCCTCCCGTAGCGGGCGGAGAGCAAGGACAGATCCCGATCGTTGATGCCCAACAGCAGCAAGGCCAGGAAGTGAAGGCGAAGGTCTCGGACGCGGCGCTGCCGTCCAACAAGCGCCTCGTCCACACCGAGGAGCGGGTCGAGTTCCGTGACCAAGACGGCAACCTCCTGAACGAGGAGCAGGTCAAGGCGCTCGAGGGCAAGGTCGAGTTCAAGACACGCTATGAGACCCGGACGCGTGTTGTTGACGCCCAGGGCAACGAGATCCTCCTGCCTGCCGGGGCCCAAGCACCGCAGGAACAAGAGCCGGCAGCGGCGCCACCCGTCGCGCCGCCTCACCCGGATGTTGAGGGTACGTGTTGTTCTGCAGTCCCACTTTTCTTGCCCCCTTTTTTTATTGGGCTGTCATTTGCTGACCCGCATCCGTGCAGGTGTCGATCGCGAGACCCCCAAGCGCCCGGTTGCCGACGAGGAGATGCCCGAGCCCAAGCAGAGCGTCGAGGGCGAGAAGGAGCGTGAGGGCCAGGCTGCCAAGCCCGCCAGCGAGGGTAATGAGGCGACTGCCAAGGCCGAGGAGGCGCAGAAGGAGCTCTGAGTTGGACCCCGATCTCGGCTTGAAGACGTACGGAAGTGGGAGTACGTACGTGTATGATTAATCACGGGGTATGAAGCCGTCGACGTCTCTCGCGTATCTCTCCCCCCCCTGCACCACCACGCTCGGATTTCTTTTCGTCTTGCCCGTGACGGTATCCAATGACACGAATATGGCGAATTGGGCGGTTGTTCAAAGGATTGAGGGTTGCGACAGCACGCGGTTGGCTTGCTGGGGAGGATGGCGATTTGATTCAGGTGTTTTTGGTGTCCGTTTTGATCAGCGGCAGAGTCCCCGCGAGGACGACGCGCTGGCCCTGAATTTCCTTGGTCATTTATTCTAGTAGATGTGGATCGAACTACCATTCTGGCTTGCCCCGTTCTATCTTGTGGCTGTATCAATGCTACCACACACCCCGTGATTGAAGAGCACGCCAGAATCGCTGTTTCCCCTGAACTGGGGCACATCCATAGCCAACCCACTCTGCAGACAGTGGCCTAACAATGGGCCAGCCATCTCGTCAAGCCAGCTGACTCTTGCCTGTACGCATATAAGGACGGGCCCCCGGTCTCCGCTCGCCATTGATGCCGGGGCTGCCAATATGCTTCGGGAAGGCTTCTATAAAAATACCTGGCAAGATGTTGAGTTCGATATTTGTCTCCGAAGTCGACTTCACGTCCAAGACATCCCCTGCTATGGAAGAACGTTGGTTCGAATGAGTTTGGTGAATTCTCCGAGTTGATCGAATATGGCGATGCTGATCCCGACAAAGGTGGCCGCTAATTAGTACACAGTTCCATGTTATTGGGAGGGGACCATCCCGTATGACGACGTGGTTTCCTTGGCAACGATGCTCATCGGCTTTGGAAGCCTAATCTATAGCGGTTGGGTCGAATCCCAGAAACTGATGGATTATATCGGGCCCAGAATCGAGGGTCTGGTTCAACCCTAAGCTACCCCTGAGTACTTCGTACCTACAGCATGAATTGATTGAGGGCCTCAAGGGCCTACCTGGCTGTGAGGCGCCCGAGACTGGCGGCATTGCCCCGCTAAATTCGGTCGCCAGAACAGAACAGCAAGTTCTGTAATTGACCTGTGAATTCGAATCGCATGTCCATGGCTGTGACATTCTGCGCATGTCCATGGTTCAGCTTTGGAAAGCAAGGAAATCCGGGTTCGGCATTGGATCCCGATGACGTTGATTTGGTGCATCCAGAGCTGTGGCTTTTGATTGAGCCAGTAAAAGCCGGCGGTTAGCTGTCGGCTCTCCTGTATCCCCACTTCCGTCGCCCAACAATGCGGAACCTGCGCGTACAGATCCGTACATGTTACGGAGTACGTCGTAGGCGCCAATGCAAATGGAAGGGGGGAAAGACATCGAGCCAGGAACAGAGCCAGCAGAGTCATCAGCCATGCAGGCTGAACGGCAAACACCAAGGCCCCTGGCTCTGCGCCCAATGAATCTCGAAGCGCACCGCTAGGCCGAGCCGGACCCAATAAAAGCTGCACGACCCTGGTCACGATCTGGGGGCCGTGAAAGCCGCGCTTTTCCTATCGCAGCGCCGGGAGTCTGTCCAGTCTCGCCCCGTCACCATCCGCTCTCAATTGCTGCAAGGCAAGCTGAGCTGAGGCCTCGTATCCTGCTTGGCGAGTTGCAAAGTGCCTCTTCCTTCGCCGCCCGCCATTGCCATTTCCAGAACTGCTTTCTCTTTCCATCCCGACCAACAACTCTCTTTTATTTTTCTTTCCATCCGCTGGTTCTTGGGGAGAAGACCGGCTTACGGCCTTCCTCGCCAACGCATGTGGCCCGGCCGACCGCGACGCCTCGCACGCATCCAAACGAACAATCGCGGATTTTTTTAAGCGCAACGTCGCGGGAAAAAAAGAGGACCAAGCATTCGAAGCAGTGGCAGCCGGGGTTGCCTGTGTTGCTCTCGCAAGGACCCGCCAGCCTATGGTGTGGTCCGCCGCAAACCTACCAAATGGAATATCCGTACGTGCCTTCACTCGCGGGTCTGTCCACGTTCTGCCAATCTGCATGCGCCTTCCATTCGGATCTTGGCCGGCATTGTCTGGCTTGAGCCTTCTCGATTTGACCGGTCGGCCGAAATTATTACGGCCAGCTGCACGGCGCCTTCCCTCGGTGCATCACTCGGAAGGCATCACATGGCTGTCACTAACAGATTGTGGCAAAGCTTCGTGACTGTAGGCGGATGGTCACCCCACCAGGCCTCATCCAGCGGCCGCCCGACTTTCGGCCACCACAGGTCGCTGTCTAGCATCCTGCGGTCCGGTTCCCCGAAGCCCTCGCTGTCGCACTCGAGGTCGGATTCCACAACAGACTCGCCCATGACGACCGACGCCCCCCGTTCCCTACCTTCCACCCCACAACCCAGACGATCCTTTCTGTCAACTTCGTTCGACGACGAGAATGATATGAGCACCATACCCGACCCCAGGAGCAGGGCGATGAGCCCGGACAGCGTGGACAGCAGCAGCATGGTGGCGCCGCACCACCCGGACCTCGACGACGAGGTTGCCACCCTGAGCACCAAGCTCATCAATGCCATCAATCACCAGACCACCTTGGACGACAACCTCTCGGCCACCAGAGCAGAGCTGGAGAGGTCCCGCCATCGGATACACCATCTCGAGGCCCAGGTGGAAGAGCAGAGGGAGCTGCTCGCGGGCGATGTCTGGGTGAGGCGGAAGACAGTAGAGGCCGACAAGACAAGGCTGCTGGCCCGTGTCGCCGAGGAGAAGAGAGCTCGCTTGGATATGGAGCAGCAGAAGAAGAGGATTGAGCAAGAGCTGGAGAACCTGACAACCGCCCTTTTTGAGGAAGCGAACAAGATGGTCATCTCGGCAAAGGAGGAGGCACGGGCCGAACAAGAGATTGTGCATCGCAAGAATGACCAGCTCAAGGCCCAGCTTGCGGACACGGAGGGGCTTTTGAAATCCCAGCAGGAACAGCTTGCCGAACTCAAGCATGTCATGGAGCAGATGACGGCCGAAAGGGAAGAGCAGTCCCCCCCAACTGTCCCTTCATCTCCGTGCTTCGGAGACTTCGATGCCCGGGATACGACCGAACGGCCGTCGACTGGCTCGCACCATCATCACCATCACAGCCTGTCGGTGTCGCTCGCCCCATCGTATCCTACCAGTTTCACCCATTTTCTACACCCTGTCCTCCGTACCGATCTGGCGGCATACGGCGACTTCAAAGAGCTCTTGCGAGCATCCAGGAGGCTCTCCGGGCCCCGCGGCCCCACAGGCTCGTCCGGCTCAGGCTTGACCTCGCTGGGTCTTGGTTTTGGCTCGTCCGGCTCGCAAGTATTGCCGGGTAATGGGTCAACTACTTCTCTCGCCACGGCCAGCAGCCCGCCTGCGACGTCCCCCCAGACGCCCAACACACCAGCCTCCTCCATCGGCACCAGCTCGTCCACAACTACACCGACTCTCCCCCACCTGAAAGAGACAAAGTTCTACAAGCGGGTGCTCACCGAGGACATCGAGCCGACCCTCCGGCTCGACATGGCACCAGGCCTTTCTTGGCTTGCCCGCCGTAGCGTGCTGGCGTCCATCGCCGACGGATCACTTGTTGTCGAGCCGACCCCCTCTACGGCCACGGGCCGGTTTGGCAAGGTGACCAAGCCCGAGCTATACCCGTGCACCCTTTGCGGCGAGTCCAGGAATGACGGTGAATATCTTCGGACTCACCGTTTCCGCGTCAATGAGGCCGACTCTACCCAGGCCGGGTATCCGCTCTGCAGATACTGTCTTACCCGGGTTCGATCGACCTGCGAGTTCCTTGGGTTCCTTCGAATTGTCAAGGATGGCCACTGGCGGGCTGACGACGAGGACGCCGAGAAAGCCGCGTGGGAAGAGAGCGTCCGCTTACGGGAGCAAATGTTCTGGAGCCGTATCGGCGGCGGGGTTGTGCCCACGGGCCACAGTCGCCATCCCTCAAGTTCCAGCGTCATCCCCAGCCTTCGCGGCGAAAAGAGCCCCAGGCCGAGTCACGATGCGACCCCCAGGATTCCAGAACCCGCGAAACAGCTGTCGGACCCGCCCAAGACACCCGAACCGGACCACGCGGATGAATTTGTTGAGGCAGTAGAACATCAAAGTGCCGATGCCATGGAGGGTGTCATTTCCACCGAGGCAACCGTCGTCGAAAAGCAAACAACTCCTGCGCCCACTGTTGATACGCTGGCCGACCAGCAACCGGACGAACCGGACGCCAGACTCGCTATCGAAACCGCCGATTCGAACCCGGCACCGCGTCAAAGCACCGGTTTCGACCAGCATTTGAACGAGAGAAATGCCGAATGATGATTTAGAAGGGCCTTCCCGGCCAGGGCTCAGCCAAGGCCACACATTGTATTAGTAATATCATCCCGCCGACTCTTCACGAGACGCGGGTAACGGGGGTCGTCGAGATGAACGGGCGCAAGCAAGCAGATTCGGCGTTCTAGGCTTGGGGGTTCAGTTTGGTCTTCTTCTCAGTCCGGGGGGAAAAGCATCCATTACGTCAGGCGTTCAGGAAGCAAACTTGGGCATCTTAGACGTGTGTTTTGGAAACCACGGTGTGGGAGGGGTGTTTAATGAATGGGGTCTGCGGACTGGTGGAAGGGCATGGAGGTTGGGTGGCGGCACGAATGGTCGAATGGTAATTATTATGAGAATAACGGTCGTACTTTGGGAGAGAGTCCTCGGGGCATGGATGGGAGTTGGACGCCCTCAATTAAGACGGTTCCTCCACAGCGCAGCGTCCTTGCGATACTCTCTGTTGATGTGAACTTGATACTAAATCATGCATGTTTTGTTTGAGAGTGAAACACGAGTATGTATCAAGTCACCAACCTTGTGGAATTTGGAATTAATACCGGCAGCCACTGACAAACTCCCAATCCTAGACACCATAGCTCAATGCAAGACAACTTCAAGGAGTAGGTGGGTAGGTACTAGAATCTAGGAACTTCAGTATATACCCAACAACTTGACACCTCCCTCAACAAGGGAAGCGAGATATCGCTCTTGACAAAAACACCAATCAAACCATTATTTTTCACGCCGACGTTGGCTCGCTCGCTCGCTTAGGGTATGTGGCACGGTCGCGTGAAGCAAAGCCGCTCTCGACAACAAGACGGTACGCAGGTATTGGACAAGCAAAACGATAGGGGAAAAGATAAGAAGTGGAGAGACGCAGACACAACAAGGAAAGGAGAAGCCTCACGGCAAAGCAGAGAAGAGAAACCAACCCGAGCTGCCGGCCATCGGTAGATCGACAACATGATATCCGCCAAAAAGGGCCAACAAGTACAGAACTAGATCCCAACATCCAGAAACAAACGGCGAAGCCAGATGCTTGCTCGCGCGCTCGATAACGCTTCCTAGAATTCCACACAAAAGCCCACCACAAAACAAAAAAAAGAAAGAAAGAAAGAAAGAAAAAAAGAAAAAAAAGAACCGACAAGACAAAAACGAACCAAACACAGACATCTGTCTGTCTGTCTGTCTGTCTGTCCGTCTGACCCTCTCAACCGTCCCAGGCCATAACCATCCTGTCGAGGAAACCCCCCTCACTCCCACTCATCCAGCCCCGCCACCCCCCCATACGGATTCCACTCCTGCCCGGGATAGCTCGTGGCGCTCATCAGCGGCCTGTTCTCCTCCTCCTTCTTCTTGGCGGCGGCGGCGGCGGCGGCGTCCATGCTGGCGAGGTGCTGCTCGTCAAACACGGGGATCTTCTCCTCCATCATGAGGCGCCTCTCGGCCTCGCGCTCCTCCTCCGCCTTGCGCTTGGCGCGCTCAAAGATGGCGACATTGTCCTTGGCGGCGGCGCCCCCGTTCTGTGCCGTCGGGCTGCTGTTGGTTGCCTGCTGGACGGTGGCGACGGTGGCGGATTGGATGATGGGGGATTCCATGTCCGAGTCGACGTCCGAGTCGAGGTCGATGTCGGGGGTGTGGTGGTGGTATTGTCGGTGGTCGGGGCCGTGGATGACCGGCGGCGGTTCGATTCTGATCTCTTCTGCGACTGGCTTGGGCCGGGTGGCATCGTGGGAGGTGCCGGCTGACTTGGGCTCGGTGAGGCCGTTGATAACAATGGTGGTGGGGGAGGGACTGCGAGCTTGCTGCTGCGGCTGCGGCTGCTGCTGCTGCGCGGGGAAGGACGACCGGCGCGGGGTTGCGTCGTAGATGTTGTCATCTTCAACTCGCGTCGACGCGGGCTCTTGCGCAGCTGGCTCGGGGCTGATGCTTCTCTCGACCCGGTCGATGTTGGCATTTGCTTGTACCGGAGGAGGCAGACGGCTGACTGTGCTAGCTGGTGTGGGTTCTGGGATCAGCGGTCCATTTGGCGACAAGGCAGCAGGTCTGGCATTTGCGGCAAACGGAACATCATTTTCGACCACCGGCTGCAGCCGATTTGCTCGCTGCGACGGAAGCGATGCAATCCCATCCTCGCTCAGCATCCGGCCATGCGCCATCTGGCGAGCTCCCTGGGCGAATGGCGGGTTCGGCGGGCCGTAAGGCTGGGGGGGAGCTGGGTGCTGGATCGGGGGTGGCGGCGTTGCGTTGTTCTGCTGACTTTGGGGAGCAGCAAACCGAGGGGATTCCGGACGGGACAGTGCGGGAGGTGCGTACTGGCCGGGAGGTGGTGTTGGCGTATTACTTTGGGTCGGACCAAACTGAGGGGGCCCGGCGCGGGATTGCGCGGGAGGCCCGTACTGGGCGGGAGGCGGCGTTGGCGTGCTGCTTTGCTGGGTCGAACCGAACCGAGGGGATTCCGGACGGGACAGTGCGGGAGGTGCGTACTGGGCGGGAGGTGGTGTTGGCGTGTTACTCTGGCTCGGACCAAACCGACGGGGCTCTGAACCGGCCGGCGCGGGAGGTGCGTACTGGGCGGGAGGTGGCGTTGGCGTGTTGCTTTGCTGGGGGGAGCCAAACCGAGGGGGTTCCGGAGGAGACTGTGGGGAGAATGCTTTGAAGGAACGTGGTGTTGGGTGCTGGCCGGGAGATGGCGTCGATATGCTCTGCGCGCTGTGGGCAGTCACAAAACGAGATAGCTCCGGCCGAGCCGGCGCTTGCTCCGCATTTGGCGGCAAGCCAGGTTGAGGCGCCCGAGGCGTGAAGGTCTGGAAAGGTGATTGGGGCGGAACTGGCGGGACTTGAGGTGCTCGGGAGGTCGTGGCTACCGGCGCGGGCGGAGACTGTCGAGCTGCCTCAGTCGAAATCTGCTCGCCTGTCTGTTGTTGCGCTGCCGCATCTTGGTTGCGGTCTTGGACGTTAGAGTCTACAGGAGGCGGAGCCTGGGCATGTGGCTGGCTCGGCGCAGGTGTTTGGGACTGGGGGGTCGCCGATACCGAGGAAGCCTGAGATTCAGTGGCTTGCGGAGGAACTGCTGGCTGGGCCAACCCCCCCACCGGCACACGCTGGGGCGCCGGAACGCCGGGCTGGGCCCATTGTGGCCGAGGGTATCCCGGGGGGAGCGCCGGCTTGGGCGGCATCCCGTACCCGGCACCGCTCGGCAAGTGCGCAACCCAGAGAGGAGCCGGAGCCGGTGCCACACGCCCCTCGCCGTGCACATAGCCGTACCCAGCAGGAATTGGAACCTGGTCATACTGGGGCTCCGCGACAGGACGGGTCTGGGGTGGTGGATGCTGGGGCGGTAAAGCTGGCCGGCTGAATGGAGCATTCCCATTAGGCTGTGGTGGGGG
The DNA here is from genome assembly GCA_033297235.1 of Trichocladium antarcticum. Classification (NCBI taxonomy): domain Eukaryota; kingdom Fungi; phylum Ascomycota; class Sordariomycetes; order Sordariales; family Chaetomiaceae; genus Trichocladium; species Trichocladium antarcticum. The sequence continues at coordinate 471,037 of MU853412.1, forward strand.
TTGAGCAGGGGCAGGGCCACCTTGTTGGGGACCTGGCCTATGTACCATGATACCGGGAATCGGTCCCGGTGGTTGAGGTTTGGGCCCTGAATTAAACGGCCCCGAGGGAAACTGTTGCATTGCCCCAGGCCGCTGACCTTGCGAAGGATGGCCATGGGTTATGTGAGGCAATGACTGCGCTTCTCCAGATTTGGGACCCCACTTGAATGCCCCCATAAACCCTGACTTGGAGCCCTTCTCCTTGTCAGCCCTTTGTGCTGAAGTCGGTGCGACGGAGCCTTTGCTGCCCTTGAACAACTTGGATATTGTGCTTTGCTCCCTCTCCTTTGGTTGCGTGCCCATCGGGCCGCCATTTTGACCTATGGTGCCAACCCCAAACTGCTGTCGAGCGCGGGGAGAAAGCTGGCCGGGCTGAGATGCGGCCGATGGGGCGTGGCCTGCTGGATATCCTTGAGCGGCCGGGGTTTGTCCTCCTCGTTGGCTCGGAGTGAGCTGGATACTGGGCTGATTAGATTGCTGGCTAGACGGCCGCTGCGTGGGTCCCATCCCTGGCGCCGATTCAACGGATCTCGAATCGGGGACGGAGGCCGATGGGGCGGCTCCCTCCCCTGGTGATGCGGCCGAGACCGACTGGCGCGAGGGCAACCGGGCTTCTGAGTTCTGGGAGTGGGCGTCAATCGCGGGTTGCGGAGATGCCGCGTCGGTTCTGGCCCGCTCCATCTCCTCACCTGGGGTAACAGAGGGAGGGGATTGGACCTGAGATGATGAGACAGAAACGGGTCTCTGAACATGAGGGTCGCCATCGAACGCAGAATCATGCGGCCCAGGTCGATCACCGATAGGATCCGACGCTGGTTGGACGGGCTTCCGACCCAACATCTGACTAGCAGGGGGAGGAGTGACATTTTGAGCGATCCGGGCCTGGGGTTGACCCTGGCCCGACCCAGACTGCGGAGGAAGGAAAGGCTGGTTTAGACTGGCTGGAGATGCAGATATCAGCCGAGATTGGCCAACAGGGAACTGAGTCGATGGTTGATATTGTTGTGATGCTGGAGGGTCAAGAATAGAGCCGGCAGGAGTTGGGTCAGCCGACTGAACCGGTTCTTGTTGCGGCGTCGGCTGATACTGGGGCTGCCGTGACACAGTTGGGGGTCCCTGTTGCTGTTCTGAAATCGGCGGGGTCAGATTCGATGACTGATTTTGTTGGATCTGCGGTCTTTGACCGGCAACTTGAACATTGGGCTGGTGACCCTGAGGCAATCCAGATTGTTGCGAGATAGACATCATGGGCCGGTGACCGGCCATCTGAGCTTGTGACCGCAGGGGCCCGGGAGCACCAGGCTGCATGGACTGCGGCTGGGATGGGAACTGACCCGGACGAACTGCTTGGCCGGCTGTGGGCGATCGCCCATCGGGGCCTAGAGGCATCCCGGACTGCCCCGGGTATTGGCCTTGACCATTGGAGAAAGGGGCAGGCTGTCCCCGGCCAAGCTGCTGGCCTGGTTGTTGCGGTGTCTCCTGGGACTTGGGGTCCAATCGTCCTCTCAGAAAGCCAAAGAAGCCCCCGGAAGGCTTTTGGCTCTGGTCATGATTGGTGTTAGTTCTCTGGGGGGGTGGGAAGCCATATTCCGGCTGTCTGATACCGTTGGCTGGAACGATTCGGTCTGGTCCCTGCACGGGCTGCCCATTCATCGAGCCTGACTGGGGCCCGGGACCAGCCGACGGAGCGTTTATCTGGTTCGGCTGCGGCCCAGAACCAACCGACGAAGCATTCGTTGCACCTGGTTGTGAGCTGGGGCCAGCCGGCGAAGGGGTTGGCGAGGTTGACTGCGAGCCAGGAAGAGCAAGGGGAGCTGGGTCCTGGAGTCGGCTTTGAGGTTGAGCCTGTCGAGCGTGCTGGCCTTGCTGAGCGTGCGGACTCTGTTGACCCGGTTGATTCTGCTGACGCTGCTGACTCTGTTGAACCTCCTGGCCCTGTTGACCCGCCTGACCCCCCGGACTATGTTGAACCTGTTGACTCTGAGACTGGTCTGGTTGACCCTGAGGCTGGCCCTGAGGTTGTCTCTGCGGTTGGCCTTGAAGTTGCTCCCGAAGCTGGATTTGAGGCTGATTCTGCGATTGACCCTGAGATTGGAGCTGAGGTTTCCTCTGCAGCTGACCTTGAAGTTGCCCCTGCGGCTGTACCTGTGGTTGCGCCTGCAGCTGCCCCTGATATTGGAGCTGAGGTTGCGCCTGAGATTGGAGCTGAGGTTGCGCCTGAGATTGGAGCTGAGGTTGCGCCTGAGATTGGAGCTGAGGTTGCCCCTGCGGTTGTCCCTGCGGCTGCCCCTGCGGCTGCCCCTGCGGCTGACCCTGCGGCTGTCCCTGCGGTTGACCCTGCGGCTGTCCCTGCGGCTGCCCCTGCGGCTGCCCCTGCGGCTGTCCCTGCGGCTGTCCCTGCGGCTGCCCCTGAGACTGGAACCGAGGCTGATTTAGCGGCTGCCCCTGCGGTTGGAACTGGGGCTGGAACTGGGGTTGACCCCGGGGTTGAAACTGTGATTGGCCCTGGTGTTGAAACAGCGGCTGACCCTGAACTTGACCGTGTGCCGGCACCCTAACGGAAAACGAGGGGCCACCGGTCCTCTGCTGCGGATGAGGCGATGAGCGCTGGAACACGCCCTTTATGGCAGAAGAGAACCGCTTCTTCGGGGGGACCCCGGTGCTTGTGGGGGGCCGATGATCGGTGGCGTTGGTCGATGTCGATGTCCTCGGCAGATTGGCCTGGGCAGTCATTCCTGGCTGCGTGGGTGTTGGGTGAGCGCCGATGCCGAAGAAGGTGGTGAGCTTCCTTCCTGGCGGCGCAAACTGAGAAGGCGGCGGCGGCATTCGCTCGCCGAAAGGCGTGCTCGGGCCATGCGTAGCGACGCTGTCTTTACTCTGGTTGTTGTAAGATAGATTATCCGGGGTGGGGGCGGCGCCTCTCTGGGCAAACAGCTGATTTTGCTTTGCCTGCAGGCCGACGTCTTCGGTCGAGATGCTTGTCATTGACGCGGCATCCCCATTGGGGCCTTGGGACTTGGGTCCACCTGTCGGTTCGCGGCCTTCCTCTGGGTGACTGCTAGCGAACCGGCCCCGGATGCTGGAGAAGATGCCCGAGTTACGCTTGACTCGTCCATCGTCGGCCCCCGGCATATCGCCCCTATGAGATTGTATCCGCAACAAAGCGTCTCCATCCGGGCGCTGACCGGGGCTCTGGTGGACTCCGGACATTGCCTGGCTCGTCTGGGGAGTGACGGCTCGGTCCATTTGGCTGGGCAAGCCTGACGGTTGCCGGGCCGGAGCCTGCTGGCCTTGTTGGGCCTCGGGGTGGTTCTGTCGCGGTTCCGGAGAGCCCGGGGGCTCCGGGACGCCGGTCTCCTTGTCGAAGCCATAAGATGGCTGCGGCGAGGAGGCACTACTGGGAGAGTGACGATGACGGCTTGTGGCCTGGAGTGGCTCAGACAAATGAGACTCTTGCAAGTTCCAGCCGCCTTGGGGCTGGAACCGCTGGAGCATGTTGCCAGGCAGCATATGGGGCGGCATTCCTGGAGCGGCCCCCGGGGCAAAATGCGGACCTTGGCCCGTTTGAGTTGCCCCTCCATTTGCCATCGGTTGGCCCTGGCCGGAGTTCTGGCCTAGCTGCCATGTCTGGGGTTGCGACCCCTGAGAGCCCTGCGTGCCTGGGGTTGGCCGGTAGACGTTCTCGACGTGCTGACCGGACGGTTGCTGGCCGGGCAGAAATTGCCCCATTGGCGGCGCTGCCATTCTGAATTGGGGGGGAGCCCCCTTGGGGGGAGGGGTGGGTTGTTGTGGTGGCGGTGATTGCTGCTGGCGGGGCACCCCTTCGGTCTTGTTGTCGTTGGGCAAGAATCCCTCTGCGGTCAGGCCAAGGGATGAACTGAAGGTAGAATCTCGGCGAATGGGAGGCAAGCCGACGAATGACGGAGGGCGCTGCAGGGCATTGAGGGCGGGATGTTGTGGCGGTTGGTGTTGGTGTTGCTGGTACTGCTGTTGCTGATACTGGTGCTGGTGCTGCTGCTGCTGGAGCTGCTGATGATAGCCCTGAGGCCAGTTGCCTGGGGGTGGGAGCGGCTTAAAGTTTGTGTTTTGCGCATACGCTGCCATTGGAGCCGACCTAAGCTGATACGCGTTCCGACGGTGGAGCGCGTATGCCGATCAGGGTCGCAAAGCACGGCCCCGTGGTTCGTCAATGCTGCTGGGGCGAAACCGTCGCGGGCCCGGGGTAACGGTGCCTGGACTAGGTGCGAAACCAAAAACAGAGCACTGGCGGGGTCGTTGGCGAGGCCGTCGGCACGGTCTAGTGGTTGTGTCGGTTTCGCGGGATCGTGGGGCGGGCTGAGCAGCGCCTATGCCGATGTTGCGCGATTACCACGCTGCACCTCGCTCGTCTCTTGCTCCGGTAAAACCAACCTGGGCTCCCAGTCGGCGTCATCAACTGACGGTGATGCGGAAAGGTGGCAGAGCTCGACGGGATTTGAGCATCGGGGGAGTGCGGCGCGGCGCGGCGCGGAGAGACGGCGTCGCAAATGGGAGATGGATGGATGCACACAGAGCCCGATTATAATATTCGACCACACCAATTCGTCCGAGACTAATGACAACAAGAACGGTGCTGTCGTAGTAGCCCTCCGCAGCCGACGTATCTGTCAGGGCCCGAGGCAGATGACGATGGAGGATGGGGAAGGGCGAGGCTCGCGCTGGTGCTGGTGCTGGCGGCGCTGACGGCGGGAGCTGCGGAGACGGCCTGCGGAGACGGCGAGGGGAGACTGATCTTTTTGGGGACACCCAAAATTACGGAGGGTGAAATGGCTGGGCCACACCCCGGCCCGCGACGCGGATGCATGGGAGGAGGAACATGGTGTGATGCAGATTGGCCAGGGACTTGAGCTGCAGCTGCTTGCCGCTGCTCTCCCAGCTCCTTCCGCTGACGGCGAGCTGAAGTGGCAGCCTGGTCTAGCGTCTTGATGGGACCCGCTCACGCACGCACATTTCCTCCTTCCCCAAGCCTCGCCGTTGTTGAAACGCTGTTGGACTCTTGCTAGCCCCCGGCGGTGGAGCTACCGGCCCATCTCCTGCCGTGTTGGTGATCGCTAATTTGTCACGCCGTGCTGGCCAAGACGAGGGGAGGGGGCCTGGTAGCATTCCGACGACGGGCTCATCCTGGAAGGGCACCGCAGGCAGGCTGCAGCACGCACTGCAGGACCCCTGCCTGGAGCAGCGACAAGCTTGAAAGCGAGACCGTGGAACGGCCATCGTCCGGATTTCAGCCGGAACATGGACAGACATGGAATTGCGGCTTGCTTCACCCGGGACATACATATATAAATTTAGCACCGCCAATGCCTTCGAGGCCAAACGGGGAATTGAAGATTGTTCCACGCCAAACACGACGACGCCATTGCATATACATTTGCCCAGCCAAGGGGTGGATTATGTCCCCCATAAATCAGAGACTGTACAAGTCAACCGGAAAGAAAAATCACTTGTCGCCCGTCCCCCGAAGCTTGTTTCTCCCTTTGCTCAACAACCCCTTGCCGAACCCCTTGCCCGCCTTGCCGGCCGCCATCAACAGCTCCTTGCCCTTGGTGCCGACCTGGTTGCTCGAGTGTCCCAACGCGCCCAAACTAGGCAGCGGAGGCAGGTGTATGGTGTTCCCATGCGGCATCGGCATGGCCAGCCCCTGCGATCCTTGCTGCGTGTTGGGCGCTGCCACAGGCAGAGCGAAGCCAGCCTGCGCATGCTCCGGATGCCTCGCCATCATCGCCTCCATCCACTCAGCCAGACCGGTATCGATCTCCGACACTTGCAATCGGGCTTGGTTGTAGTGCTTGATCCGTTCTGCCGGTGACGGTTGCTCCATGATGCTTCGGAACGGAAATACGTTGACGGTCTCGACGGTGGTTTTCCTTCGCAGCGGAGAGGCGGGGACCACAACCTCGGGTAGCTGATGGTCGTCCACCAGCGCAGGATGCAGCTCAAGTGGCGGGGACGGAGCGACGAGGCTTGTTGAATCCTGGAAGAAGATCTTCTCCTCGGCAAGAGATAGCCGGTTAGCACCGCCCTGTCTCTCGGACAAGACAGACATAGGAGAAGGGGTGTCCCGGTCTGCGAGTAATCTGGGTAGAAGGTTCCCGCCTGCTGCTTGATTCACTTCAGGTGTGGAATCAGCGTTGAGCTCGAAAGCCGATTGCCGTTTTCTTGATTTCGGGGACAGCTGCAAGGGTTCGGGCACCGGAGCGGCGAGTTCTGCGACCGAAATACCGAAATTCTCAAGACCGGAGCCAGCAGCCTTTTGCTCAACAGGCAGTTCGGCCGTTGAAGGCGGAGCGCTTGCCGGAGCAGGTCCTGCTGACCCGGCTTCCCAGGAAAAGCTCCTGCGATGCGCACCACCATTTGCGCTCCCAGTGCGTGCCTCAGAAGCATTGGCTGGCGGAGGGCTGGGTGAAGGGGATGCTGCTGGGGCTTGCTTTGGCGCCTCGGGCGGGGATGATGGGTTTTCAGGCTTCTCCGGCAGGCCCGTCTTGCCAACCGCGAGCGGGACTGGTTCTGGCCTGTCGTCAGTTGCTGCCCAGTAGTCGCCGTAGACGTCACCGAGATAGCTGCTTTCGCGCATGGAATTGGCGGCCGCGTGGTAAGCGGCAGTAGACCCTCTCGCACCTTCAGCGGCCCCGTCAAATGACTGCATTGGACTGAGGGACTTGAAAATCTCGTCGCTCAGCACATCGCTGTCTTTCATTGGCGAGTTGTTTGATGTGTCCAAGGTTGGCCTTGTCCCAAAGGGCCGATGGGACAAATCAGGGGACATGATGGCGCTACCGTCCACGTCTTGCAACTCTCGGCGGGCATTTTTCAGCGGTGCCGTGGGTGTGATTTCCGAGTGATGGGAAGTCGCGTCGGCCGGGATTGGGCTGCCAGATTCTGCGCTGTGAGCCCCAGACGGCGACATATCCCGGGTTTGGGCCCTGGCCGCGACCTGCTCAGAGGGCATGTTGAGACTTGTACTCAGAGCGGGACTAGATGTTTGAAGGGGACGGAGAGCGCGCGGTGAAGCAGGATGTGCTGGTAGCGATATTTCTTCCTGTATCAGGCCGGCTTCCATTGTGTCGTCCGTCTTCTCAGGTTCTGACTGCTGAGGCTTATCGGAAGCCAACGAAGCGACCTCGGTCTCGGCGTGGTTATCGGGTCCTGATGGCACATCCAGGCATTTGGTGGCCTCGTCCAACGCGTCTTGCGAGGGCCCTGCAAGAGGGGATGCGGGGAGATCGGATGGCGTTGTTGCAGTTTCGGTCACCCAGCCACCCGGTATGGACGGCCTGACGGCGATAGGAGCTGGTTCTTGTGTCTCGCATGATGTCACCTCGTGCGACGCGTCTGCAGCGGGTGGCTGCTGCTCAGAAGCGACGACTGCTGCACTCGAGACATCCTCGCGCAGCGGCGGCCCGATGGCTGGACCGATTTCGATGGGCGGAATGGGCGCTGCATCGGCCTTTGCACGAGTGCTAGAAGCATGCCGTGGCACTGCCGACTCTGCATCTGCATCTGGCCCCAGGTTCGAGACCGCACTTTGAGGTGCCGGCAAAGCGTGCGATTGGCCTAGCGCCCCTCCTGCAACCGCAGGTTCGCCAGGACCGGCCGCGCCCTGATTTGACACCCAAGGCCGGGTACTGCCCGCGGGACCCGACTGTCCCTTAGCATTGGGGAAGAGCCCCGAGGAAGAAAAAAGATCATCCCCGAAGCCTGACATGCGAGACAAGTCCGGCAGCTTCGGGCTGGTGGAAAACCGGCGAAGATCGTTGTGTTCTGCAGCAGGAGCAGAATTCATCTGGGTCTGCGTTGTGGCAGGCGCCGCATTGAGCGCCTCGGACTCATGGCTGACGGGCAACCCCTCGATTCCATGCTCGCCCCCCTTCTCAGCAACCGACGCGAGGCCACTGCCAGGCAGAAGACCCCGCGCCGTATCGCGGTATTCCTCAGCAATACCACCTGCCTGTCGATTTTGGGGCCCTCCCTGCATTGCCCCACCCCGGCCCAATGCGCTGTCCGGCATCAATGACCCGGATCCTGAAGGTCGGCGTTCGTTCCCTCTTTCGTCTTCCAATCGTCGATAGACGTCGGCTGGGTGAGCGAAAAGGGGGGATTTGGTTGATGAGGTTACTGGTCCTGCGTTCAGGGGGAAGGTCGCCCGTGCTTCTAGCCGCGGCGTGGGATTCTCGTTCGTTTGGGGGTTGGAGCCGGACGGCCGCCTCGCGTCGATGGCGTCTGCTGCGTCAGTGGAGCTCATGTTGCTCTTCTTCCGAGGCGGGAAAGGCGCGCGGGGGCTTTTCGAAGCAGGAGAGGTCTGTTTCGGAAAAAGCGACAGCGCCGGTGGAGAATATGCAGGTTTGTTGGGCTCGGCTCTCACAGCAGTGTCGAGCATACTCGGTAGTGGGGATTCATTCGGTGCAGTGGCCCGTCTTTCCGGCCCGCCGGGCCACTGCTGGACCTGCGAAGGTAACGGCGTCGGGCCTGCGGGGTTGAAGTATCTCGCGTTCGGGGAGTGTGCGCCCGGATGGCGGGGGCCCATCGGCTTCGGTGGCGGGAGAGGCTCCGGTTCGTCGTCTGGCTCATCGTAGTCGGCGCCCCAATCATCGCCGTCGTAGTTCTGGGGTTTGAAATTGGCCCATTTCTTCGTCTTCTGGCGGCTCACATTTACTTTGTACTGTTCGTTACTCGACGGTGGCACGCCGGGGGACCTGTTGCGCAGTAAGGGTTAGAGGTGGCCCTAGCAGCAGCGCGAGGCAGGATCAGATGGAATGAGAAGGTCGCTGACATGGCCCTGTTGGCAGGAAAGACATTCCCGTATGAACCTTCCATCGCAGCAGTCTGTGCTTAGCACCACCAAAGTCGCATTCGCCGTCCCTTGAGTCTGGGAGGTCGGCCCGCAACGACGACGAAGGGCGCTGGCGGCGGATCGCAAAGGAGGCGATGATTCGGTACGTTGGGCGGCGGCACGTGTGTGGCAAAAGACGCCGCCGGATGTAGCGTAGCACAAGCAGCTAATTCCCGGCCCGGCAAGAGACGCGGTCGACGACACCCGAGCACAGCGCAACCGTCGTTGAAGGGTGAGTGAGCGGCTAGCTAGCCCCGGCCGATGAAGAAAGGGGTCGGGGACAACGTGTGTCGTCGTCAGTACCCACAGGGTATTCTGTCAAGGAAGTCCCCTTGTTGAAGGGACAGCAAGGATCAAGGTCGTGGTGGCTCCTCGAAAGCGTGGCGCGACGCCAAGAGGATCGGCATCCAAAATAAGAGCACTAGGCACAACGAGTTAAATTGGGAGATTAGGTAGTTATTTTGTCTGGGAATCGGAAAGAGCGCGGCGCTTCCAGATCCCAAAGACACTTCTGCCGATGATCTCACAAACCGAAATTCCTGCTAGTATGTAGCGCACACATCAGTAGCTACACACCTACACTAATCTGTACTCCATGCACAACCCCGCTCGACAATGCTGCTCAAGAATGAATGAACAAGGGCTGGGAGCCGTCACGGGCCATGCGACCCCGCCATGGCAGACATGCTGCCCGTTGGCGCAAAAACAACGCGGGGATCCCCCGCGTAATAATATGCAAAATCTCGCCTGGTGCACGACTGCGGTTGCTGACGCAGCAGACTCGGCGCATCGCTCGCCCGATGTTTTGCCGGGACAAGAACCCGTTCGCGTTCGCGGACTGACTGCAAACGGCGCCGGTGACGGAGGCCAGAAGGCGTTGCCGTTTCTACCCTGTTTATACCCACTGAATCCTCTAGAACATGTCCCATATATTTGCGATAGCGAGATACTGGGCTATAAATTTTATAGAATACAGTAGATCCGCAGTACGGATAACCTCACGAAAAGGGAGCGTCTTTTCTGCCCGTATGATTTGGGCCACGGTGTCATGGGCTTGGGCTTTGCCCGCGCATGGGAGTCACGTGTTATACCCGTGACATTTCGGCACGCGCTCCCCGGCATGCGAAGCGCTACAAGTGCTAAAGCGCCAGCGGCCAATTTAACTTCGCCATCCGGCATGTCTCTCCAGCCAATCGAAAAGAGTTTCCCACATCTTGCCGCCCGGCTAGAGGGGTCGGATAGCCAAAGGGATATTCATGTGCAGATGATAAAGGCTGCTCGCTGCTTGCGTTGAGCCGCTTTCATAGGAGAACTGATCTACACTACTCCGGCTGATAAGCTCGATCGACGCGCTCTTGGAGACAACGGCCAGAGTCTATTCTCTGTAATCGACAATCCGGAAACATGTCAGTCTTGAAGGATCACTTCAATCGGGTGGAGATGGAGACGGGTTTGTCTTCCGAGAGCTGCTCACATAAGACCTGTGCCTGTCCAAGCTAACCTGTATATTCTCAGCCCTACATTGGTTGGACCAATCTGTCGGACAATCCGAGCTCCTCGCCGACATGATTCCTATCCACATGGTATCATATGGTGGCTTCCTCTCAGTCTGCCTCTTTGGTAACCGGATATCGACCAAGGACATTGACGTGTTGTTGCCGCCAAACGTCCGAAACTCACGTGCCCACCGAGACGAGTTGACCCGCCTGGTGCAAAGGGTTGCACGGGAGCTCGGCTATATGCAGGACTGGATCAACGACGACTTGAGGCTTTTTGTTCCCCTCGAGCAGAGGCAGAGGCTTCTGGAGGACAGCATTGAGCAGGGGACGGTTGCGTTTGAGGGCCATAACCTGGTGATCTGGGCGGGTGTGTGGGAGTTCGGCCTAGAGTCTAAACTCCACCAGATTTACAGCAATCAAGGCCGATCTTCATTGGCACTGACGAAGCTTAGGAACGATGTATCAGACGCGGTTGACCTGGTGCATCGTATGAGGGGAAACTCGGTCCACCCTTTGGACAAGTCTTGGGTCAAAGGGCTTAGGCGGTTCGGTCCCAACCCCCCCTTTGAGGAAGCAATCGATAAAGTCGCCCAAGCGTACATAACAAGGTACGGCACACAGGGCATAGTCGAACTGCTGTGGGATGAAGCAAAGGGAAAGTACATGTATCAGGATTTGGCAGGGGAATGGGTATTGTACGAATGAAGGGATTAAGGCAGGAAGGTGGTGCTTAGGTACCATGTAGATATATTGAGTCATGTTGGGTGTCAAATACGCGACAGGGAGCCCAAGGCGACTTCGTACTAACTAGTAGCCAGCGCCCAGCTGCCAGTTGTTCCGCCCCGCAGCTACACGGTCCTCAGCGCGGCGGACTCGACAAAAATGTTACGCTTCCAGAAGGGGCACAAGTTGCCGGAATAATGGACCACGATATCCCTACCGAGGGCCATCCACTCGGGGTCGACCGGGTGGAGTTCGAAAAATGTAGGCAGGCGCGGGACCGACGCAGCCCAGGCGGGCCCCTTGAAGACGGCCTTGTAGACGGGCGGGCGGGCCAGGGACGGCTCGACGTGTTCGCGGTCGCGCCGGAAGCCGTGCATATAGCGCCAATTGAAGGCGTCTGCCAGAGCTTCTGCCGCCGACGCAAGGATGGCGAGCTGCCGCTCGCCTTCCTCGCCGGCGGCCAGATCTCCGAACTCACGCGGGTCGGGCAGCATCTCGGGAGTCCAGGCCGGGTCGTTGCGGTACCAGAAATACTCGGTCTCGTACCCGACGTACTCGTGTTGGTCGGTGCAAAGAAATTCGTATATACGGAAGAAGGAGCGCGACGCGGTGTCGCGCCAGCGCCAGAGCGGAAGCTGACGTTCGGCGAGGAGGGCAAGATAGTGTGTTTGAAAGTACTGGCCGGGTGGATAGGCCATGATTTCGCTTGGGGAGGGGGGGAGGTGGCAAGGGTGATACCACGGCAGCCGGAAAAGGAGGCGCGCGAAATGTAGGCAAGCACGCGCGGCGGGGAAGGATTCGTGGTAACCTTCTGCGTGGACCAAGCGCAGCATGCGCAGCGACAGGCGCAGCTTGAGAGGTGTAAAGGGGTCGCGCAAGCGGCCACACCGGCTTATGAGTTTTCGCCGCAGCTTGGGAGGGAGCCACGAAATGGCTCGTTCGAAGAGGCCCATTACATCCAAGTGCTATGCGAAGTTGTGAAGTTGAGGTCGAGATTTGTCGATTGAGGTTCCCAGTTGGATGCGACGAGGCAAGGTCCACCACGACGTTTTCGATTGCTGCTGTGTGGTGACGTGGTCCAAGCGTGTGTTCGTCTTGGCACCCCAAAACGGGCCACGTTCGGAAACCCCGATTTTGAGGGCTAAAGAGGGAAGCTAGCATGACAGGCATGTGCGTACGGATAGTCCCAAATGTCCGCCTCATATTAGAACCCCCTCGGGTCTTCTTCCCAAGTCGGTAGGTCTTGAAATCGGCTGTAAATTTCGATAGCCGGCCTTGACCCGCTGTTCCAAAAAGTCGGATAGATACGGAGTAACGGTCCCGCTTCAGACTTGTGCAACCCTAACCCAGACACACTGTTCCTTACCTCTCAAGGACCCACCACTTCCGTTCCCCGAACGAGTCCAGGCGTTGCAGGCGCTCGGTCGAAACCACACTACCTACGTTTCCTTCAATCAAGACAGTCCAGTCCTCAACATCGCGAATTCTCCAACCCATCCTTGCGCGCAGCTCCGACACATCTCTCGACACACATCTTGTGACACGGCCACGACTGTTTCTTGGTATTGGTCTTTTTGCATTGGCAGAGCCTCCATTTCGAGACGACCGAGCAGATCCAAGCCGCGACGACGCGGTGCTTCGACCCCTGAACCGCATCGCAGCTTTCAGCGCAAGTGCCAACGCACATCGCCAGCCGCCCAAACTCAGTACCATTATTGACGAGACCACCACCATGGCTGTCGCGATCAACGACCGCACGTTGGAGTTCCGTCATATCGTTACCGCCGCGAAGCGGAAACAGGCCGCAAAGCCAGGCGCACAAAGACTCCTCGGTGATGTCCAAAGTAGCGCAGCAGCAGGTGGGGGTGAGCGACCGCGGCGCTCCGAGTTTGCGCGAAATGCCGCAGATATTGGACGGGGGATTTCGGCCACGATGGGCAAGCTCCAGAAGTTGGCGCAACGTACGCAAAATGCTCTGTTCCCCGGCCGCCGCTGCGGGCGCTGACCAGTCGCAGTTGCCAAGAAGAGATCGCTGTTTGACGACAACCCGGTCGAAGTGAACGAATTGACATTCATCATCAAGCAAGACCTATCGCGTATAAATGAGGACATTCGGAACCTGCAAGCACTCTCGAAGCGGCTACACCCGAAACCAGACCAGGAGGGGGAAAATAACAAGAACATCCTGCTACTATTGCAAGGGAAACTGGGTGACGTCAGCGCAAACTTCAAGGTAAGACGCGCGCTCGTCAACCCGGCGGATCGGCGCTCACAATGTTGTAGGACGTCTTGGAGATCCGGACAAAGAACATCCAAGCATCAAGATCAAGAACCGAGGCTTTCGTGTCGACGGTGGGACAGCATGCCCACGCGTCCTTACCATCCTCCGCGTCCCCGCTCTACGGCACGCCCAAGCGGGGGACGCCGTCGCCGGGGGCCGATCTCATCTCGCTCAACCCGATGGGCGACCAGCAGCTGCAGCTCCAAATGATGGAGGAGGGCGGCCAGAACACATACATCCACCAGCGGGGGCAGGCAATCGAGGCCATCGAATCGACCATCAACGAGCTCGGGTCCATGTAAGACAAGGAACACGCAGCACGGGCGCTGAGGTCCGCGGCTAACCTTTGATGTGCAGTTTTGGGCAACTCGCGGCCATGGTCAGCGAGCAGTCCGAGATGATCCAGCGGATCGATGCAAACACGTATGTCTGGGCCCAGTTCTTGGCCATAGGACGGTTCGCTAACCCGGCCCAACAGAGAAGATGTCGTGGACAACGTCGAGGGCGCGCAGAAAGAGTTGCTCAAATACTGGTCGCGCGTGTCGGGGAATCGATGGCTCATAGCCAAGATGTTTGGTGTTCTAGTACGTCGGCCCCTTCCGACGCCTTGCCAGAACCACGCTGACATGCTCGCGCCAGATGATATTCTTCCTGCTCTGGGTGTTGATCGCCGGGTAGAAGGGCCATGTGCCGTGTTCTCTTCTTTGTGTAGCATTTTCCCCTTTACTGCCTGCGCGGGCGTCTCGACGATAGACTATGGCATGGTAGATTTTGGTAATACAGGTTCGACGACGCATTCAAGTGCCGCTCCATAGCCCGGTATCGTGATCCCCATCTGGCTTCCTCTGCCCCCCCTGACAACTACTTGACCAGCTAAACTGTCACACATGCATAGCCGGCGGCTGACACGCTCGTTGCTCCATCCCAGGCCAGACCTCGGCATTGTCTCGCATATTCACCATGACCTTTATCACCAGCTTCCCCTCCTCATCCTGTACCCTTGCGGCCATGTCGAACGCGCGTGGAATGCTTTCCATGCCGTCGACCCGATGTGTGATGAGCTTGGTGAGATCCGGAAGCCGGGGGTTCCTGCTGGCCAGCAGTTCGATCACCTTCGGATAGGTATTGGCGTAGCGGAAGACACCTACAAGGTCGACTTCGCGGATGGCTGCGGCCGAAATGGGCAGGGTCTGCACGGGGTTGCCCATGCCGATAACCATGATGTGGCCACCAGGGCCGGTAGCCTGATCGGGGGCTGTTAGAAAGAAGGAAATGCGTACGTGTTCCCAATACAGATACTCACATAGATGGCTGCTTGCAGACACGCCTCAACGCCCGTGCATTCGTACGTGGCCGAGACCTCGCCCACGAGCTGGTCGCTCCCAACATACGTGGTTGACTTGACCATCCCAGCCACCTCCCGCGCAAACTCCAGCCTCGCTTCAACAGTCCCGGGCCGTTTGACGGGCACAACAATGGCGACATCAGCGAAGCCATGTGCAACCGCAAATCGCACCCGCTCTTCTCGGATGTCGGCAATCACAACCGTGGACGCAGACACGACCTTGCTGATGGCAGCACAGGCAAGACCGACGGTCCCGGCACCAAACACCAGGACCGTCGCGCCGGCCGACAGGTTTGCTCGCTCCGCGGCGTGGAGTGCGACAGATAGGGGTTCCACCAGGGCGCCCAGTTCGAGGGAGACACTGGACGGAAGTCTAGAGCCGGCGTCAACAGCTGCCGCCCAGCGCGGTTGAGGAGTCGGTAAACAAACCTGTGGCTCCACCGCGCCGGGTGTATGATCTGGTCCTGGAGCGTGCCCTGGACATGGGGGTATGTCTTTGCTGAGCTGCGGAACTTCATCTCGCTGCAGATGTTGTACCGGCCCTTCCGGCACAGCTCACATCGCTCGCACGGCTGGCCGACCTCGAGGGCGACGTGGTCACCCACTTGCAGGGAGGCGACAGCGGAGCCCACGGCGGTGACCACACCGGCGGATTCGTGGCCTAGTGTGAGGGGCTCCCGCACCAGTATGTCCCCGCTGCGGAAGTGGTTAAAGTAGTGCAGGTCGGATCCGCACAGACCCGTCGATTTGATGGCCACCTGGACATCGTCTGGGCCGAGAGCAGGCAGATCTCGCTCTTCCTACGATGGGGCTGTGAGCTTGGATGGGTCGGGGGCTGGATGGCGGCCTACCAGTTGCAAGTCTCGGATCCCGTGGAGGATTGAGGCGTGTACTTTGGTGGTGGCCATTTGGTGTTTTGGAGGGGGGAAGCCGAGAAACTTGGGGAAAGGGGAAGGAGCTACGGTTCCAGTCAAAGACAGGGTGGGCGTGACTTTGGGGGTTCCACCAACTTGGAAGTCTTGGATTGGCGAGGGCAAGAAATACCTACAGGCTTCCCTGGAGAGGATTCGGATACAGATATATGGGTAGGCGCTCCTTCCCTCCACTGCCGCGGGAAACCTCCTGCAACCGATCCGGGTCCGTTTCCGGCCTCTGATTACACTTTGTTACGTATTTTGACACTGGATTGGCTCTTGCTGAACCGCTGCGCTAGATCACAACGTAGTACACAGACTCACAGGACTCACAGGGCTCACTTACACCAAACCCACCGAGACACCAAGCCATGGCGGGAACCAGTCGTGTCAATGCCATCTTCTCCCTCGAGGGACACACCGCTCTCGTCACAGGCGGCACGCGGGGAATCGGAAAGGCAGTGGCCATTGCTCTCGCCGAAGCCGGAGCCGACATTCTTCTTGCCCAGGTGTGTAGTTCAGAAGCAACGTCGTCTCCTTACACAGGCAGCGGTTAAAGTGCGTTAGCGAGACGAGACGTCGACGGCCACACTCGAAGCCATCCAGGCCCTCGGCCGCCACGCTGCCATCTACACGGCAGACCTCAGCGCCCAGGACGACGTCGCGAAGCTTGTGCCCCGGATCCTCGCCGATGGCCATCAGATCCGCATCCTCGTCAACTGTGCAGGCATCCAAAAACGACACCCCGCTGAAGACTTCCCGGATTCCGACTTCAACCAAGTCAGTCCGGCCCCCACACTTTGCAACCTCGTATTGACAGAAAGACAGGTCATCCAGGTAAACTTGAACAGCGTCTTTACTCTTTGCCAGGATGTTGGCGCCCACCTGCTAGAGCTGGCCCCTTCCCCCGTGACCGGACGGAGGGGCTCCATCATCAACTTCGCATCGCTGCTCACCTTTCAAGGCGGCCTGACAGTGACGGCCTATGCGGCCTCGAAAGGCGCCGTCGGACAGCTCACAAAGAGCTTCGCCAACGAGTGGACGACACGCGGCATCACCGTCAACGCCATCGCCCCCGGTTATATCGAGACCGGGATGAACACGGCGCTGCTAAATGACGCGGAGCGGCTGGCCAGTATCAGTGCTCGCATACCGGCTGGGCGGGTATGCGTGCCAGTAGCCTCTTGTTCATCGTGATGCTAACGCCGTTGTCTAGTGGGGACGGCCCGAGGATCTCAAAGGCACCGCTGTGTATCTCGCAAGCAAGGCCAGCGCATATGTGAGCGGCCATGTGTTGGTCGTTGATGGTGGGTGGATGGGACGATGAGCACAGAGTGTCTCAGAATGCACAGCCACATGTGCCATTCTCGGCCTATTCTTGTCGTGCATGCGACCATGGAACAAAACTCCAGCAAGATCCAATATTTACAACATGGGCCAATCGATTCCGCCCAATGTTCAGTCCCGCACCGACGCCATGACTTCCTCCATCCAGGGGTAGACAGACTCGTTGGCGAGCGGATAGCCCATGTGGAGAGCGCCAGTGAAGAAGCGTGCCTCCTTGGGCGTGCCGTACTCGAACAGCATCATCGAGTCTTCGATGGGCATGAGGCCGTCGTGCGTGCCCTGTTGCCTCCAGTCAGCGACACGGCTTGGGAACAGAGTAAAGAGAGCCCACGTTAACCAACAGCAGCCTGGTCGACGGCTTATGTATGATGCCCGTCTCGAGCAGCGAGAACTTCTTCTGCGCCTTGGCCTTGTACTCGTCGACCGAGTCGAATCCATGCTTCGTGGCCATGGCCGGAGACAGTCTTTGACGGTTAGCCTCGCCAGATGATGCGCGGGCGGGTCACTCACTGAAACGGATACTCGTGCCCGTCCGCCTTCGCCAGCCACTCGGGATCGTAAAAGTGGTGGCAGCCCGCGCCCTGCGCAACACACCCGATGAGCTGGTCCTTGTGCGTGTGCGCGATGCGGACGGCATAGTACCCGCCGCTGCTCAGGCCCCACACCATGACCCGCCGCATGTCGAACCTCCCATCCTCGCCCATCCACTCGAGCAGAGTCGTCCACAGCCGGTCCGGCGACTCCGGGTCCGCACTATCCGCCGGACAGTCCGCCGTGCCAGGGATCTCGACCACCACCGACGCCCTGCACACCGTCAGCCAACCCAACCAGCCCAGCCCGGACGACGAGGGAACCAGCCCAGCCCCGACGGCAAGGGAGACCAGAAGAAAAAAAGAAGAAAAAGAACTCACCACCCCCTCTGCAAAAACTCCTCACACCGCCCCGTATTATCCGGCCGATACCCATCCAACCCCGTCATCAACACCACCACCGGCACCTTCTCCGGCCCGTCCACCCGCGCGCGCGGCACCCGCACATACACCGGCATCCCCCCCCCCCCCTCCTCCTCCTCCTCCTCCTCCTCCTCCTCCTCCTCCTCCTCCTCCTCCTCCCCGCCCTTTCCCTCCCCAAACCGCACCAGCGCCTCCTCCAGCGGACACGGCCAGCCGCGGCCGGCGCGCGCGTACACGCGCTTCTGCGCCTCCCACGCGGCCCACTTGGCCGGGTCGGCGGCGGCGGCGACGATGTGTGGGAAGCGTGCGATGCGGTAGACGGCGCAGGCGCGCAGGTAGAGGGCCGATGCAGCGGCGGGGTCGGTGGTGGCGTCGGCGCGGGCGGTGAGGCGCGCGGCGGTGGGGAGGAAGGCGGTTGTGTAGGCTGGGGAGGTGGCGTCGTTGATGTTGGTCTGTGGGGTTGGTTGGTTTGGTTTGGTTTGGTTTGGTTTGGTGGGGGAAGGGGGGAAGAGGGAGGGTAGCGAGGGAGAGGAAAAGGGGGATGGAAGGGAGAGCCAGGGGGGCATACTTTGATGAGGTGGTCGAAGATGGGCTCAAAGTCTTCAAACGCGCCGTCGTGGAAGGGGTACAGGGATTTGGAGCACTGCAGGTGGGCGGTGGTTAATGCATTGTTTGGATTCACTCGTTCGTTGCTAGAACCGACACGCTGCCTCCCGGGGCGATGCGCCGCCGCCCGTCCCAAACTGACCGAGGTGCGCCAGCCGCCACCACTTACCGGAAACTTCCACTTGGTCTCCCACAGCGCCCGGATGCCGTTGTGGTGCGGCATGCGCCGCTCAAACGCCTCGGCGCCCATCGTCCAGTTCCTCGAGCCCTTGGCCTGGCCGTCCGCGACCCCCTGCGTGCGGTGCGGCGACATGATGGCGCGCGAAAGGCGTCGGGGAAGGGGGATAGATCGGAGCGAGCCAAGCGAAACCCAGCGTCCAGCAGCTGCCTTAGACGACCTTGGTCACCTTCTGCTTGGTGAAGACGGGCGCGCCGTCCTTGTTGGTCCCGGCGTAGGTCACAGCCGTCACACTGCTCCGGCGGCGCCGATGGGGGGGGGTCTCGAAGTACCCGCTTTTCTCACGGACGCTGGGTAGATGTGAGTCGGGTTGGGGTCTTTGTGTGCTCGTCGAGAAGAGAGAGAGAGAGAGAGACAACGAACCGCGACTGGATCAGCGCAAGGCGTATTCGGGAAACGGCAGCGTTGAGATCGTCGGCCATTGTGTCGCAAGGAGTGTGGTGCGGGGGGGAGGTCAGTTATAAGTCGCTTTGGTATGGGCCGTGAGCGACCGAATGGGTATTGGCATGCAGTCCAGAGTCCGACGGCGCGGGGAAGAGCGTGGCCGGCCGGTATTTGTCTGTGTCCGCAGGGCCGGAGACTGGCAGTTGGGGATCTCCGTAGTCCGAGGGCGCGCGTGGTGTATGGATGTGCGTCAGGATGAGAGAGGGCCTGAGAAAGGATGGTTCCTGGCAGCCGGCGAGGGGCGGCACGGAAGATGTACCATGTCGGAAGCAATGTGGGCTCGCCAGGCGAGGGCCATGTCAGGTGGTGGCCGACAGGGAACGGAATCCGAGATCCGCCTCCCAAACAGGCCAATGTGAGGCGACCCTGGGTGCATCTGTTACCATGCAGTAGCGTCATCATTGTGTCGAAGACGCATCTGCAGGGCGGCAGGGCAGCAAGCAGGGCATGCACAGGCTGCCCGCGTTTACTCGGTGTTATGCGTGGTCACGCAGTGTAACCGCGAGGAACTCCGATGGAGCCGCGCAGGAGCTTTCGGGTTTGGCCGCCAGAAATACATACCACCATCGACCAACCGTCTAGGGCCACGGGGCTGGCCCGGGGCGCTGTGTGGGGATCCCGGAGGGGAATCACATGCAAAGGCCGGACGATCGGCCGTTGTGGGGTGGTAGCGGGCCATGGCCCCGATCCAGCGCGGGGTTCCCCCTTTCCGGGGCATGTACATCGCATGATCTACCCCGAGGCAGGCAGAAAGATGTCGAGACGGCGGGCATTGGATAAAACAACACGCTCGTTCGAATTTAGCTCTGTTCGCGGCCCAGGCCAACAACGCCATTCCTCTAATACGTCGTCGTCGGCGCCACTGATTCCCGCTGTAGACTCGGCGGCACCGCTCCAGGCACGCGGCTTGTCCGTGGACCGTAGCATCAATGCTGCCCGTCCTAGTACCTTCTAGGTAGAACTAGCACCGGCGCCCGTGCCCGGATGGCATCTGCGCCCTGTTCCGTGTTGGCTATCGCCTGTCATGTCTTGGACAGGGTCAAAGACTGGCGTTTTCGGAGCCTGTGAGCCGGGGCAAATGACGGCAAGCAGTCAGCCACTCTGCTGGCAAGTAGCGATCCCCCCGGAACATGTCTATGGGGCGTTGTTACTCTTCGGGCCCTCGTGGTAGTGGGCCATCTCCAGACCAGCGCGCCTGAAGCCGCACTTGACATAGAACCCCTCGTTGTGCTCGCTGCAGTCGAGGATCGTCTTGTAGCAGCCCGTCTGCTTCGCGATGAAGTCGAGCGCCTGGATGATGCGGAGGCCCAGCTTCTTGCCCTGCTGGTCTTTGGCGACGGCGATGTCCTCGATGTGTCCGACGGACCCGAGATTGTGGATGCTGGCGCGCGAAACGGCGTGTTAGTCGCCCGATGGCCGTGGTTCGTGGGGGGCAGAGTCCATTCTTCTTACAACTTGCGCTCCAGCAGCAGCGTGCCGGTGCCGACGATGCTGGGCGGCCGCGCATTGGTGTCCTCGATGACGAGTACGAAGTAGGTGCCGTCCTGCCGCGAGACCCAGTCGAAGCGTTCTTCGAATTTCTCCTTGGAAATCTCCCCCACCGAGGTCAGCACCCGCAGGCAGTCGAGGAAGCCCGCCTCATAGTCGGTCCGCTGGAGGGCCCGGAGCCTGTAACCTGGGGGCAGTGCGGCCTGCACCTCGGGGGAGAGGTATTCGTCGGGGAAGAGGCCGCGGACGGTCATTGCGGAGGGCGGGGGGTTGGTCGCGCGACTTGGTTGGGATGGCTCGCGTTGGGCCGTGTTGGATCGGTGTCAGATTGGGACGTCTTGGTTACCGATTGGCGGACTTGGGACGGCTTGCGCACGCAGGTACCTTGCTAGGTAGTCGACAGATACAACGAGGCCAGAACAGTGCACGGGACGAGGTGAAGCAACGACTGTCTCTCGTTGGAAGGAGAAGGAACGGGGCAGCGACCCCATGGGGGGGTAGCGACGGCCAGCCCCGCTGCAACCTGAAGATTCCGATGCCCTGGAGAGTGGAGACTCAGCCCCCGTTTGGCACGCGTCAGCGGGATCCCCGCTGCCAAGCATGCAGTTCCAGGGCTCTTGTCTCGGGCAACCCTCGGCGCCGGCATGGTGGGGGCTGGGGGATTAAAGATTCCGTGTTTGGCGGGCATCGGCTTCGCATTTGCCCCCGTCCAGTGGGTCAGGCAGCGGGCAGATGACCACTCACGTCGTCACATGCCAGGACAGAACAATCCGGAACATCACACGTCCCTGACTGCAAACGGTGACAGCTCAGACAGGACGACGCTCGCATGAATTTGGGGCGGAATCCGATCCACTGCTGACGTATCGGGCAATCTTTATTTCCACCGCGTGACATTTTGGCACCCGTCACCCCTGATTTCCACCCCTTACACACTCCTGCGCATGCTTGCACATGGCATACGCACCGTCGGTCCGCGCCGCCCAACAGCAAACACGGCCGCTTCCCGGGATGACCGCCCGAGCCCCTCTGCGACAGGCAAACCGCCCTTCCCACGCCTGCGTCCGTACCAGTTCCGCAAACCATGGGATCGATCTTGAACGATGGCGCGGCTGATACAGACACGGACACAGACGCGGCATTTCCGCCGCCGCAACATGTCCAAGTTCAGCTCGGGAGCGCCCCCGCGGCTGATCCGAACAACAGCACCCTCCTCCCGGCGCCAGTAGCCAACCTGGTCAGCCTCGCCACCCGCTCGACGGGCCTCGCCATCCGCATCGGCAGCGCCGTCGGCGGGTTCGGACTGGGTGCGGCCAAGTTCACCACGCTGTCGAGCCTCGAGCTGAGCCGCGCCCTGCTCGAGGGCATCTTCAGCCGCGCGAGCAAGGATGCCGTCTCCCGCTCCGACTCGGAGCTGGCGCGGGCCGACGCCGAAAGCATGCTCGCGCGGACCATCGAGGGCCTGCACCGCACCATGGGCCAGATCGTCTTCTGGACTGCCGCCAGCTTCCAGACGACGAGCACCACGCTGTCTGTGGTGTCCGAGACGTCGCAGCTGCTTCTCTCGACGATCGATCAGTTCTTTGGCTCGACCGACTCCTCGCGTGCCATGGCGAGCATCGTCACCATGGTCCGCCGCGAGTTCGAGAACCCGGCCACGGGCATGCGGGGGGAGACAGTCAGCGTCGCCGACCTGGTCATGGTGCTCTGCGGCATCGCCTACCTGCAGCGATCGTCGCGCTACTTCCTGGAAGAGGAGAGCCGCGCATTCCGCACCGAGGAGGTCGTGTGGGATGTCGTCGTCCCCAACGATGCCCTGCCGGCCGGTATCCAGAAGAGACCCCCCATGACTCGCCGCAATTCCGTCATTCCCTCCATCCAGACCCACAGCACGCCAAACAGCCATCATCGCGACAGCATGTCGGAGCTGGAACTCGAGCGCCAGATCATGAGATCGCTGCCGCCCAACGCCAAGGTCTCCATCACCCGGGAAATCTCCACCTCGGAGATCATCAGAGTCAACGTGATCAGCGACACGCGCCCAGTCCGCGTCGCACCCCCGCCTGGTGTCGAGCTGATTGAAGAGAACTGGGGTCAGCCAGGGCCGGAGATGCAGTACATACGCCTCGGAGACCACCAAACCACAACTTCAAGCTCGCAGTTTGTTTTCCGGCACGCGCGCCGGCAGCAGAAAACGACATCTTTCCAGAAGGTGGACGGTGACATCCATCACATCGCAGGGTATATGGAAGAGCTCGGCGCCGAACCCCTGGGAAGCTTGACGCTCGAGGATGACGATTTGATTTCGCCCCAGCCACGCAGGCCTTCCAGGAACTCGATAGCGGAAACAGATTTTAGACGGCTGAGTTACGCGGCGTCTGAAAACTCGGCCTCGACGACATCGTCCACGACGCCGTCCCGGACTCCAACACCCACCACTGACGACGCGCCGATCCAGGAAGCTCCGCAATACTCGAGTCAACGACAGTTGTTGCTCACCGGAAGCCAAGGTATACAAGGCCATGGCCTCGCGCCCTACGTGGAGAAGCAGACTGGACTCCGGGGCGTGCTCAAACGGTCCATGTCAATGTTCGACAAAGAGAACCCAGGCCCCGATGTTCCGGTCCGCAAGAAGCGGGACATTTTGGCCAACCCGCGCAGAGCCGCCAAAGTAAATGCACAATGCGAACCCCTGCGCCCGTCTACGGCGAGCCGCTCGCCACCGTCGACGCCAGGAGAAGGGACATTCACACCTGGTGATACAACCCCCGACGGTGCGCGAACCCCCTTTCGACGGAGTCATTCGCATGCCAGCTTTGTTTCGGTGCACGAAAAGCGGCATTCGACAATATCGATGACCGAGACGTACTCGATCACCACGACGGACGGCTACCGACCTGTTTCGGAATGCGGCGAGATGGCAGACGATCCGGTCGTCGACGACACACGGCTGGAGATACAACCCAGGTCCCCACGCAGCCCCGCCAAGACACAGCACCGGCGCATCAAATCCCAAAACCCGAGCATCTACACGCTGAGGGCGAACCGATCCGAGACATCCCTCGTCTCGTACCAGGCTTACCACCAGCCGAGCGCCTACAGCGCCGCCGAAGCACTGGGGACGCTTCGGCAGCGGGGGATGCTGGACGGCATGTTCCCCAAGCACCATCTCCTGCGCAACATCACGCGGTACATGCGGTTCGCCTCGGCGTCGTATGGCTCGAGGTTTCTCAAGCTCTTGGGCATCGCCAAGCAGATGCCCATGGCCGGAGCCTTTGACGGCATGCACCACGAGCTGCGCGCCTTCGCGCACCATACCCGGTCCGACCCCAGCTGCATCCTCCTGTCGTCCTTCGTCGACCCGCAGGGCGGCTCGGACGGGACCGGCGCGACCAACACGGGCGTGCCCCTCGTGCACTACATCTCGCTCGACCACGAGTCCAAGGCCGTCGTCCTCGCGTGCCGCGGCACCCTCGGCTTCGAGGACGTCCTGACCGACATGACGTGCGAGTACGACGACCTGGCCTGGCGCGGCACGTCGTACAAGGTCCACAAGGGCGTGCACGCGTCGGCGCGGCGCCTCCTGTACGGCGGCGACGGCCGCGTCCTCCACACCCTGCAGGCCGCGCTCGAGGAGTTCCCCACCTACGGCCTCGTCCTCACCGGCCACTCCCTCGGCGGCGCCGTCACCTCGCTCCTGGGCGTCATGCTCTCGGAGCCCGGGCCGGGCTCCGGCAACCCCTTCGTCACCTCGGCCGAACCGCACCACAAGCTCCTCCTCCCGGCCCCCAGCACCACCACCGCCATCAACGGCGGCTACCCACGCGGACACCTGCGCGGCCTCGGCCACGGCCACGTCTGCCTGCCCCCCGGCCGGCCCATCCACGTCTACGCGTACGGCCCGCCGTCGACCATGTCGCCGGCGCTGCGCGCCGCCACGCGCGGCCTCGTCACCGCCGTCGTCCACGGCAACGACCTCGTGCCGTCGCTGTCGCTGGGCGTGCTGCACGACGTGCAGGCCGTCGCGCTCGCGCTGAAGTCGGACAACAACGCGGCCAAGACGGAGCTGCGGCAGCGCATCTGGCGCGCGTTTCTGGCAGGGGTGGGGGTTCCGGTTGGGAATCATGATGGCGGTGGTGGTGGTGGTTCTGCGGATCTGGGCGGGCCGGGAGCGGGAGCGGCGCCCGAGGAGGCCGAGGATGTGCGCTGGGCGTATGCCACGCTCAAGGTGCTGCGGGCGAGCATGATGGGCGAGAAGCTGGTGCCGCCGGGCGAGGTGTTTGTGGTGGAGAGCGCGGGCCAGCAGGCGCGCGGCGGCACGCGGATGGTGCTGCGCTATGTGGGCGATGTGGAGCGCCGGTTCCGCGAGGTGCGGTTTGGCGGGGGGATGCTGACCGACCACAGTCCCGGGCGGTACGAGGCGGCGCTGGAGAAGCTCGAGCGGGGCGTCTTGGGGGGCGCGTGGGGGGTTGTGGGCACCGAGATGCCCTGATGGATGTTGTCGGCAACTCGGCAGTCAGTAGGTGGGAGGCGGAGACCTCTTGTGTCTGGTATCTATACCCTGCGATTTCCGCGGGCCTTGTTTAGGTTGGACATTCTGCGAGTCTGGGCCCATTTGCATTTGCCTTTGCATTTTACAAATATTACAGTTGACAAACACTCCTTGTCCCAAGCATAAGCTCAGCCCCTCCCCCGCACAACGACCCCACTACCCCAAATTCCCAGCAACACCAAACACCATGGCATGGCACTCCTCATCATCAACATCGACAACATGGCAAGCAGCGAAACCTACACGTGGGCCATCAGATGATGCCTTCCGTGGCGCGGGCCAGTGACAGCGCCTCGCCGCGCCCAACAACTGCCAGGCCGGAACACCCCCGGAATTCTCGGCAATGTCATGCGCGATTGAAGGACCGACAGCCAAGGGTGGCTGAGTGAGGTTGGCGATGGAGCTGCCGGCCCGACACGACTTGTCAATGGTTGTACGGATCTGTGCTGCACCCGAGGTCATTCCGACCGCCTGAGCGCCAAGAACGAGCTGAGCCTGGTGTCGCCAACGCGGGCCTATCACCTTCACTGCGCAGCGCCACAGGTGCTAGCCCTCGCGCGCCGGACTGCCTCCATTGGACATGTCGGCTGCGGTGGCGTTTGAAATGGGGAGATGGGGCGAGGGACAGCGGATCGGGGAGGATGGCAGTGCGAGCGAGCGATGCTGGCGGGGCGCTGGGGAGCCGAGACGGTGAAAACTCTCGTCGGCGCTGCAGCACCATGCACGCCACTTTTACACACGAGACACACTGACCGCATCGCCGTTGCTTGTCGAGACGCCGCCATGTTAGCCCCTCCCGCGTCTCCTCCGTCGCCGACGCCGACGCCGACGCCAACACTGGCCAGCACCTACGCCGCCTTCCCTCTTCAGCCACGACAGACGATTTACGATGGCCTGGACTACGGCGACTGTTATGTTCGTCCACTGTGCCGTCATGGTTCGATGTTGTGGGTTACCCAGAAAGGAGGCTAACAGAGAGTCGGCCAGGATTTCAACAATGTTCTGAAGTGCTCGAGCGTCCTGAACAGCTGCTTTGACGGCTTCGACCAAGCCACCGACTACAACTCGGTTGCCACGTCCTGCTTCTGCACCCATGGCGTCGCCTATCTGGACTGCTTCGCGAGCAAGATAGCCACCGGGACGTGCGCCAGCGATCTCGGCGTCACAGGTAACCATGGCGGCTGTGTTCGTCTGCGCGTTTCTCGGCTCACACCAGGGGGCAGACTGGGGCGAGTATCAGAGGGACTTCTACACGGCGTATTGTGGAAGCATCCCGCCGGGTGCCATGGCACAGATCGAACCGCCGTGAGTTCCCGTCCGCGTTCGTGTGTGCGTGCGTGCGTGCCTAGCCATGGCGACTGACCGTTTGCGCAGATCTAGCGTGTCCCTGGACTTCGAGTATGCGGCGAGATCGAGCCCCTGCCTCCCTGACCAGCACTGACAGCGCGTCCAGGACCGTCAAAGTCATCACGGCCACCACGTCCCGCAAAGAGCCCGACTACGCCGGCCAGCCGAACTACAAAGGCCAGGGCGATCTGCTCCGGGGCCCGTGTTCCCAGACGGGCTTCACCCAGGTCGATGCCGGGAACACCGTCTACTATGCCGGGTTCGTGGGCTGCATCCGGGACCGGCCCGAGTGCTGTCCCTACGCCGTGGACACGGCCATGGGCTCGGCACAAGCCACGGACGCGGCGGGGATCCAGGTCCAGGACAACAAAGACCTCGGCTTCGATTTCCCCCAGCCAGTCAGCAGCGATTCTGGCATGCAGACCAAATGCGCCGAGGACTACTACTCCATCTCCGGCGGGTGCTGTCCCAAGTACGTATCCCCGCGTCCCGCAATGCGTTGCTCTTGGATGGCTGTCTGACAACCCCAAACAGCGGGTTCTGGCCGTTCACGAGCGCGGTCGGCGGGCAGACGCCCTGCTGGAGCTCCATCCCGCGCGTGACCGCTCCCACCCTGACGCGCGAAAAGGACGCCACGACCAAGGCGAAGCCGACCTCGGCCGTCGTCAACATCGTGTGGTCGATGCGCTACCCCGTAGCCGATGCCGGCAGCAGCGGGCTCTCGACCGCCGCCAAGGCAGGCATCGGCGCGGGCGTCGGCGTAGCCGTCATCCTCATCGCCGGCCTGGCCATCTGCCTCTGGAGGTCCCGCCGCAAGAACAAGAAGCTGGAAAAAGTCAAGCAGGGCATCCCGCCGCCCGGCACCCTGGCCCAGCCCGCGCAGCCGCAGATGATGCAGCAGCCGCCCCACGGCCACTACCCGCCGCCGGGCACCTTGCCGCCGGGCACCTTGCCGCCGGGCACCGCCATGGCCCCGCCGTCCGACCAAACCGGCCGCCCGGGCCCGCTCATGCCGCAACACACCGGCGCCTCGGCCGGCGCCGTCAGCTCGCTCAGCTCCGGGACCGGCCTCCTCCACAACGGCCACAACCCGCGCCTCTCGTACAGCAGCAGCGGCGGCGGCGCCACCCCAAGCCCGGCGGTCGGCGCCAACGGGGCCCCCGGCGGCTACTACCCCGCGCCGCCGATCGCCGAGGCCGACGAGCCGCACTACGGCTATCAGCAGCAGCAGCAGCAGCAGTATTATGCCCCGCCGGCTCACGAGATGGCTGGGGGTGGCAACCCCCAGGACCAGGGGCAGGGGCAGTATTTCCCGCCCTCTTCTCAGGCGGGGGGTTATGCCTGGCCTGCGCCTCCGTCCCAGCAGCAGCAGCAGCAGCAGCAGCAGCAGCAGCCGCAGTACCCCCCTCAGCAACAACTATATCCCCCTCAGCAGCAGTATTCCCCGCCGCCGCAGGAGCAGCAGCAACAGTCGCAATATGCTCCGCAGCAGTACCCCCCTCAGCAGTATCCCCCTCAGCAGTACCCCCCACAGCAACAGCAGCAACAATTCCCCCCCCAGCAACAACAGCAGCAATTCCCCCCCCAGCAACAACAGCAGCAGCAGCATGCGACTGCGTCTGAGATGGGCGCTGGCCCGGAAGCGGGCCCCCCGCAGGAGGCCAGGTGATGGATGGGGAACCAGGCTGCAGGCGGGCCGGACCGGCAGTGAGTCGGGGGGGGGGTTCGTCCTGATGGTGTGTTTTCTTGGTTGGAGCCTTGGGCTGGCTGGCTGGCGGCCGGGTCGGGCAATCGCGCGGAGGCTGGGATGGGCACATATGTATCGGGTGGTGGCAGACATGGCCTTGGTGTTTCGTTCTGTGCGCGGGTTTGCGTCGGAGCCTGAGGGGAAGGCTGCTGGCTGCGGCGGGTGTTGTTGGGGTGTGTAAGGCGGGCCTGGGCTCGGCTTTCGGATATGACTTCGTACATAGTTGGAATTTGGACTCGTGGTCGCGCCACATCCGCCCGGTGCAGATCAAACCCGAGCGCGAGGTCCCCGTCACATTTCTGGCGCAGCCCCTCCGTCCATTGAGAAGCGGGAGCGCTGGCCCAAAACGGCAATTGGAAATGTGCTGGGCTGAGCGCGGCAGGTTCCCCGATTGGCGGCGTGCTGCAAGGCCGGCAGCCACCAGTGCGTGTAATCCCCCGTCTGACCTGGGCGGCCCAGGCAGTGAGGCGGTGCCCTCCATCTCCGGCGCTGGGCTTCTGCAAGACCAGCCTTGCCGTCTCGACGGCCTGCTTCACGGGTACTGTACATCCACCGCGCGAAAAAGGGTCCCTAACCCACAAGGAAAGGGGTCTATAAACCCTACAGGAAGACAGCCGTCCCATCCTTGCTCAAGGCTCCTGTGAAAATGATTGCCACCGGGGGATTGAGACAGCTGGGCCATCCCAACATGTGTGATCACGGCCACGTCGGGTATCGAGGTAAGCCGGCGCTGTCCTCCAAGAGCAGATGCATCGAGCTTGAGCTGATCCCCCCCGCCGTAGACACGACACCTGCTTCCATCAGGTTCCAGACAGTCCCGGCCATGCAGCAGAACCCTCCACGCAGTGCTTCTCCCAAGTCCATCGCGGCGACACACAGCGACACGGAGCAGCCACTAGCCGTCCCGGAGTATGGAGACCAGTGGGTTTGGGACCCGGAGCGTCACGACTACATCCGCCCAGGCGAGGGTACGCAAGCACGGCGCGACACATGTGTGGCGTGGCGCCCAGATATATATAATCGCTGACGATGGCCAGACGGCGAGACGCTGCTGTACTCTGATTACCAGCGGCTCAACGACAAGGCCGTGCCCGACGAGCCTCAAGACGCCGGCATGTACGCCATGCCAACACGCGCGAGAGCCCCACGCTAACAGACAGACACCGCCAGGCTTCCAGGTCGTCGCCCGGCCCAAGCGCTTCTTCGCCGTGGGACGCATCTTCAAGGCCGTCTGGTCCGAGCCGGACGGGGCGGGCGCGGCCGGATCGCCGTCGGCCCCCCGGGCGGCGCCGGTTGGCCGGACCCGCTGGTTCATCGTGGTGCGTCGGCAGCAGCACCACTCGCTGTGCTTCCGCATCACCACGTTCAAGGGGGATGGCGGGCGTCCGGCCGACTACGCCGTGCTGCATTCGTCGGCGGTCGCGCCGGCGCGGCCGTATGAGGAGGAGGGGATCACGCGCGACCCGGTCGGCGTGATCATCGAGAATGGGGAGCAGTACATCTCGCCCGTCGCGCGGCTGGACTGCGGCCGCGTCTACACGGTGCAGGACAGCCTCGGCGTCATGAAGATCGGCCGCGTGCATCCCACGTGGCTACCGCTGCTGGACGAGTACTACAGGGAGAGCGTGTCGTGAGCTTGTCCTGTCCAGCTTTCCTAGTCATTAGCAAGCGGAAGACGGTGTTGGAACCTAATAGACGGCGTGCCGCGGCCCGCCCATCAGAGAAAAGCCGCGTGCCAGGCTCCCCAACCTAGAATCCCCCCCTCTTTTCAAAAGTCCTGCACGCCCGTCTCCCCCTCCAGCACGCCGTCCCGGCCCTCCCCCCCGCTGCTCGACAGGCTCGCCCAGCGCGCCTCCTCGTCCGCAAACCACGCCTCCTCCTCGTCCGCGCGCTCCAGCACGTCGTACGCGTCGTCCGCGTCCACGGCCGCATACTCAAAGTCGGCGTCCTCCCCGCGGATGAAGCGGTCGCGCAGGAAGCCCTCCCACCGCGCGCGCCCTTCCTCTTTTGTGGCGGGGGGGGCCCGCGTCCCCTCCTCCTCCGCCATCCCGGTTACTGTCTCCATCTCTCCCCCTTCCTCCTCCATCTCCCGCTCCTCCTCCCCCATCCCTCCTCCCCCACCACCCCCACCACCCCCACCATCACCTGCCCGACACCCAACCGCAGCCGGCATCAAAGACCCCGCCCGCGACACTCCCTCATCATCATCATCATCATCCCCATCCCCATCCCCATTCCCATTCCCATTCCCATTCCCATTCCCATCCCCATCCCCAACACCAGCAGACACAGAAACCGTCTGCTCCCCGCACAGCCGCGCTAGCCGCGCCTCGCCGCGGACAAGAGACCCCTCAAGCACGCGCGCATAGCCCCGCGCACGGCCTTCCGCGTCGCGCTCGGCAGGGGTCTGGAAGCGGCGGATGAATGCGTCGTGGAGGAGGGGGGCTGCGGGCGGCGGTTAGTTTTTTCTTTCTTTTTTCTATTCATTTTCATTTTCTTCTTCTTCGTGTTTGGGTGGTTGGTTATTTGTTTGTTTGTTTTGTGGAGGAGGAAGGGGAGGGGATAAAAACGAAGGGAACGGGGGAGGAATGCGGAGTGGAGTGGAGTGGGGGGGGCCTTGCCTGCGAGTTCGTGTTCGCTCGAGTGGAAATAGCTGTCGTGTCGTTCCAGATAGGCCCTGCGGCGGTTCCGTGTCCGGATCAGGGCCAGACGGGCTGGTGACCGCGGGGCCCGTGGCCGCGGCCTGGAGAAGGGCTCGGGGGTCGCGGGCGGCGAGTCGAAGCTTGGAGCCATGATGCGGTCCTGGATCCGGTGTTTGGGTTGAAAGTGGCAATCTTCTTCAATTTGGCCGGAATTCGGGTCGCTTCAGTCACAGTGTCTCGCTGTCCCGAGCACAGGGGACGGACCGCTGTGGGGCGCGGGGTTGCGCACTGAGGGTGGGCCTCTCAGGGGTTTCGCCGCGCTGTGCCGCTGGACCCCTGACTTGCAGCAACGACCGGCACGGAACGTGCTGAGGGTGTATTGACATTACATCGTCTCTAATATGGTATCCCACCTGGATATTCCCACATCCAAACAGCCCCTTCCACGCGCGGGCAGTCGGTGTAATCTAGATCACGGCATCGCAGACAGCAACCCGACACCACCCATGCAAGACCTCCGGCTCAAGCAGCCATGATGCTCCGCCCTCCATCCTCCGTCGTCCGGTTCCGGACCCGCACCTTCAGCACGCCATGGGCAAGATGCTTGATGGCCCCCAGACGGCTCGCCTCCCCCGCCGCCCTCCGCTTCACGCCCACAATCGCACTCGGCGCAAACATCAGCGCCTCCCCGACCCTCAGATCGACAATCTTCGAAAGCAACTCCAGCGCCGGGTCCGCATCGCCAAGCGCCAGCGCCCCAGCCCCGTCAACGCCCTCCCCATCCTCCTCGGCCCCCATCCCCATCCCCATCCCCAGCCGCCGCGCCTTCTCCAGCAACCTGCCCCCAGTCGACACGCCCGCGAGGTGCTTGCGCAGCGCGCTCAGCCAGTCCGGCGACGTGAACCGGTGCACGACCGTCACGCTGCACAGGTCCAGCAGCTTGGGGCTGATGGTCGGCTCCTGCGTGGAGATGACCACGCGCGCGCCGAGGTGGCGCTGCAGGCGGATGGTGGCGAGCAGCGACTCGGTCAGCGCGACACACTCCTGCGAGTCCGCCATGTACTTGTGCGCCTCGTCGAGGGCGATCAGGCGGCCGACCGCGCGGGGGTCCTGCTCGAGGAAGAGCGAGAGGCAGATGTTGAACAGGGAACAGGCCATCTCGGGGGTGACGCACGGACACGAGAGGTCGACGATGGTGAGGTGGCCGTTTTTCGGCGCCCACGACGTGCCGCGCGTTGTGGACGGGGTGGTGTGGCTCTTTGTCTGGCTCTCGACCATGAAGGACTCGAGCGTTTCGAGGCGCTGCTTCAGCGAGACGAGCTGCATCTCGGTGAGATCCTCTGCGTCGAGCTGCCGCTTGAACGCCCTGTAGCTGAAGCCAGTGTCGCTTTTCTGCTGGACGACCCGCAGCTCGCGGAGAATGCGCTGCACCACATGGAGGTACAGTGGCAGGTTGCCGCCCGTGGTGACCGCCATCAGGTCCAGCATCCGCCTCGTATTCAAGTCCGATTCGTTCAGGCGCAGTTCCTCAACCTGGACATTGGGAAAACAGTCGTACAGGCGCTGGGAGGCCGCGAGTTAGGAAACCGACAGCACAACATGGCGTGTTTTCGCTGGCGACGGGAACTCACCTGTAGGGTCCGGCTATTCGTTGGTGGGCATAGCACCCGCACCTTGATGTCTGGGTTGGAGGACAGCCAGGCCACCTCGCAGGGCGATCCGCCCGAATCTGACGTGAAGCGATCGTAGTGGAAGACGATGCCGGTCAGCGGGCGGGGGAGAACATTCGCCTGGCACGGCGCGAGCACGTTCTCAAGCAGGCACGACAAGGTGTGACTCTTGCCCGACCCTTGGCTGCCACAGATGAAGAAGGACGACGGCGCAGCAATGTTCCAGAAGATGCGCGGGTCCGCGGCACTGTCATCGGTGCTGCCGGCGAGGAGGCCGTACTGGCTGAACGGCGGGTCGTTGCTTGTGCCGGCCGCCGCGACGGCATACTTGCGAACGGCCTCGGTGAAGATGGGGGCTGTCTTGATCTCGTTGAGCTCGTCGAGGTCGAGACGCCGCCCTAGGAGGCTCAGATGTATGTCGAGGAGGGCGTCTTCATCGCTGCGGAGCTCAGACTCGGCACGGGTCTCGCCCTGGCTGCTCTCTCCACGAACACCGCCGCCCACGCCAGGAGTGGTCGACTTGTTCGTATCCGCCAAAGAGCCTTCGGGAAGCTTGGGGCGATCCATCTCCTACCGGCAGCAAAAGTAGACGTCCTTGGGGATCGAGGATGGAGATGAAGGCCGAAGGCAGTCTCTTCTGTCCGCCTGTCTAGAATCGTAGGTAAACTTGGCCCTGGACGCCATCTTGGAGACCTTTGTCGGGGCGCCGCTCTAGTATTTAAGCTGGTGCTTGCTGACGCAAACGACAACCAAAGGAGCCACGGACAAACAGAAGAAATGGCCGGACAAGCAAATGGAAAGCAAGTCGTAACGAATCACTCCGGAAACTCACAGAAGCAAACGAGACAAAAGCAGAATAACGGGACTAAATGTCCATGATAGGTGCCATGTAAGAGGCCTGCCTACAAACGGCGCTGTGAGGCCCACGAGAGGCGGCCGCGATTTACAGATGCGCAGTTGAACAAATCTGCCTAATCTGCCCGTGAATCTGCAGGCTTGCATAGCGTGTCCTGCCGAAAACATGCATAGAGGGGTATTCATTCATGCACAAACTGGTGTTTTTCTCAGCCAAACACGCGAGATTGGCAGGTGGGGCAGCCGTTGAGGCGCCTCGTGGACCTGCCGATTCTGGAGCGAGAGCTCCGGGGCAGCCAGATTGGCTCCAGCGGGGATCGGTGTTTGCCAAGACATCACTGTCGACCACCTCAGCGCTGCAGAGCTCCCCAGACCTCTAGCCCATGCCGTGGCGAGGGAGGTGCAGTTGCAAAGTAAGAATATCAAAACAAAGCTCAGCCATCAGTTCCCACTCTCCCGCCATCGTTTTACCGCTTTTGATAAGGCTGCGGCGACCTGGCTGGCAGGCTACTAGCGTCACCAGCGAGCGCCCGGCGCCCAGGCCCATTGGAGTTTGCTGGCTGGAGGAACACGCCACGGTCGGTCGGGCCGCCCAGTGTTTTGGACTCCGTCCTTGGGCTCCCAGTGATGGGGGATCTCAGGTCCAAGCTGCGAGCCAAATTTCCGCGACGGCATTCCGGCATCCCGCCGCTCCCGTCCAGCAAGAGAGGCAATGGCAGCAGCACCAGCAACAACAGCGTCGAGTTCGACCCGCCGGTGAATGCCCTGAAGCTCCGGGATGCCGAGACAGCCACAGTGGTTCCAGAGGATCAGCACGGCAGCCACAGCCGACCAGCCACGGGCACGCCCGAGGGCGAAGGCTCTTTGATGGACAAGCTACGACAGGGCGCGAAACACCTGTCGGCAAAAGGGATTGCCGTCGTCGCCGATGCCTTCCCGCCCTCCGGATCCAACAGTCCCACGGCCAACTCGCCCCGGACCAAAAATGCCACTAACGGCCCGTCCTTGCCAGAGGGCCCCAACAGTGCCGAAGGGCACGGACCGAACGAAACTGATCGGCGCTTTTCGACCGCCACCAGCAAACTCTCCAGTGTCATCGAAAGCCCTCCCGACGCCGGCGAGCCGACACTGCCGCCAGCAAGCCCCGCGCCCGCCGATGCACCCAAATCCACCGTCTCCGCCGATGTCGTCCGCACAGTCCGCATCAGCGACCTGCCGGTGAGCTCAGACCCGACCAGCACGCCCAGTCGAACCGCGGCCGCCGCCCGGGTCCATCGCCCGACCTCCGCCTACGAACCCCACGAGGACCCTGTGGGCCCGACGCCGAACCCGCAATTGCGCCCGTCCAACTCGGTGACCCGTCCGCTCGGCCCCCCGAGACGCCAGAGCCTGCTGCCGAGAGGGCAGACCACCCTGATCCGCACACTGCTAAGCCCTCCGAACGCCGATGCGCCCGACCTCCCCACCGCCGACCAACTGCTGCCCATCAGCGCCATCATGATGACGCGCAAGCTTTGGGTCAAGCGGCCGAGCGCGTCAGCGACTCTCGTGACCATCAACGAGGAGGACCTGGTCGACGACGTGCGCGAGCTGATTCTGCGCAAATACGGCAACTCACTCGGCCGCCAGTTCGACGCTCCGGACTTGACATTGCGCATCGTGCCGCGGGAGCCCCAGAGGCAGGAGCGCTTCCTGGGGCCCGAGGAGCCCATGGCCCGCACGCTAGACGCATATTTCCCCGGAGGACAGACAGTGGATGAGGCATTGGTCATCGACATCCCCCACCGCCGGACGCCTCGCGCCTCCCCCAGGAACGGGCCCCCGCATGCCCAACACATCAGCTCCGTCAGCTATGAGGAAATCCGGCCCCTGGAAGCAAGCACCGACTACTTCGGCCCCGGCGCCGTCGCCCACATCCCCGTGACCATTGCTGGCCCTGCCGCGAACGGCACGACGCATTCCATCTCGGTACTGAGCACGGGACAAGTGCCCCAGATCCCCTCGCCAGGCGGGACCAGGACACGATACCGAGACAGGGCCGACAGGCCACGGCTCGGGAGACAGCACACTTCATCCCCGACAATACTCAACGTCGGCGCCGGCGGCGGCCACGGTGCTGCCATCGCTGTTGCCGCAAACCATGGTATGCACCAATCGGCGACGAACCCACGGTCGAGGACTCATTCAAATGCGTCTGCAGACCAAGCCAATCCCGCACAATCCATACCGGCCGCCCCGCCGTTGCCGACCCCCCCATCCCAGGAGCCGACCAGTTCCCCAATCACGGTAGCCGGCACCCCGCCAGCGAGGGCAGCCTCTCCTCGACCCCTTCCTGCGATCCGGCCGAAGAAGAAGAAGACGACCGATGCGCCCGCGCTCCCGGCGGGGATGTTGAATGGCGGGGTGCCGCCGATCAACGTGCTGATTGTCGAAGATAACATCATCAATCTACGCCTGCTCGAGGCATTCGTCAAGCGGCTCAAGGTGCGCTGGCAGACCGCCATGAACGGCCGCGAGGCTGTCACCAAGTGGCGTGCCGGCGGCTTCCATCTGGTGTTGATGGATATCCAACTGCCCGTTATGAGCGGGCTCGAGGCGACGCGCGAGATCCGCCGGCTCGAGCGAATGAACTCGATTGGCGCGTTCAACAACAACAACGGCAACACTCGGGGCGCGGCCGATGAAGCCCGCAGCGAGACAACCGAGGAGGACAAGCTCAACAACAGGGACATGTTCAAGAGTCCGGTCATCATCGTCGCGCTGACGGCGAGCTCGCTGCAGAGCGACAGACACGAGGCGCTCGCCGCAGGGTGCAACGACTTCTTGACCAAGGTATGCTTCTCCACTCTTGCCCACCCCCCTTCAGCAAAATAACCCCGGCTAACAACATATGCGCCAGCCGGTCACCTATGTCTGGCTCGAAAGGAAAGTCATGGAATGGGGCTGCATGCAGGCGCTGATCGACTTTGACGGCTGGCGGAAGTGGAAGTCGTACACATCCCAAAAGCCCGAGATCGAAGAGGGGCCGAGAAAGGCCAGGGCCAAGAAGAACCGCGCGGTTCCGAATAACTCCTCCTCGGACAACACGTGAGACGGTGGCTTCTAGATTAATACCTCGGGCGCCCCGACGCGGGAACGAGTGCAGCCGACCCTACCTACCTTCTACTTCTGCCACCCCTTGTTGTATTCATGTTTTCTTTCCGGGATTCCAGGCATGGAGTACACGCGCATGCACCGGGCCGGTTGGGAGCCTTGTCCTTTTTATTGGCTATCCGTGTTTTCTTTGCTGGGCGGTGGGGGCCTTCTTTCGTCCGCTTCAGGGACACAAACCTATGCTATGGGATCTAATTCCAAGATGGAACCACGGCTGGAATATCAAGGGCGCGGCTGCTGATACGTGGAATGTTGGTGGTGACGCATGATACCAGGGCGGGTAAAATGGCGCTTCAGGGGCGGGAGAACGGAAACGGAACAGGACCGGCAGTATTCGTCGGCTGTCATGCAGCTCTCCTGGTGTTGATAATCCCCTATTAATGGCAGTCCAGAGGTTGATGAGTGCGACGAGAGCGGGGCCGTCCTTCATACAAGAATACAGAGACCAGTTCCGCAATACCATGGGGAATGTCCGATATAACCCTAACCCACACCAAAACCGAGCGCAGCCCTCATTGGCTTGTCTGGTGAATCACTGCGGGCCAAGCCTTCGGGTCCCCTTTTCCCGTGCCGAGAAAATTCCAATTCGAATTCCGCGCTCAACTCCCTCACAAAACCAGACACGCTTCCCAGCCATGCCTCCCCGGATACCCATCAGCAGCTGCCAATCGCAGTTGCTGCGCAATTGCCTCGATCATGCGCCCTCATTCTCTCTCTCAGCCTCACCAGCCCTAGCATCACCTCTGCAGAGCCTAGCGGCACCCACACCACAATGCAGCCGGTCCTTCTCGACGACGCCGGCGCGTCCGGCCACCCGTCTGCGCCGCAGGTTTCTCGAGTGGTTGGACAATAAGGGGGCCAAGTACCGCACCCCCCGGGGACCTCGCGGCACAAACTACGTGACGCGGCCCGTGAAGACTGGCGATATTTATGACGACAAAATGCCCTTCCCCAACAACACCCTGTTCCGCAGCGAGCCTGTGCTGTCGGATCGCGCCCGCGAGCTGATCTGGACGTCGGTCATGAAGGAGGGCATGCCGCTCAAGGCCGTGTCGGCGCAGTTCCATGTCGACATGCGCCGCGTGGCGGCGGTGGTGCGCATGAAGGAGATTGAGAAGAAGTGGACGCGCGAGGTAAGCCAG
>MU853412.1:509118-564565 GCA_033297235.1 Trichocladium antarcticum
CCCGACTAGAACAAGCCGATGGCCGCGCCGTACGCCGCCGCCGTCGAGGCGATGCTGCCGCGCGCCAACCTCAGTTCGGGCGAAAACAGGTTCGAGCCCATCAACGACATCCACATCCACAGCTACACGATGCAGCAGCTGTTCGTGCCGACGTCCGAGTCGCGCGAGTTCACGCGCGAGGACGCGGCCAAGGCCTTTGGCGACTACATCCTGCCGCCCGACGCCAAGATGCGCATCCCCGAGCTGGTGCAGCTGGAGAAGAACCGTGCCGCGGGCATGGAGCCGGAGCAGGCGCGCGCGGCCTTTATCAAGTCGGCCGCGCAGAGCGAGGCGGCGTTTGCGACCAACCAGCGGGCCCGCATGCAGGCCGAGGAGGAGAGGACGACGCGGGTCCGGGCGGGCCGGTTCGAGTTCCGGTTCGAGGAGGTCAACGCCGACGACACGGGCAGCACTGGCCGGTCGCGCAAGGCCGTCGGCTGGCGCTACGGTGTGCCCTTCTATGACCGCAAGAGAGGCCAGGTCAAGATCCCCACCAGCGTGGAATGAGCTTTTGCCCGGGATTTCTACCCGCATGGTCTTCGTGTGAGTCAAGCCAGTGTATTTGAGGGCCGGCAAGAAGCGGCCGAGCCCGTGTACCACCTACTTTGTTTCGTGACGGCGCAGAGGGGCGCCGCATTCGGGAGCGGTCTTTGCAGCGGCCATGTATAGCAGTCTACAGACCAAGTTTTGTATTGTAAAGCACAAACAAACATACAACCCCCTCCCAGCCCCGCTCTTGTGCCACGCTATGCACCATTGCCCTCCCTAGAGCTGCGCCGGAATCGCATGGCCTCTCCAGTCCAGGGCCTTCTCGCCCTCGGCCAGGTCAACAATCAGATTGTTCCGGATCTGCTCGACGTTTGCCTGGGACACGCCAAGCTGTCCCACGACGTACTGCTCGACCGAGCCATACCGCTCGCGGAGCATGTCCAGGGTCCGCAGCATGTTCTCCTTCCTGCGCCCGACACCCTCCGTTAGCAGGCCCCACAAGCGAAGAACACCGCGCAGCTTGTACCATCCAGGTAATCACGCCCACGATGGAAAGGGAAACAAGCAGTTGGTCGGGGGGAGAAAGAAGAGAAAAGGGAAAGGAATGGAACACGAGAATAAAAAGAAAGAAAGAAAGAAAAAGAAAAGAATACTCACTCGGCGCTAACCATCCGCTCGGCCCGCGCCCTGTCGCCAAACAGTGCCCCGCCCTGGATCAGGTGCTGCACGATCTCCTCCTTGCGCGGCGCCAGGCCCAGGTCGGTGAGGCTGTACTCGTGCGCGATGGTCTCGTCGTCCAGGTGGCAGAGGGCAAGCACGAGCGCGACGAGGATGCCTGTTCCTGTGGAAGGGGGGGGGGGCGCCACCGCGAACGGGAGGGGGTTAATCAGTGGGTTTCTCGGCGGGGGTGGATGTATGTGTGTGTGTGTATGGAAGGAAGGAAGGAAGGAAGGAAGGAAGGAAGGAAGGAAGGAAAGGGGGAGGAGGAGCTGTGGGGATGGAGCTGCTTGGATTCGGTTCCATCCCAGGGGTTCGGGGCCGCACATTCGGTGGGGAAGGGGCTGAAGACGGGCGGGCACGGTGGGATTACTTACGGTCTTTGCCGGCGGTGCAGTGTACCAGCAGCGGAGAGGGCGCGGCGGGCGAGGCGAGATGTTCCAGGATGGTGCGGAACGGTGCGTACGGGTGCGATGGCTCGGCGGCGGCGCGGAGGATGGTGTCGTACGCCCGGACGAATCCCTATCGCGGGTTTGTCAGGCCTGGGTTTGCCGCGTGGGTGTGAGGGATGGTAGTATAGTGGCAGGGGAAGTGGATGGGTGGTGTCCCACTGCCTGCCTCAGCTAGGAGGCCAGGCGAGACTGGATGGGCTACACTGTGTTGGCAACCTCCCCTGGGGAAAGGTGCCATGGCTGAGCAAAGCTTGTTGCAAGAGCGGGGGGGCAAGTGCGCGGGTGGTGCCTCCCCTTTTCCCTGCTGTCCCCTCACTTGCTTCTGGAAGCCGCCACCACAGCCTTGCGGGCGCCTGCAGAGACAGCGGACAGTTGCCCATCCAACCCCCCCACACAACGAAGCATTACTCAAACGAGAAGCAACTCACGCCAGGACCGTCGCTGTAATCCCCAAACCGCTGCGCCAGCGCCTGGGGGCTGTAGTCCTCGTCCAAAAAGACGGGCGAAAAGACGCGGACGGCACCGTCCCACGCCCGCGGCGGTCGGCCGCTACTAGCTTTTGCCAGCTCCACCGTCGACCGCAAATCATAGATGTGGGTGATGCCGAGCCCCTGGAGAATGGCCACGCCGTCGTCCTCGAGCCTGGTTGGGTCGGCGGAGCGAAAGAGCACGCCGCGCCTTACCGCCTTGCCGGGCTGGCTGGTGATGGCGTAGCCGCCGGCATCGCGCAGATTGACAAGGCCTGGGGCGTGGATGAAGGGAGGTGAGGGGAGCGGCGTCGGGGCCGCAGCCTGATCTAAGTTGGCGACCATCTTTGTCGAGGAGTCTGCCACGCTTACGGATACAGGTTGTGTGGTGTTGGGGTCCGCGAAGGTCAAAGCCGAAGTCGGGCGTTCTGTGCCTCGGCGCCGCTCCGAAGCCCCGCTTCCTTGACTCGGCTCGGAAGCATGCTAGGTACCTTTCCTTCGCCTGGCCCATCGTGCGTTTGTCCATCAAGGCATGAACCGTCGCAGATTCGCCATATATACTGCGTCGAAAAGGTCTTGCCGCGTCCAATCAGATTCTGCACATCCCACGCGACTTGACACCAATGCGGTGTCCCCGGACAACAGATGACGCCCCTGAGTCAAAAGGTCCCGCCACAACTTGCGGTCCTTGTTATCCCTCCAACCCCATCTATGTATACGGGGAGAGGCACAATTGGAAGGTCTAGTGAGACATGATCCAAAGCTTGGGGTCGGACATGAAAGCGCCCACCATCCCATCCCCCCTTGTAGTTCCATATCTCTGTCAGATTCTTACCGTCGGGCAACGGAGTATTAGTGTAGGTCAGCTTTGCCCTCAGCTCTGTTGCCTCATTGCTACAACAACATGTCGAGCCACGTGGGCATGGTTGGGATCCTACCAGGGGCCCGGTTTGCCCGTCGCCGTAGTGGCAAGACATCAGCTGGAGACTGGGACCCTCATGTCTGCGCCTTCCACCTTGACAAGCTCGAAATATGTAAATCCTCGCCCACAGGGACTTTTGCGCAACAACATGATGTGTTGACCAAAGGAATGCGTCCCCGATCAAACCATTTTGCTAAGACAACGCGTCGACATCTCCAACAAAATCACACCCACACGCTCGGGCGAAAACGTGATACAGTCAAGGGTAAAAAGCAATCAGTGAAATTCCAAAATACTCCGTACAACGTCCCCTCCGTCCATAAGCCAATCCCACCCAACACCAACAAATACAGTACTGGACATGACCAGAATGCCACCGAAACAACCCTGACGCTGTGCAATGGCCGTTACATGCTTGCGTGTCGCAAAACTCCTCGCGCGAAAATCACCAGTCATGCCAAAACCACCGCAAATATGACCCAGAGTAATGCAGAAACCGTGCCAAATGCAAGAAAGATCGGTGTGCTGCGAAAACGTCTCCGGTGGCGCAAGTCGATCATGTCGACTGGCCGCCCACATCCAGAGAGAGCCGCACCAAAACTCCGGGGGGGAAACAACGAGAAAAAGGGGACGGAATGAGTGACAGAACGCGCTCTCGGCGAACGAGCGTGTCCAAGAGCGCGGAAGCGTGTGCCGCAGGACCATGGCCCGGCGCCGCGGGAGTGATGCCTGTTTCTCGCCGCTCTTCGCGGCCGGGCTCGGGGGGGGGGGTGTGGGGGAAGACGCATATCATGCGCGGACCAGCTTCGACTCCACGTCGCAGTGTTTTCGATGGAAAGCATGCTGGCAGTCGGCGATCGGGCACTGGACCGTGGTAGCAGTGTTGCTGGCGAATTTGCAGCGGCAGCATATCCACATGGACACCCGCTGGTACTGGACCGTCTGAGTAGAGACGGATTCAGCATCAGAAGAGTGGACGGCTCTGCCATGGGGGAGGACTGACCTTGTTTTTCCCTTGGTGTGGAGGCATCTTGGATGAAGGTCGCGTGGCTGTTATAGAACCTGTATCCGGTCGGGTTGGGTAGGTACGGACGGGCGGGCGGGTGGTGATGAGATGAGGGCTTCTGCTTGCTCAAAAGCCTCCTCAGGACCAGAGAAAGCACGCCGGTCTTATAACTCCTCCAGTTCATCGTGATTTGGACATTGCCAAACATCCAAGGCAAAACGGGGCTTGGTGCGAGCCGGCGGAAGGTCTGTTCATCGGTGGAAAACACACCGAGGAAACATGTTTGGCCAATCGTCACCTCACAAGGCGCATTCGACGGCCAAGGTTGTGTATTTTGCCCAGTGGTGACTCTGTAAACACCAAAAAGACCATGTCCGAAGCGGTGCTGCGCAAGCTCAGGGGTGAGTCGGGCCCCTCTGTCACAGTCCGAGACCCAAAGAGCTAGTAGTTGGGACGCAGAACGCGGGCGCCTGGCCGGAAATTCAACAACTGTGTGCTTTTTCACATGACCTTTGCCCAGAGCAGAGAGGAAAGGTGTTGGATTGTCCGAGTGCCGTGTTGTGGCAGGACAGGCGGTTGTAGAGGCTCAGTTCGCCCCTTGCTAATCGCTGTGACATTAGACGACTGCCCAATTTGGTGGCGGCGATGTGGTGCTCAAGCTTACCATCATCTCACAGAAAAAGGCAACTTCCATGAGCTTCAAGGCCGGGCGTCCACTTGGGTGGCGAGTGGACAACGAACCCCGGACCAGCTCACTGCTAACCAGCCCCAACACTTGTCCAGGCCAGGATGTCATCCTCGGTGTATAGATTTCCACCGCCACTGTTGTATGGTGGGCGTCCTGGTTTGTTCTGACGGGGGATCCCGACGTGCTTCCAGCCAGGGATGATTGGGCTGGGAACGACAAAAGAAGTAGGGCCAAGATGTCCTGGAAAGACTTTGACCGATCTCGTCGGGTCCCGTCACTGGCCCAGTCGTCGTACAAAGCACTGAAAAGGGGTCCAATGTATCCCGGCCATCGAGTCTCTAGGACCCTCGTACTGTCTCCAAGCCGTGCAAATAGTCGTAGCTCGTGGATTTCCATAGTGACGACGTTCCTGTGAGGAGCGGAAGTGCGAAACAAGGGACGAGCTGATCCCTTTAAGCTACGATCGATATGCAGGCCGCCGATCCATCAGGTATGAGAATGAAGCCTCGAGCTTGCTTCAGACCGGCACCTCGTACGGAATGTCGCTCAGCTTCGCAACAACCCGGAATAGCACCACGCACACCTTTCTCCAAAGACATAGTCGAATCGCCTTCAGCCGCAGCAAACCCAGCCTGCGCGGGGTACGAGCCGTGCTGGCTCAGCCGATCTTGGGCCAGGACTGGGAACTGTGCCGGAGGGCTTGCTTGGAAATTGAATTTTCTTTTCCACGATGTCTGGAACATCCACAGACATCAAGATCCCCGCGGCTCTGTCGGGGTTCAGCTTTCGGCAGCGCCGCGCCCAACGAAGAGGGGAGCCTCGCTGTGCTTTCAATATAGTCGAAGACCCGCTTCCCTTCGGTTCACGGTGACCGTTGTTTCATGGCCGGGAAACTCGGGCAACAAGGTTGGGGGCCATGCACTGTATCGGCGCAAGGCTTTGGAATTTCGGTGTCAATTAACCCTGGTCGGGAATGGAAATCCCTCAGAAAATATCGGTATTGCGTTGTTCGCTCCACGCTTGTTGAGGAGAAAAACACACTGTTGCCTTCAGCAGGAAGGAAGGCCATATAATGAGAGAACTGCCTGATAATTGGCCAACCAGATGTAGATTGTCGAAATGGAAAATGGGAATGGAAATGGAAATGGAAAAAGGGAGGCCATTATTTGATCAAGATGCGATGTTCCAGGTTGTTTGGGCGGGTAACAGGAGAGGGAGGAGCTGGCGGCTCGTCATCAGGCACTGAAAATACAAAGGTGGGGCGCGACGGGTCCGTGCTTCTATCCGTACAATAATACTATCTTGTATCTGTATCCGTACATATATATGTATGTATGTAGCAATGGGAAGCAGGGGAGCTTTGGGCTTCCAGAACCTTGACGGGCCGGCCAACGTCATCGCTGAATTAGAGTCGGCCTCCTCGTTTCAAGGGTTCAAGACCAAAGTTTGACGACGCCAGCACCTGGCATCTCAATGAACATCCTATCCAGTATCCACCGCACGTTATCTCGTGAACTGAGTGGCTCTCCGCTTCGTGACCGCTAGTCGCTCCCGCCCGAGCATCACATTCACCACTCACCATTGATCTTGGCAGACTCGACACCCCGCCAACTCATCAATTTTCCAGTTTCCCTCTGCCCATCTTCGCGGATTTCCTCTCCCACCACCATCGCCAAACCAGGCAACGAC
Source organism: Trichocladium antarcticum (assembly GCA_033297235.1). Classification (NCBI taxonomy): domain Eukaryota; kingdom Fungi; phylum Ascomycota; class Sordariomycetes; order Sordariales; family Chaetomiaceae; genus Trichocladium; species Trichocladium antarcticum. The sequence goes on from MU853412.1 coordinate 515,588, forward strand.
GCACTCAGAGAACCGCAGCTCCAAACCCACAAGTCACTTGCGTGTCATTGATTGCCCAGTTATATACTCGAGTCCAGGGCCGCCACGATGGCGTTCGGCAGCGTGACGCTGAGCCACCTGCTCTTCTCAATCCTACACTTCTTCCAGTTCGTCCTCGCCGTCACGGTCTGCGCGCTGTACGGCATCGACCTCGACCGCGCCCGCAAGGCCCACGCACACGCCGATGGAAAATGGGCAAGTACTCCCATCACCATGCATCTCGTGCGTGGAACCCTCAAGTTAACAAACGCCAGATCTTTGCCCAGGTTGTGGGAGGCTTGTCTGCGCTGACGGCCGTCCTCTGCCTCATTCCCTTCGTCCTCCGATTCGCCTTGGTCTGGGCATGGAATCTCATCCTGTTCATCCTCTGGATCACTCTCTTCGGCCTTGTCGGCAATGTATGTGTTTCTGCCGCTGTCAACCCGGACATCATGGGGGGCCAGACTTAGCTGGAGCTAACCGTTTCTACAGTTGTACATCAAACAAGACGCGAATGGCGACGGTGACATCCAGCGGATGAAGAACGCCGTCTGGGTCGTCCTTGCGAGCGCTATCCTGTGGCTTATCGGCACCCTGGCGCATTTCATTTACTGGTGGGGCCACAGGGAGCGTCGGAGTCGCTTCACCAGTCGCGCGAGGGTTTAGGGGGTTGGGCAACAGGATGGGTTTTGGGTTTATGCGATGCGTTTTATACCCTTTAATGGGAATTGTTGGGAACTGTTCTTGTCAAAGTAAGGTCGAGGTCATTGTCATGATTCAGGGGTGCCCCAATAATGTGTATTGTATTGCATACCGTACGAGAACGTCTGTTGTTCTGATGTTACGGAACCTTGAATGGAGTTGCTTGGCGGCGCGGGAGCCATGTGGGACAGCATCTGATGCGCTCCACTCCATGGATGGTCGATGCTTCGCTCGTGGGATGCTTTGCCTCAGTCTGTTTGCGGCAGACCAATCTCAGGATAAAGCGGCATTTCAATTCGCAGTGCCGCATGCACTGGCGTAATGTAGGAAGGGCAGGCCGCAGGAGCTCTGCTTCGTGGAAGATTGTGGCTTTTTGCAACAACCAAAGCTTCCCCATCGTCGTACAGATACCGTACGAGAGTCGAGACTCGCATCAATCCACAACTACACAACCCTTTGACGTGGGGCGGGATGAGCACCTTGCAAAGTTGCATCCCATCCCCACAATCCCCATCTCCCACCCTTAGCCGTCTCTTTCATGCGCTCCCTTGTTGCCGACATGTGGAACATGTTTGAGCTTCCCCACAAGAAGTCAACCGTCTCACCGCATAATATCAGGGGAATCTGATTGGACAGTAATCTGGCGCTTCAGGTGACTGTCGGGTCTTCGGCACGCCCCCAGCTGGATGGAAGCGTTTGCTCCAAGCGACACCACGACTGCTCTTAATTGCACATAAACAGCTCCCGTTTCCAAAAGGAAATGTGACGGGATACCTGGCCTCATACGCAAGCTGGATTATTCAGGCTGTATTATTTCATGCATACATAGCAACAGAAACAACCCCTCCTGTGGCCCCAGGGATCATGGACACAGCAGGGTTCATAACAGGGTTTTTAGAGAAGCCTGTTTGCGCCAGGCAGCCCCCGCTGGCTCTCGGTTGTCAGGCGCGAGGAAGGCTCTCAGTGGTTTTGGGTGCGCGTTCCGGTGGGGTGCAGATAGCGCGCCCTTGGTTGCAGGGAGGGATCCCGAATATCCGCCAACCTTTGACGATCACTTGGGTTATGAAAGCAGCGACAGTCCCAGCTGGCCGCAGCTTTCAATGTTGTCATTCTACACCGAAACTTTTCGTCTTGCCATGCAACCCGAACCAAGCCCTCTAGACCACCAGGCAAACCGCCAACGTCCGGCTGGCTGTTTATCGATCCCCACAACCCCATGAAGCTCCTTGTTAGCCGCGACTCTGTGTTGTGGGATGCCAACAATATTTGCCTTGGGCATGACAACTGACCACAAATCGTCTTTGGTCTGACAACCCGAACAGACAACCGAACGCCTTGCTTTATCTTCCTCGTTCCCAGCCAGGCAGGACGCACTGGCGACGGGCCAGACGCCCACAAGACCGTATTTTCCAGCGAGTTGGTATGTCGAAGCAAACTCTTCTCCATCAGCAGTCTGTGGTGAAGCACAGTTTTCATCTCAACTCTCGCCAATGGTTGGACCTTCCCATCTTGGCTGACCTTGAGCACCTTCCAGACCCAAACATTCAGATCCGCAGGCTTGCCGACAACCTGCCCGCCGTATTGGTGGCCAAGCTCGCCTTAAACCCCCCAAGACCTCCTCAACGACAAGTTGCTGTCACACAGCCACCCATATGGACAAGTTCAGCCCTTCCCGGGGACTGCCGCTGCCAGCCCCCCGACATGCCATGCAACGGTGCATCTCGTCCGACTCGTCCGACGCGTCGCACGCATCCAACAATTCGCATACTTCCGAGGACCAGTTTGTCTTCTCCCCGGTCGGCACTCCTGCCAACGAGGATCCCCCTTCGCAGGCCATGGCTTGCGGCGATGCGGCAAACAGATCGGGCTCCAGGGACGGTCTCCTGTTCGGGACAGGTACGCTTCTGCTCCTTGCTTTGGTATCTTGCGCCTTGGGCGGCATGACGGCGTGTTGGACCGATCGTGGTGGACGCTGCGAGAGCTCAAGCGAGACTGGGCCAATTCCCGGAAATTTAGGGGCCCTGCAAAACGCTTGGACTCGAGGGCGGCCCTAGGACCCTGCAGCGGGGCCACTTGCCGGTCTCCGGCGCTGCTGGGCCGGCTGCCCCTGTTCCGCGGCCCCGGTTCCATCCATGTTCCTATGTAGCTGCGTCATAGGTACCTAGTTGGCCCGGGCACCTTGGATGTCACTGACCAGTTCATAGAAAACAACAGCCGCCTGCGGGGCTCCATGACTATACCCGGACCCAAAGAAGACTCTAGAATTATTCCGAACAGCAAAATCAATCCAATCGCCGTTGGCCTCATATCTGCCTCGTCCAAGCCGCCCGAGCCCCTGTCAGCGAGTGGCGACCTACCCGGGTACGAACCCCTTATACTGCCACAGGCCTTTCTCTGCGGACTGTGGTTTCGGCCTCTCCATTGCTGACTTGTGGCTTGCGATGCAGAGGATACTTTCCCCTTTATGAGGAATCCCAGTCCTTCCCACACCCCTTCCATCCTGACGCCGACATGGCCGGACACCACTCTCGTCGACAGACCGCCAAGTCCAGCAAAGCCGGCTCAGGATCACAGTCGCCGGACGTGACAAACAGTTCCGTGCCGTCGCAGTTTCTCTCCCCGAATGCGGCGAGCTCATCAACCTCGTCGTACACACCCTTGTCGTCATATAACCCTATTGGCGCTCACGACGACGTGGGCCTTCGCCTGGGGAAGTACTACCCGTCGAACTGGGAGAGGCTGCATGGGAAGGCCCATCAGCGCCGGCCATCGACATCAAAACCTACTGCCGGAGTCATGAGGTCCGAATCCCAAGTCCCAATGTATCATGGCGACCAGGGACTCGCACGGTCCGGTCCCGAAGCCAGGCGACGACTGCAACAGTACCAGAGAGATATGATAGCCCAAGCCTCCATAGCCGCGAGAGCTGTTTTGGCCAACAACGCATCCGCCAAGACTGCGGCCGCCGCATCAACCCACGCGGGAGGTTCTCCGACAAAAGGCCGACTTGCGACAGCGTTCCTGAGAACACACAAGCCATTATCGCCGAGGCTACTGCCGCTCGGGAGCCCTGGGCCGGTCACACCGATGTCGCTCGAAGGCGATGGCTACATGGGCCTCAATTCACCCATGACGGGCGCGGCCACGGAATCGCCAGCCAAGGATGGTGGGATTGGCACAGCCTGGCATCGGAAAGATGCTTGCTCGCCCATCCAGATGACCATGTCAATCTGAGATGGCGTCGCAAGGTGTTTCTTTTACCATTATGCATGGGCGGCGCGGCAAGTCTGGCTTTGTGTAATTATGATACCCCCAATTAGATCGGGCCACGGTTATGGCACAGGATCCCCAGGCGGCTTTTGTTATGTCAGGCCGAAAGGTTATATCAAGCAATCAGATTGAACTATCCTTCTCCGAACATAGCATTGCCTTGATGAAGTACAGGTTGGCTTTTCTTTTCGAGTCAACCGTGCATGAATATCAGCCGCATAATGGTTTACCATACGGATACACCTCCCGCCCCTACCGTTTTGAGAAAAGGAGGCTCGTTTTCCCCAGCCAGAAATCATCAATCCATCAACGCACATCAGAGTACTTTGCAACCGGTATCCAACCGCCGGCTCAAGCCATTATCTGGAAAAGAAACCCCCCAAAAAGAACGAAAAGTCGAGTTCATCCCCCATAACGCCGTGGCAAGACCTGTTCCAAGACCACCATCAAAGCGGCTTGCAGTAATTGGCCGGAAAGTTGCCCCTGACCCCGCGGAGCTCGCCAGCCCACCTGTTTGGGAGACGAAACGAAGCAAGAAACGGGTCAGCCATGGGTAATCTCATCTTCACTTTCGGATCCCGCATCGCACATCGCACATTGCACATCGCACATCGCACAAACGTAACGTAACGTAACGTACCAGTCCTGATCCGTGCCCGTCCGCTTGACCACCCGGATCCGGTCGCCGTCCTGGAACGATAGATCCCCCGCGCCCTGGCCCACGAACGTGTACTGCGCGACGACCCACTCTTCGGGCTGGGTGCTCGGGAGCCGTTTGGGTGGGGGGGGTGGCGGGGGGGGCTTTTTCTTGGCGGCGGCGAGTCGGGAGGCCGTGGCCGATGCCGATGCCGATGTCAGGAGCGAGGGCGACGGCGAGGGCGAGACGGAGCTCCTGCCGACCCTGGCGGTGCCGAAGTAGTCGCGTCCTCGATGCTGGGTGTCGCCGGGGGAAAGGGCGGCGGTGGAGCGTTGGACGGCGGCGCCGCCGAGCATGGTGGCGGTGGTGAAGTCGGTGGCGTGGGAATAGTCCGGTCGCTTGTTGTAGGATGGGGCGGGGCTGGTGGAGTGGGTGTCGGGTGCGGGGGATGATGGTCTGAGCGAGGCCTTTGATGGCACGCGTAATGTGCGCGGGTGGGGATTGGAGATCAGCCCCGACGAGGGGCGGCGCGGCCCGTTCATGTTCACGGGGAGCGTCGCCGATCTCGCGGGGTCGCGGAGGCTTCCTGGGGTTGGGGCCTGGTAGTTCGCCTTGCCGCGGGTGATGAAGCTGATGGTCTCGATCTCGCTCCGGACTGGGCCGGCTGCTGCGTTCCAAATGGCCACCACCTCCTCCATGGGAGGGGGCGGGGATGGGAATCCGGACTCTTCGCAGTAACCGTGCAGGGTGGTGTAGTACAGCCCCAGAAGTCGGTTCTGGATCAAGACGAGATTGTTGAGCAGCGGCGGAACGAGGTCGAACGAGGCTGTGATGATAGGGGGGAGGGTTTGGCGGAGATGTTCGTCGGCGATTGCAAACTCCTGCTCCCGTTGTCAGTTCCACGGCCAAACCTTCGTAAGGGGTAGGCCGGCCCATCCTCACCTCAGCCGCCCTTGTCACCTCAGTTTCGGCCTTTGCGTATGCGGCGTCCTCCTTGGGTGTTCGGCCGGGCTTTCTCTGGAGCTTGATGGCCTTGTCCTGGAGCTTCTCATAGTCCAGTCGCTTATTCTCCCGCTTCTTGATGGTCTTGCGAATGGGCGCAATGCAGTCCCGGGCTTCGGTGGCGGGCTTCAGGATGTGCTCTTCGATCATCTCCATCTCCGCCATCAACTCCGCCATCAGGTCGCCGTACGCCGTCTTCAACTTGAATGTGCGTTCCAGCTGGAGTGGCGGCGTCGGAGTTGCTTGGCGGCCCAGCCCGTCGGAGGCGCCGACGATGGGGTCGTAGAGACTCTCATACTCGGTGACAATTTGCAGTTGGCTGGTGACGAGGTTGCCCCACGACTCCTTCCACAGCTTGGCATTGTCAATGATCTATGTAGACGGAGACGGTGTCAGCAGCGTCGTGGCTGGCGGGGCTGTACCGGCCTGCAGCCGCCTGCAGTCCTGTAGGCATGTACCTGGGCAAGGACTTTGTCGGCGTCCTCATAGTCGTTCAGAAGAACGGAAACCTTCGCGTTATCTCCGGGGCCTCTGTTCCAGAGTTTGCCGATCTGTCTCTGCATGGATTGCATGTTGATGGACAGGGACCGGGTGTATCACACGATTGTGTCGATGGAAGAGCAGGAAAGGAAGATCTGTCCTGGGGACACATTCAGAGAGATTTATGTCACGCCACAGGCATGGAATGGTTGGGATGCGCGTTAAGCACTGATCTCACGCAGATCTTTGGGGCGGTTTGAGAGCCGGCACTAATGCAGCGTTGAAAGTCTAAAATCAATCTCTCGTCCAAGCTTCGACCTAGGCTTGGGCAGGCAGAGTTTGAGCGGAAAACGATGTAGAGAAAAAGGGGGGAAATTGAGAAAAAGGATGATGGACACGCTTGCAGTGCCGACATCGTATTCTGCGGCGCGCTGCCGTGCTGGAGGACTGCAAATTGTCGTAAATTGATACGGGGTAGGCACAAGAACCCTGCAACCTGCAAGCAGTTCGTGACTAATCGATCGAAACATGCGCAAAACCGGGCATTCTTCGCTCAGCCCCTCGGGCCGTCGATGAACGGCGCTGTAATGCTAGCATGGAACAAGCTCCTTCGGCGGTCTTCGGATGAACTTCTGAAACAGGGTAGAGTTGGGGGCGGGGCAGATAGCAAATCAGGTGATGTCGCGCATCTTGCGAACGCGGTTTGCTGGCTGCTTCGCGTCACGCAACTGCCGCTGCAAGAGAACGACAACAAACGACAAAAACGACCGACGCGCGAACGACCCAAACAGATGCGATGACAATCGGTCGCCTCGACGCTGGATATGTCGTCAGCAACGGACTCGAGCATCGGCGGGCGCAGCGCGCCAGTCCTGGAATTCATCTGCCTCTTCACCCATGATCTCCGACGCAAACAGAAGAGATGGCAAGATGGCCGCCTCAAATACCACACCTTCAACAAGCGCATCATGGTCTACGACGACCGCCGCAATTTTGTTGGCGATATGCATTGGCAGTGCGAATGGGAACTCGACGAAGGCGAGGAGGTCCAGCTGGAACGTGGTGGGGTCATTGTGCAAGTGGCCGAGTGCGTCGGGCGCCAGGACCAAGACTTGTCCGAATTGCTTGACAAGAGGGCAAGGGAGAAAGAGCAGCGCCAACTACGGGTGGGAATGCACTCGTCCCTCTCGGCCGCATCACCCCGGACCCCTTCCTCTGGCCCCAGGGACCACTTTCAGACTCGGCATCGGCCACTCAACCAGCTCGTTGGCACACCGACGGGCCATCACGGCCGCGCTCTAGTTCCAAAAGAATCGCCTTTCGAGCTTCGCCAGAGAGCCAACGAGATGCATAACGACCGAACCGACGCGCGTCCTTCAAAACGGAGGAAACACGACATCACCCCGCCGAGCAAAATGGGCTATGCTCAAAGCTTGTTTGGTGCACCCCTGACGTTGTCGGCGGTCCCCATAAGCTCCGCTCTTCCGCGGCGACCAACGGTTCTGACACCTCGAATACAGCCGGAGGTGCCTCCGCGCCAGGAGGAAGCCATGCCGGATACCAAGACTAGCCGCGAGGGACAACGGCTGCATTCTCCAAAGGCAAATACGAGGCCGTCTCTACCAAAGGCTTTCCAGAAGTCTAATGGCAGCGCATCGCTTCCTGGCCGAGACTCGCCGGAATCAACAGCGGCAACTCTCGACCGTCCTCGCCCAGAGAAAGTGATTCCCGGCCCTCAGATGGCTACACCAACCGCGGCGACACTCGGCCACCACCGCTTAGACGTCGTTAGGAGAGACGTGGCTACCGCAGCCCGCAACAACTCGAGATTGGCCTCTAAAAGGCCCGAGAATCCGCCGGCTGTACGGAATCCACCGTCCATTATCGAGACAGCCCAAACCGATGTTAGTAACGGTCGCCGCGTGAACACTCGACTGAAGTTGGGTGTGTCGTGCTCGAAGGCGATTGTCCTGGACGACGATGACGACGACGACGACGGACGGCCAGAAAAGATGGGCCCAGGTTCTGAACTACTGGCGGGAACCAACAACACCGCAGTCTCAAAGCCGCAAGCTCCCAGCGTGGGAAGGCAGAACATGGGGGCCCGCCCGCATTTGCCGCCGCCGCCGCTGGCTACAGAGCTGAGCCGCGTGGAGGCACCGCCCAACGAAGAGAGAACAGAACTACGACTTAAACCTCGACAGAAGCGTGGCCTGCTACTGTTATCTGAGAAGAAGAACAGGACTAAGCAACCCAAACGGCAGGACCCACTTGCTAGGGATCTGACGCCCACCAGCAGCTATTCGGCGCCTCAAACGAAGGCCGCAGCTTCAGAAGTAAGGCCTCAGTTTGGCCCTGGGACTCCCGATCTCTGGTCGACGCCCCGCCCTGGTGACCCATCCCCGTCGCCACCTGTCCCCGAATACTCCCTGTTAGAGGAATCCCCGAGGCAACCGTTTCAGGAGCCGGCTGGTGTAGACTCATGGTCACGGTCAACTTGTGTTCCAGAACCAGGCCAGCAAAGCACCAATGTCCCGCCGAGTTTACTAGGACCGTCACCCGAAGCCACGGACAAACCTGGGGATGAGCTGATGAACTTATCACCTTCCCCCAAACGCAGAAGACTCAGACGAGAAACAAAGACTCGTCCTCGAACGCACATGGAATCAGACGAAACAACGAGCTCAGTAGAGCTCATCGCTGATCCTACCCCCGAGTCCGGCAACTTAAAGCCCACCAGACGGACTCGCAAGGCCAAGAGCTCGAGTGACGATGTCTCAAGCAAATCAAGAAAAAGGGTGCTGATGGGGGAGAAGGAGGCTAGCGAAAACGAAGAGCTGCCGCGGGTCCCAAGTCGTCCACGCCTCGCCAGGCTTAACAGAAAGAGTGTGAGGAGTAGGGAAGTCATTGGGTACGTGCCATCCAGCCCGCCAGTCATCAATCCTGCAATTCTAGGAGAGCCCGCCTCCGAGCCACTGGGCGGGCCTGGCCCTCTTCTTGCAACGAATGGTATCGCAATTGGTGCCGCCGACTCGGCGAACCCAGCGGGCACAGTGGACGGGGTACTCTCGGTGTCAGATGGGGCAGGGAACCTCGCGGAGAAGACTCGACACCCTACACCTTCGACAACCTCGTCGCCGGAGCCTGCTCCCGCTCCCAAGGACAGTTCACCCACAAACGCCAAGATGGTCGAAACGGTAGCACACGATTCACGGGAAGATCGAAGGCGGAATCCCACCAAGCAACAGCTTGTTGATATTTTGAGCCCTCATGAACCAACGGGAGGTGGATCTGAAGCCCTTGTCGTAGGGGTAAACAGGGGCGACTCAACGGAATTGGGAACGGTCCCTGATGTGCAGAACATCGCCCCGGAAACAATACAGCTTTCCGGTGGCGACCAGAAGAGGCTGGCCACGATAGAAGCCGTGCCCTTGTCGTCACAGTTACACAAGTCCCACATTCTTCTAGATGAAGCCCAGCACCCAATAAGCGACACGCACGATACTGGGGTCGTCTCTTGTGTAACCGACGACCCCAACAATGCCCCTCCGGACCTCGCATCAGCTGGCACGAGTCGGCCCAGGATCACAAACCCAGCATCTCGAGGCCGTAAGGCTGCATTGAGGTCGGACGCAGCTGGCAAAGTACCCCAGTCTATCCTCGCTGTAGAACCGGTCCAGGTGAGAACAGACATGCGGCCACCTGCAGCGGTGCCCCAGAATGTTGTCCCCGATCCCAACGAGCGACCGAAGAGGAAAATGACGTTCCCTGGCTTCGTCTCGGCCAAGAGCGGCGGTGGCCCCTGGAGCAGGGAGGCCCACGATCTCCTGGGGAGTGCTCGTCCTTGCTGATTTTGAGGCTGGGGCTCTGCTGCCCATGAACACAACCCCCCCCCGCCCCCCAACTTCTGGAGAGTTCAGCTCGTTTCAAGTCAGACGCACAAGCTGTCAAGCCACGCCGACCCCCGGGGTATATCCGCCGTCCAATATTGGCCGAATCGATAGCTGTACCGCAGCACTTTAGCAATCATGATATTTTCAGGGCGGCCGATGAGTTGAGGAGCGAAGCGAAGCGGACTGTAGGATCATCCCCAGCGCCTGGCTCTCGGCCAAATTGGCGGCATGGCTCTACAAGCCGAAATTTGCACACCAGCCTTGAGATGGAAGAATAACACAAGATGCTATGTGCCATTCCTCCGAGTCTTGAACAAGGGTACACATGAGCCTTGGCGGCTGCCATCCGGGACGGTCATCCAAAGTGTCGGGCCTGGGGTATTTGTCTGGGATGAGAACTCCGCTCGATGAGCTGCCGTTACAATCATGCCGTCTTGTTCCTGATGTTCTTACTTGCATGCCGTGGCGCCCGCGTTGCATCTCATGGGACGCCCAAACATAAACGTGGTACAGCATGAGGCTGTTAGATGGCCGATCATCAAAAGCATGTCTACTTTGTTTCTGCAAATGGAAGTAAATGTGCTTTCTGTTGAGCCGATTGAACATGATGCGTCTAGTGAGAGGAGAGTCCCCGATTGATTAGGGGTCTCACTCACTAGTTACATATACTTCGATAGGCGGATTTACAACATTTGAGCTCCGGTTGCGGGGCGAGTTGGCCCCCGGCTTCCCACCAGCAACGAACGCCCAACCTTGGTGCGCGAACCGACCGTCTCGGTCAGTCACACCCCTTGACCGAATCATCAAAAGAGAAACGCCTGTCGTTCCTAGCGGTGAATGACACTATTCTGTTGGGCCACACAGCAAAAACACAATTTACACAGTAGTGAAACTGGAGCGACGTCAAGAAATGACCTCCCGCTAGCCGTTGTTGGGTGGCCTCCCCCGCTTCATGCGACGGATGAGACAAGAACATTGCCAATCAACAAAAGGAGCGAGCACCGCGTCAGAGAGGTAGGTTACGATGCGACTTTCAGGTCTTTCGTCAGAGTAGTCTCTGCTGGTTTTTTTTTCTTTCCATTCTCTTGTTTCTTAATAGTCTACGCCAGGCCCCCAAGGACGTCATTGCTGGCCTGCTCTCGCTGCGCATTTCAGAGGGGGGGCAGTGTTCCGCCTCGGTCTCTGCCTTACTCGCAGTCCATTAACCGCTGCCATTATACCTGAGCCTTGGAACCCCAAGCTCGATACCTCCCATCTTTCTCCTTTCATTTGATGCGATGTTGGTTGTGTCTTCTTCCCGCCTCAGGTTATCTTGATGCTGTTGCGTTGCTGCCTTCGCGCTCCTATACCGGGCCCGAGTGAGTGCTTAGCCACCACAGATTGCCAGACAAGGCTCGCCAGGCCGACGTCACCATGCCACCGGGTCCGAGACGCAAAGACAACATGTACGAAGAGCCCGCTGTGACGATGGCGGCTCGTACTCCGACCCAAGCTCAGGCGTTCGTCCCAACCCCCGAGACTCAAGATATATACAACAAGATGCGCCAGGAAGAGGAAAAGCCTAGCCTTGAGGTCCTACGCCAGCAGGCTTCGTTCGGTGGCTTCCTCCAGCCGCCTTCGCCATCCCACGCAACTGCGACATCGCCGTCGCCCTCCCACGCCAGCGCAACTCGCTCTGTTACGCGAGCCCTGAATGACATGAACGTCGGAGGGGAGCAGCCACAAAACAAGAGAGCTGGCCGCAATGGCCCCTTGTCCGAGGCTCAGAGGCTAAGGACTGCTTTGATGCGCAAATTGGGGGCCTGCGATGCCTGCCGGGGCCGCAGAGTCAAGGTGAGCGCGCCAATAATATCCCTCTTCTTGTCTCCTTCCCCCCTTGGCTGACCCGTACCCCTAGTGTGGCCATCTCGATTTCTCTGCCTTCGAAGCCGCATATCAACAAGCCAAACAGGCTGCAGACCAGCCGCTCGATCTCGATCCTAGCCCAGACCTCCGAAGTTCTGGCCCCTCTCCATATCAGCCACGCTTCAGCGACTCACACGACCTCCGTGGCGTTGGTGTTGGGCAGCAGAATGCCATGAGCTTCCCGCCTCAGGGTCCTCCGGACGGACGGAACGAAGCCCATGAGGATCACGATGTGTTGTCAGAATGCAGCCAGAACCACCAAGCCGCGGTTGCACCAGGCCCACAATCTGCCTTGATCTTTGGTAGCTCCCGGCCTGCCATCCCTACCCCGTTTCTTCCAAATTTGGTCGAGAATCCATCCCGGTACACTTCAGCCGGAGGTGGAATTTCAATCGGCAAACAAGTCATTCTGGCTGGCCAAGAGTGGTGGGACTGTCTGTGGGGAAGCAAGGACGCAGGCTCCGCGACGCCCTTCGGCGTGGCGACGCCCTGCACTTCGCGATTCCGGACGTTGGAGGACCTAAAGCTGCACTTTGCGGCCTGCCATACACCATTCCACGGACCGTGGTTCATGTGGCGATGCATTGCATGCGACTTTCAGCTGCCTAGTCATGAGCACCTTTGTCGCCATTGTTCCCGATACACTTTGCAGCAAATGTGGTACTGGGCTGAAATAAGCAATTCTTCGAGATCGACGTCGGGGTTCCTTGGCTGGGTCGCCACAGAAGATGGATCCCCTTCGAGCCGCACCTCATGGACCAGCCCCTCGGCCCAATACTTTGGTCAAACAGGAGGTTACTCTTCCATGTTCTCTTTCGGGGGTTACGGGAATGGACACGGTGCTGGCCCGTACCGCAACGCCGCACAAGCAACCGCATCAGAAAACGTACGGCATTTCGACGCCCGCTGTCCAAAATCGCCCTCTTCAGCTCGCCTATCCTGCCACCGCCCCGGCAAAGGCACTTGGTATACTGCCTTCCCCTGGGTCGTCGCCGTGTTTTCTCTTTTCTTTACGCTGGTACTGGTTGAGATCTGGCCGTCTGCTAGTCGCTCATGCGTCGGGCGCCATGTCATTTCCCGCATCATCTTCAACTGCCGGCTCACCATCACGGAGCTATCCGTCGGCTGCGTTGTTGTTGGCTTGGTGGCCTCGTGGCTCTTCCAACACGCCAGGTTCCGCTTGAGCCAACAATCTGAACACGTCGAGGCACAGGTATGTAAACATCAGCAAGCGGCCAAGAACGATGTGCTGACTGGTTCTTGGCGACTTCAGCGCTGCGTTATGCGCGATGTATTTGGTATCCCGCAGGTCGAAGATGATGGGCGAGTCGGGATCGTTGCTGGCTAGCAGGCAGACCGTGGTTGGTGTGTTCGCGAAACCCGCCATCAGACGAGGCGATGTCGACGGCGGCAGAGTTGGGTGTCGTGATCGATGTCCTGGTTCTGTAATTCTGTGGCCTCCCCGTCTTCTTTCCCCTATGTAGCTGCATTAATTAACCTTTCATATTCCCTTTTTATATCTGTCCCTGAAACCCCGGGGTGTTAGCAACGGGGATGGCCGTTGTCTGGTTAGGTGACTTTGCATGGTGTTGTCGACCTTGGAGATACCATTTGGCATCCTCTCTGAACACGCCTCGATGGATGTCTGGTGGGGAATTTACGTTCGGTGTATTTGGCGCATGGAAAGATCAATACAGCTTTCGACCCCAGGGTCTAACGGCGGGAATGACGGAAGAAGGATTTGATTATATAGACAACGAACCCAAGTGCGCTCAAGGCTTTCCCCTGAGGCAATCAACAAACTGGTGACCCCTTTTTGTCGTGTTGGGCGCGCATGACGGTTGCCTAGTTGCCTAGGTAGTCCGTAATTACCGTACCACCACGACGCGGACAGCAGGGGGTGGATGTGCAGATTATGGAATGACTGGTGGGCACTGCCACCACCCATGAAAGAGGTTCATGCTTTGGAGACAGCCAAGATTTCACCTGCAGGTAGAAACATTATACGCTCGAGAGCTTTACACGAGACTGGAGGAGGAGTCATCCAATGTAAGCTCCATTCACTCAATGGACGCGCAACGGCCGCAGCGGAAAGACGGCACTGTGTAAGCGCGGCAGAGTAGCGCGCCGCCCGCAGATCGTGCCAGTGGCCTTATTGTATCCGTATGTACGGAGTATGTATGTATGTATGTATGTATGTACATACATGTATGCACATCCCTGTCGTCTCGGCGAGGAGGACTCGTGGGCTTTCACAGTCAACCTTGTGAGCAGCCTCCCAGGCGGAATCTTTTGGGCGGAATTCAATTGGTCTCGCGACGGAGATGCTGAGGTGGCCATTGATCGTGACACCAGTGGGATCTGTCCTCGAGCACTCGGACCTAATTGACAATGCAATGCCAGATCTCGAGCAGATGCAGGTTGAGGACGGCGGCCTGGTCAAATACAAACACAAATCCAAATCCTCCTACACACTGTGCGGAAATTCAATGGACGAAACGCAGCTTCCATGATAGGCCCCGCGGATTTGGCCTTTGACTCATTGACGATCGGCCAATGGGATCCGTGTCAGATTTGACTGTGTTCGCGCGGAAGCAAGCTCTTGGAGGGTCAAGGTTGGCAATCACGGTGGGGCGATGGGAGCATGGAGGAAACCGCTCGCCGTGTTCTGCAACCATGCAGGGCACTTCTCCACTGCAGTTCTGTGGTATGTAGCAGGTACGGTGTGTAACGGGATATTTTGTAGCGTTGGAGAATGTGGAGGGTCGAGAAGACGGGTCATGAGCATAGAGTGGACCCGCTATCTGCTTTGTATCCGAGCTTCAAGTCGTGAGATCAATGTGTAGGCACCTTGATAGTGTTGTGAAAGCCATGAACCTGTTTTCCTCTCATGCGAAAGGTAGTCTGGCTGGCTTGACCGTTTGGTGGCGGAGCATCCAGGGACAAGAAAAGGTCGAGGAACGGGGTACCCATCCCGCCCGGAGGCCCGGGGGACGCCATTCCTAATTCGGCTCGCCGAAATACTGAGGGAGACTTGCCTTCGCCTGCGCCTGGATGGACTTGTCCAGTCCCAGCAGCTGTTGTTGCTTGACGAAGTGAAATATCGGCCTGACTCCTTCGGACGAGTGTCTGCCTTTTTTTTTTCGTCTTCTCCCTCTTCAGATTTCCAGCAGTGCCACTGCCCAATTGCTTCCAACAGAGATCTGTGCGTCGGAGACTCATCCCTGCCTCTCCCCACCGCAACCTTCCCGCCGACAAACTTGGCTTGTTGAGACGAGCCTCTGGAAGCTGGCCATCATCGGAATTCAGCAACTGGAATCCCGCCGTCGTAAGCGCAGCTCGCCACGCCGCGTTGGATTGCCAAACGTACAAGATCACGTCTCGCCTGGTTTTGAGTTTTGATTCTCTCGAGCCAACCCCGGACTTTTGTGACATTTCCGCCGCTCCCCACACCAGCTTGTTCCCGATTCCGTTCACCCCGAGCGGAATCGCACCAATGGCCGGCATGGCCCGACACGGCTCGGCCACGGCCTTTAGCGGCTTCTCCGTTTGCCAGCCGGCACTCGGAGCAGCTCTGCAATGGCTTCCCGCCGTCGGTACTCCCGAACTCGATGACATGATCAACGCCTTCCTCCCCGGCCCTGCTTCCATCCAGGACAAGCGGGCCCACATCTCCATGGACTTCTTCGAGTACTACCGGCAGACGGGCGAGAACTTCAAGTTCTACGCTACTCTTTCTGGGTCCTTTACTCCAGTCACCGCATCACCCGCCAGCTCTGCGCTCTACGACTCGGGCTACGGATCGAGCTTCAACCACTCCCCCGTCCTGTCGGACCAGGGATCCTGGGCCCAGTCCCCCGCGGCCTTTGCCGCACCTGATGCGAGGACCAAGTCGCGTTCTTCTACCTCGAAGAGGGCGAGCAGCTCGGCCGACTTTGCAAGCCATCCTGGGATGCGCATCTTGACCAAGGATGGACAGGATGTTACCAACTCTGCTTCGCGCGGATGCAAGACCAAGGAGCAGCGCGACCATGCCCACCTCATGCGCATCATCAAGGCGTGCGACGCTTGCCGAAAGAAGAAGATTCGCTGCGATCCCAGCCACAAGAAGAGAGCCGCCTCACAAGCGTCCACCTCGCCGGCCGAGCAGAAGCCCGCCAAGAAGGCTAGGAAGGCAGAGGAATCACCACCTGTAACGGTGATGGCATCTGCACCAGAATTCCTCATTGGAAACGCTTCCGCGTCGCCCGAGGCGGCCTTTGCCTTCCCCGGCCTTGAGACAGATTATCCCCAGGACTTTGATGCGTTCTGGAACGACTTCATCACCTTCGACCAGGAGCCGGCCGGAGCTGCCGTCGAACACACCGCCGACCACTTCTTTTTCGATTCGGTCACCGATTCGCAGAACTTCTTCTTCCCAAGCCCCGGGTTGTTGTCGATTTCCCCGTCACAGGTTCTCACTCCGCCCACACCGGCGCTCTCTCGGACATCGCCAGTTCTCGCAGATCCTGTGGGTGGTGTTGGGGGCGAGGTTCTGGTACATGATCCGACCGTTCCATACCTCAATCCTGGTGTCGCCCATGGCACCAACTACGTCGACTTCAACCTATACTCGCCGGGCCCTGATGTCTCTGACGAAGACCCTGTACTCCAGATGGTGGACCTCGGGAGCCAACAACGATCGCCGCAACTGCATCGCTCGGCCGCGTCTCCCGTCGTCGGCACTCCTGGTTCAAGCCACAGCTCATGGGGAGTTGTCATCGCATCGCCCCTTGATGTTCCGGACACGTCGACCACTACATCACCGTATCTAGACCCGGGATCATCTGTTGATCTCCAAGCGCAGTCCGATACGCGCCGCTCACCCGGCCACGAGCGCCGTGCCCACCGCCCGATGCTTGTCCACGCTGCTGGCTTGGAGACTGCCAATGCTTCCTCGATCCCGTCGCCGGTCTCTCGAACCGCGTCACCCATGCTCTGCACAAACGCTGCTAGCACTGTGGCTGCCCACATCCAGGAGTCGTCGGTTAGTCTCGGCTCATCACCACGACCCAGGAGACCCGCAGGCCGCAATCACAGCCCACTAGCATCGCGGACGGTTGTTTCTGATGTCCACGACGGAGCCACCGGGACCGGTATTCTTGCCTCGTCCGCCACGGTCTCACAGCTCGACGCAACGTCGCGTCACACGTCGTCACAAGGTACGACTCACGCGGCATCGCCAACGGGCCCTAAGCAATCGCACAAGGTGGTTCGTGCCACGGTATCTGCCTGCGTGCCAGGCGTTGCGCAGACTTGCGGAAAATGCTCAGTGTCCGCTCAGCTTTTGGGCGGTGTTGAATCCGGGGCATTTGCCCAACCTGACGGACGATATGGTGTCCAGCATGGCACTGTGGTACTCAGCGCCGTACTGGCGACCATATTTACCTCAACCCTCCCGACATGGCGCATACCCGCCGGAGACGATGCGAAGAACGGAGTGACCAGCTCACTCCGCCCATCCCCGCTCCTCTTCCAGCTTGCCGTGTTGGGTCTTGTCTCACTCTTCTGTGCCTCTGCTTTGCAGGCACACCTGGGAACACAAGTCAATCTTGCCAACATGCTTGTCATCGCAAGCTTATCTCTGGCCCGGTTCGCACCTCGCGGCGCCGGGCCCTCGAGCGTGACACGGGTCGCCTCGAGAACCTTGCCATCACCGGCGTCTTCGGGCTTCGTCAACACTGCGAAGTTGAAGGTGCGGGCCGCCGGCCGGAGCCCAAGGGACCTCCGGTCGGCGGTACTACAACGAGCGGGGAATTTCATTCCGCGCTTGGCGTCGGTGTCATCTCTCCGGTTGTAAGACTGGGGCGGTCTGGCGAGTGTTGTTGATATGCTCTGGATGTTTGCATTTGTTAGCGAGTGCTTTTTGACTGTGATACCCTGGTTTGGATTCTGAGAACATGTGGTCGTCCTCCTCCCTGATTGTATTCGAGTCAGGGCTTGCTCTGCCCAGCAGGGCAGCATGGTGTGTGGTATGGGATGGGGCGTGGACGGCTTGATGACTGTGGGGGCCTGACTGAGATGATGCTCTCTTTTCCTGTTGTTTTTTCCCAAGCAGGTAGTGCTAGCTCTCAGACTTGCCAATTAAAGGTCGCCACAGGCCATCGAAAATCTACGCTGCTGCCCCTTTGATGACTGTGATTGTCTGAATGCCTTCAGGGGTTTGTGTCGTGATTCATGTAACTAAGCGAGCAGCTACACAAGGTGAGTGCTTAACGAGGCTTTAGCAACCTCCAACCAATTTTGCCACGACCCACTCGACAAGCTTGCAAGAGACATCCGCTGTCCGGTTTTTTTTCCCCACGCATTATGTGTCAGTGTGTGTGCGCCCAGTTTGCCAATCCTTTTATCTAGGCCTTAGACTGCATCTCTTTGGATGCTTCGAGGGGCTATCAGAGTCATACCAAAAACCCCTTCCCTCAGTCCAGTTTCCTGGGGCAAGTGTGCCTACAAAGGTCTTAGAAGACAACGGCCCAGGCGCGGAGGAACGTTGCAGGACACAAGTTGCGCCTTCTTGTTGAAGCCATCCCCATCAAACTTCAAGTTTCACGCATGCGCCATTCCTAAACAGCGTCATCCGCCATTTACTCAGTATCCTCAAATCCCTAGGCAGTGCTGGGAGGGATATGACTGCGTTGGTGGGGGTGTAATAAACCGGGTCAGCGCGTGTTGGGACAAAATGGCAAGCGCACTCTTCAAAGCCATCGCGGCCATCGGCCTCAACTCCGCTGCTTTCCTGCAGTCGCGCTTTCTCTTTTCTTTCGACACCCTGCTGCAAGCGGTGAAGAATTTATCCAACACTGGCCAAACAAATCAGCCAACCCTTCCCTGTTCAACCTCTGGTTCTCCCTCTGGTTCTCCCTCTGCGTCCCCTGCTTCCGCAAAAGAACAGAACGACGAAGGCGACCACGGCAGCGACAACACCACCGACATGGCGGGTGCTCCATCCTCTTCCACGGCTTCTGCGCCGCGGGGCAGACAGCCATCCGTCTCAACAACTGTCCCGGCGCGCCCTCGCATCCCTCCCACCAAGGAGAATGGCCCGCCGCCAAAGGCTTCCCCGTCCGACTCCCAGCTTACCGACGGACTCTCGCGCTTAGACCTCAATGGGACTGGAGCGACTTCGGCACCACTGGCGGCATCCCATCAGGCCGTGGTAAATGGCACTGGGGTCCTCGCCGAGAAGGAAAATGGCACAGGAGTCGTGCCTAATGGTGTCTCGCCCCAGCCATCTGCTCTGTGCGCCGGCAACGGCATCGCTGCGGGACACGCGCCGCGGATACTTCCGGTCCCGCAGATCAAGTCGGTTTCTCGGACCGGCGAAGCTAAAGAGACGACAACAATCCAGCTGGACGGCGAAACGGTGGAGATTCTGGCCAAGGTTGACACGCCCGAGCAGGCCGCGGAAAAGGCGATTCATAGCCGGTTTATGAGGGAGGCTTTGGATATGGTAAGTCGCAGCATCTTTCCGGTTTCCTCAAGGGTATGTCACCCTTGAGGGACTTGGGACGCGGTCGGCCACCCATTCTCTGCTGAGGTTTCCGGTGCCCTGGTGGTATCTGGGTCCTTACACACACGGCTCTCGCATCGCGACTCGGTTCTTACACTGCCCGCACCAAGGCTGGACTTTTACTAACATGAGTTCTGCAGGCCAGACTCGCTCTCCGGACTAACGAAACCCCCGTCGGCTGCGTGCTCGTCTACAAGGGCCGAGTGATCGCCAAAGGGATGAACGCAACAAATGTCACGCGCAACGGAACGCGGCATGCCGAGCTCATGGCTATTTCTGCTCTGCTCTCGTACTCGCCCGATTCCGACCTTGAGACTGGAAACAACGAGTCTCAGGAGAAAGGTGCAGGTGCCAAAATGCCCCTTGGCGACATAACCAACGATGCGCAGCGCGCTGAAACCAGCACCTGGGGAGACGTGGACCCCAAGGACGGCCATCTCTATCCATACGGACAGAAGCTTCACCCATGCCCTCGCGTGGACCCATCCGTGATTACTGAAAGCACTCTGTATGTTACTGTCGAGCCGTGCGTCATGTGCGCCTCGTTGCTCCGGCAGCTCAAGATCAAGAAGGTTTACTTTGGGGCCGTCAACGACAAGTTTGGGGGTACCGGGGGCGTGTTCCGGATTCATATGAACTCGCCCCACTCGACGATGGCCTCTGCCCCTGCGTCGCCTGCGCCTCAGGTTGGCAAGGGCCTCGCGAGGCCGGCTCCGGAGCGCCGCCCAGCGTCGGCCGATGGCACCGCAATTAACCAGACCGCCGTGGCCGTCAAAAGGAGCGATGACGACCTCTTTACTCCTGTTGAGACGGCCGACCTCCCTGGAGATGGTGGTAACGTGGAGCGTGGGTATGAAGCCGAAGGCGGCTGGGGCCGGGATGAAGCCGTGACGTTGCTGAGGCAGTTCTACGTCCAAGAGAACAACCGAGGTAAGGGATCGTGACAGCTCTCCATCCCTGATGTATATTTACTTATATTGTAGCTCCCGTTCCGAGGAAAAAGGAAGGCCGAGCTGCCCGTCTCGCGGCACTGATGGGGCGTGACGGGCACGCTGGCGGCCCAATGGCCGAGGCAAACACCGGCTCAACCGGCCAGGAGAACAATGGAACGGATGCACCCGAGACCCAGGGCGCGGCGGCTGAGGATGACCCCGACGATGTTCCGGAGGCTGCGCTTGCTGCTGCTTAACTCCACATCCGTATGGCAGCAGCAGGCGTGAAACATGTTTTCCGACATGGTGTTCCCAGTCCTTCCTGAAGTAGGATGCCTGTTCTCGGGCGGCACCTCGCCATGCAAGCAACGCCGCGTGCATATTTGGGTCAGAAGCGAAGTCCCTCTGTTGCGTCGATTCTAGTCCTGCTAGAGATCCAACTGGGCCACCCGCTTCCGTTCCCACTTTACGGAGGTATGTCGGTTCCCTTGATAGACACAAATCGATATTTACTGACCAATGTGCGCTGCAGTTTGTGCATGGCATTGCCATCCCCTCAGCTTGTATAAGATAAGATCCCTGAAATGGTTGCAGTACTTGGTGTGTATGCATACATGTTGGTTTTAGTGCAGTGGTCGGATTCTTTTCTTCGGTAGCCCTGGCTCATATTTATGGGGTAATGCCTCGCTGATATGCATCATCTTATAGCCTGGTCTTCGTCGTGCCATAGTTTTTGCAGGCGGGCAGAGATATGACCGCCCTGCGGCTAGGCACAAAGGCATGGATTTTCCACGGATGTACATGTATTAATAGTGGTTGGCCTGTGATTCCCGCATGGCCGATACAAAACTTGGTGCCCGCGTCCTCATACATCTTCAATGGGCTCACCATTCAAGTCGTGGACAAACCCGCGCTGATGTCGAGTATCCCTGGGCGATAGGGGGGACAAGATGGACTGCCAAAGCCGGCGGCCATGGAAACGGCTGGGGAGAGCGGCCGACCCGCCGACGCCCCTGCCCCGGCGACGCAAGAAGCAGTTGCTGCGCTTCGTTTTGAGAGCCCTGCTGTCAGGCAGCTGACAGCGATCAATGAGACGCGAGGCAAGGAGCAGGCGTGGATTGCGGAGCGACAAGAAGCCGCTAACATTGGCAGCAACAGGAGCGCTTGGGGAGCTCAGGAACCAATAGCACAGGAGCGCGGAAGAGCATTATTGGCTGCCAATACCGAGCAGCTGAGTCGGCACGCAGTCGAGAGCCCTCGTCCCTGCAGGCACTCGAGGACTAACTAGTTTCTTTCTCGATTTCATCCACCGCAATTTCTCGGCTCAGTTCCGCTGCAAGCGCCTGCATTCTGCGTGGCCCCGGTTCTGGTCGGTCGCCTTCCCAAAGGAGTACCCTGGCACGTGCCTGGTGTTAGATATTTCGGGTGGTCAGAAGTACCGGTACGGGAGCGCCCAGAAAAGGGGCTCCACAACGCCGGGAGCAGGGGACAGGGCTTACGTGGCCCACTTCGAATGGAGAGATTTCAGGGGCTGGCCACTGCGGACGAGTCCACGGTTAAGCAGAACACAGAAAACACAGAGAATCAGATCACGACATTCTGCATGCCCACAGACCGTTTAAATCGCTTGAGTACTGTGACGTGCTTCCCCATACATTCCAAGCCCTGCACGCAAGTACCGCTACATCTGGCTGTTGGATTTCCAACACCTGGCGCTCCTGAGGAGGAGGAGGACGAGTCGCATCAGCGCCGAGGTCTTGGCATCCACGCGATCGGTTATTCGTTACTTGGTCCCGACAGCGTGGATGTACCGTGCGGCACTGTGCAGCCAGCTTGAGCTTTGCCGCTGCCCCTCACTGCCTCGACTGACACGAGTACGGATAAGTTCGACATGTCTGCGGTTGAGAACGCAGTAGCAGAAACGTCGGTCAACCAGACTCTCTCATTCAAAGCTAACTCTGTATGCAGCACACAAAGCTGTTCTCTCAGACCCAGCCCCGGTTCAAAGGTTCGTTCCTTCTCTTGTATTTTCAACAATTGATCTGGTGGCGCAGTGGCAGCGCACCCACTCCTGGAGTGGGTTCGACTCCCATCCAGGTTCCTTCAGCTTTGCGTCACCAGCTCGTTGGACCTAACATCAGCATCCGCGATCACATCTGGGTGGGGACCGAAGGTATCGGTGGTCCAGCTGCGAAAGGTGGTGTCGACCCAGGTGCCGAGCAATCCAAGCACGGTAAGCAGCTGGTAGATGTTTGGGAAGCTGTCGGTCATGCCGATCAGCAGAGCCCCGCAGACCTCGATCCTCTCTAGGCGATCGACGGCAAAGTAGAGTGACCACTGGTGGTCGTGGACGAGGATGAGGGGTAGTGTAGGGAGCTGAGGGCGTTGCATCCTACCACCGACGCCGAGCATCTCCATGCGCTTGTGCCAGGCCGCCGTCCAGATCCCCAGTTGTAGGCGGCCCTCCTCGAGACTTGCCCCGGCAACCTTAGTCTCGATCGAAACAGCCAAGGGAGAGCGCGTTAAAGGGGTATAGTCGGTTTGGTTAACGTTAAGCTGGGCCGACGCGAGTGCTGTAGACTTGGCCTGCGTAGAAAGCTCGATTAGCTGGTTCTGGATGGCTACGTCGAGCTCCGGGCTGAGGCGAGGCGCGAAGACAAAGTCTACCATCTTGCCTTCCGATACCTCGCCGGTAACGGGGGACGGGCGGAAGCACGGCAGGATTCTGGCCGATGTCGCGTTCTCGTACACAACAGACCCACGCTGTCTCGACAAGGCGAGCTCCAGCAGCGGCCCGTGGACGTGTGCGTTCCACGCCGCCTCGGAGCGGCGGAGGTCCAGACACTCCCTTGCGACGCGCTCGATGGCGCGGATCTTGTAGAACTCGGCAAGAGTGAACCGGGCCTGAGGCGAGGCGGCCTCTGGCCTGTCGGCAAATAGAGACGAGAGGGGTAGGTAGTCGAAAAAAGGGTCCTCCTCCTCCTTCTCCTCCTTGTCCCCCTCTTTCCCTGTATCTTGCGCCAGCCGCCCCCTGTCGGGACGACGGGTCCCTTTCTCGGGTTTCCGGTAAACAGAGCCGGGGGGGGAGAAATCCTCGAATAGAGATTCGATCTGCGGGCGTATCTCGGCGGGATAGATGCCCGTCCGGTACGTCGTGACGGCCAAAACGTCGCGGTAGAGCTGCCGAACATCTTCGGGGAGCTGCTGGAAGCCGGCCTTGCCGCCGTCGAGCGAGCGGTACAGAACGGGCTTGTCGAGGCGCTGCAGCCCGGTTATGGTCTTGACGGGGCTGGCGGATCGGCGGGAGCTTTGGCGGTCAGAGGCGAGGGATGGGGCGGAGGAATGGCCCAGGCCGGTGCTCGAGGGCGGGTGGAAGGAGGCGGATCTTATGGAGAGGGCGGGCCGCTGCGATGGAGGACCCGATCGGGGTGTCGCGCCGGAATCTTGGCTGCCGTCGTCTTGGTCTCCATGTTGGTTGATCTTTCGCTTCTTGGAGGGCGACTGACTCCTCCTGGTCTGGAAGGACGAAGGCGGCGGGGTGGCCATATCGGGCTCGCGGGGGCGCTTCGAGCCTCGCTGTCCATCTGGCAGTCCCAAAAGCCAGAGACGGATGGCAGAGTCCGAGTCAGGCATAGATGGTTCGGCTATGTAAGGTGTCTTCCTGGTGTTGGTTGGATCGGGCATTGACGTGTCGCGGCCCAATCTCGACAGGGAAGTGACACGGAATCACGTGAGGGTGCCGCCAGCAGCCCGCACGGCGCTTGCAGCCTGCGCATTGCGCACGGACGTCCGTGGAGTCTCATTGTTAATGCTATCAGCTCGAGCTCTTCCCTTTATAATGAAACGGCAACAGGCGGTATGCGCGACGAAGCGGAGGCTCTGCTCACCGCTCTGAGGTCTCTGCTGAGGGCGCACCGTGGGCCTCTTAATTGTGTCGATGCTGTTCGACGCGGCCACCTGGCGATTGCTGCTCGGCGTCTGCCGGGCGTGGGCAGAGCAACGCGGTGCTCGGATTGGCCGCTGTATCGCAAGCGGGACACATTCATCAAAGCTCTGCTGACTAAGTTGTCCCCTGCTGCGGCGCGAGGCTGACCCCCCACTCTGAGTGATCTTCGTCACGGCACATGTGGGGCCGGGGACCCGCGTGCCGACCTCCAGGAAGTGGGGCCGGGACTGCGGCAAATGTGAGGCCGGGACTGCGTGCCTACTCAGCTGCACCTGCGTGCCTGCGTGCTCAAGCCCTACAAGCTCTCCTGAGGCGCACTGAAACCCCACAGGTCTAGCGCCGTGGTGGCCCGGGCTCAACCAGCTTTTGGGGGTCTACTCGGAGCCCCCAGCCAGCGGTTCCTTTGTTGATTTCAACAAAGATCAGCAGGTTCACACCATGGACGGATCGGTGGTGTCGAATCATCCTCTGCCTTTCTTGGCAATACCTCCCATGCTGTCTGGCGTGGCGGCGCTGGTGGGCTGTGAGGGGCGGCAGGCAGGCTGGCAGCTGGCTGGCGTGTTTGCTGGGAGGGGGCAGTGCTGCCTGCCTGCGACGGAATTGGCTGCTTGTGTTGCGCCAAGCCTTACGGTGCTGCGGCACAGCCAGTTTCACCGTTTTCGTAAACGGAGAGCACTAACAGAGGAAAAGAGGCGCCCGTTTTTGGATCCCGGGCACCCCTGTTTTCTGACCCCTGTTCCCCGAAAAGACAAGCTACTGAGAGCTCGATCAGTAGTTGGGTCGGTGACGACCAGCGAATCCCGGGTGTTGTATGTTTTTGGTGTTTGAGCTTTTTGGCTCCCTTCCCTTTTTCCATCGCCTTTCCTTTCAAAACCATGGCCAGGAGCTTCCGTGAAAACAACTACCCCAACACCCCGCCATGGCCTCAAAGAGACGATGGCTCCGATGGCGAAGAGGAGGGCGTGTAAAAACGAACACATGAAAATGAGAAAGGACGGGAGAATGTAATCATATACAACCGGAGGGAACCGTAAGGCATCCAGAGAGCAACCCCAAGGACAGACAAGCGACCGCTCCAGAGTCCGACCGCGGGGTCAATGCCCCGCCCGCATGGTATGACTGCCAAGCCTGGGCCGGCGCGAGTTGCCAGGATGTCTAGCGCCTGTGACCCGGATCCCATTTCCACTTTCCGTCTCGGCACACTGCCGCCAGTCGTTATGCCGACAAATGCGTGTTGCGTAACACGGCGGCTATCAGAGGGAGGGCGGCGCTTGCCTTCCCACCGTCGTTGCACCCTCGTCGCCAAACAGTCGGCCCGCACCACTCAAACTCGCCGTCTGGAACGATTTACAGACAGGGGCCCAACCGCCCTCATTCATGGAGCCATCAACACGCCCGTCCCCAGGCGGCCCGCAAGTCGGCCAGCCTGACCAGGCGATGGGCGGCCATGTCGGTCAGACAGCGAAATCGGGTGCAGGTCGGTCTTCATATCCATCCGCCGTGCCCGTATCGTTCTTCACGCCGAGTTAACCCCAAGTTCAGGACACATACAGGGCCGCGGAGAGAGAGTCACAGAAAGCCGGACTGCGACACCAGAGTCTCCAAGAAAGAGGCCGGGCGACGCATCTACTGCCGTTGAAGGCCCACCCGCCAAGCGCGAGCGACTGACCCGGGGGAACCTGGCCCTCTTTGACAGGATGGTCACGAAGCAAGGGACTGGTTCTCTCCGTCCCGAGTCCACGGCCGACTCTTCAAGGACCCAGACAAAAACAACATCGACAACGTCGTCTGGCTTTGAGGCCCAGGCTACCAAGAACGGCATTCGCCTAAGCACCAACTCCAAACCGCCAACAAATACCCGGCATCTTATCAGCCGTCTCAACCAGCCGCGTGAATCGGTCTCGCCGACCGAGTCAATATTCGAAGACTATGTTGACACCATCACCAAGGCGCCCAACGAGGCCACCACTTCTCACGAAACGGCACCGCTTTTGAAGGGGTACAGGGATCGGGGTTACGCCCGGGCCTGGAACCAGGCATTTACCGCCTACCCGAAGAACGTCGGCTTCAACAACGGCCTCTCGGCGCCGCAGCCAGACTTTGTGCAGGGCTTCCGCCAGTTGGAGTTTGAGCCGTTCCCCGTCGGCGACGAGCTGGACAGCGCCGTCCTCTACCACGACGACCAGAACTCCATCGCGCTGCCGCACTTGGCCGGCGAGTGGAAGGGTCCCGGCAACAACATGGACCAAGCCGCCCTGCAGAGCGCGTACGACGGGGCCGCGCTGGTCCACAGCCGGAACGAGGCGCTGGCCTATCTGGGGACGCCCGACCCCGCCGGCCACGCCGCCGTCCTGACCGTCACCACCGACGGCCGCGCCGTCAACGTCTTCGGCCACTGCGTCGTTGCGCCCCCGACACGCGGCGACCACAGGGCCCAGTACCACCAATACCGCCTCACGGCCGCGCACATGGACGAGTCGTACGACGACTTCAAAAAAGGGCGGAAGCACCTCCGGAACGCGCAGGACTTCGCCAGGGACCAGGCGTCGCTGCTCCGGGGCCAGCTCCAGGACTACTGGAAGACCCGGCGTCCGGCAACACCGGCCGGCTGCGGCAGAGACGACGACGATGACGAGGCCGAACGCAACCCCGGCCAGGCCATACCACCAGACTTGGCCGCGCAGCTTCACCGCGCGACCGAGCAGTCTTTATCTGGGTCGCCACCACGCCCGGGGGACTGTTTGAGTGGGGCCCCCGCGCGCGGCGGGAAGAAACGCAGGGCCACATCGCCTTCGTCATAACAGTTCTCTAGGGCTGGTAGGGGCCCTGGTTCTCGACAGGGTTGATGGGGGGTTGCGGCGTGCATGGAATATGGATAGAGGCATGTTGGAGCACGGTTTGGATCATGGAACGAGGCGGCCAGGTGTAATCAAGACTTGGCATGTAACTTTTCTTCTTTCTTGGCGACTGGCTCGCCGACGGGAACACATGCTTGATGCTCAACAGTGCGCGATCGCCCGCATAACCCCGCCACATACGCTGCTGTGACCCCGCGCCGGCTACGTCGCCTTCTCGGGCCTGCTCGTCTCGACGGACGTGGCCTTGTCGAAAAACCCCTTGTCAGGCCCGGCCGGCGTCCCGTCAATCTTCTCCACCACGCCCTCGTCCTCGGACGCCGAGTTGCTGGCGGGGTGGCGCCAGAAGGCCTTCTTCCCCTTGGCCAGACGGCCGACCCACGGCGGCATGATGCCGCCTTCGGTCCGCCACGTCCACGGCTCCTTGAGGTCCTTGTTGGGCGGGACGATGCGGCCGCCCGACGCCTTCTCGATGAGCCAGACGAGCGTGTTGATGAGGATGTAGACGCAGATGCCGGCGATCAGGCCGTCGGCGATGGAGTAGGCGAAGGGCATCATGGCGATGGTCAGGAAGGCCGGCAGCGAGTCGCCGAGATAGGCCCAGTTGATCTCGGTCACGGCCTGCACCATCATGGAGCCGACCAGCACGAGCACGCACCCCGTCGCCCACGGCGGGATCGACGCGAAGATGGGCGCGAAGAAGATGGAGACGAAGAAGCAGATGCCCGTCGACATGGCCGTCAGGCCCGTCTTGCCGCCCTCGCCGATGCCCGCGCCCGACTCGACAAAGGCGGTGACGGGCGGGGTTCCCAGCACGGAGCCGATCACGATGGTCAGCGAGTCGACCATGTATCTGGAGGGCGTCAGCGTCAGCGTCAGCGTCAGCGTCAGCGTCAGCGCGTCGTTGACGGGTGGCGAGGGGAGGCACTTACGCAGCGGTGGAACCCTCGAAATCCTGCGTGACGGGGTCGACAAGGTTGGCATACCGCGCCATGGAGAAGAGGGTGCCGGTGGTGTCCAGGATGTCGACGTAGAGGAAGGTGATGAGGGCGAGGCCGAACTGTCCGCCCGTGTCGCCGATGTTCCAGTGCTGGACATTGAGCACCTTCTTGATCTGGTGGAAGTCGACGACCTTTTTGAAGAAGTCGAAGTTGCTGTCGCCGAGCGGGGTGTAGGGGAAGTAGGTGACGGGCGTGGTGCGGGGCCACGAGATGACGGAGACGAGGATGATGCCGGCGATGATGGCGCCCTTGACGCGGTACATCATCAGCATGGCGGTGAAGATGCCGCCGCAGAAGATGCCGATCCACATCATGGGGCTGCGCATCTTGGTGCTGGAGGGGCACAGGCCGTCGACCTTGAGCTCCTCGCGGCAGCCGGCGAGCTCGAGCGGGGTGGCCCTGCCGCCGACGATCAGGCCGATGCCCTCGGAGTAGGTCAGGCCGATCATGGTCAGGAAGAGGCCGATGCCGACGCTCGTGGCCAGCTTGATGCAGCGCGGGATGGAGCGCGCGAGCCACTGGCGCAGCCCGAAGAGCGCAAGACCGAAGAAGATGAAGCCCTCGATGAAGATGGCGGTCAGCGCGACCTCGTACGACACGGGCCCGGAGCCGTGGCGGCCGACGACGCTGTAGGTGAAGTATGCGTTCAACCCCATGCCGGGCGCGATTCCCACCGGCCTGCCGACAGTGTGTTAGTGGGTGCTGTGCCGGAGGCCCCTCCTTCCCAGGTTCCGGATTCGCGGATGGCTTGACCTACAAGTTGGAAAAGAGGCCCATGGCGAAGGTCCCGAGGGCGGAGATGGCGGCCGTGGCGGTGATCAGGTCCTTCTTGATCTCGGCCTTGCAGAGCAGGTAGTCCTCGTTGGTGTTGCACCAGGGATCCGGGCCGGATTGCGAGTTGGGGCACACGCAAGTGCCGCCGGAATCCGCGACGATGCTGGCGTTGACGGCGATGATGTAGCTGCAGGCCGGCCCGTCAGTACCATCTCGGTTGACGGACGGCGCTCCTCGGGTGGGTACTCACGCCATGGCGAAGAAGGTTGCGAGGCCGGCGCGCATCTCGGTGAAGAAGTACGACCCCTTCCTCTCTTTCGGCTGCGGGGCAGTCGGCCCGTTAGCACTGTGCCCCTGCGTCTGGCATTGCTTGGAGCAGCGCTCACATGTCCACAGCCATCGAGCTTGAACCATCGGCCGACCGCACTGGTGGCGATGTTGCGGTTGGCCCTGTCCATCCACGTCCGGACGGCGGCCATTTTGGCCATGTTGCGCGTTGAGCCGTGGCTCGAGCGACGGCAGTTCGGTGTGTGTGTGGGGGTGGGGGGACGAGGGGGCGGACCGCAGTTGACGAGACTCGAGTCTTGAAGCAGGCTCAGCGGAAGGGAGCGCGGTGCCCGAGGTCGTGGGAGGCCCAGGATTTGGCGTGGCGATATCCGTACATGCTTCTTCTTTTCAGGAGGTGACTCGGGAGCAGGACCGCCGGGGCGGCGCCGGCTTAATAAGTGGGAATTCCATGTGGTGGGAAAAAATCGACGGAAATCTCTTATCTCGGAATCGGGACTAGAGCTGCCATCTGCTCACATCCCGCCCGCACAGTCAGGGTCGGTCCGAGGTGGTGGAAGGAGGGGCATGTGGACCCCCACCACCTCCACCCAAGTCTCAACTGCCTGTTAATCTGGGGGGGGGGCCGACGCTAATCGGGTCGCAACAGCCCAGGGTCTGGCCCAAGAAACTTTCCTTTCGTCCAAAAGTCGTCTCACCCTCGTCGCAGCCGGGCTTTTCCATCAGGTAAAACGCGCGCTTTGATTGGGGGAAGCCTGACCTGCTTGGGACTGGACTTAGACTATCTCTGCCAAGCGGGCCTATGTTCTGCCTCGGTCGACATCCCAGCAGGCGCATGCGATCGCCCACGCGACACCCTTCCGGGCGTCCCTTATCTGTTGCGGTCCGATCCGGTGTAACCGCCTTGATACCGGCGGCGGCGTGCGGCAGACTCCGATATCACAGCAGCGATCAATTGGTTTGGCGGCTGTCTGATTGAGACCAGCCCGCGTTGTTGGCTGCGGGACTTCGTCGGAAGTTGGGACGATAGATCGACCCGCCGGGAGGGCCCGGGCTACCTGCATTCAACTACTTAGCGGAGCGACTTGGCGACTTCTTCCTCGAGCAGCACCAAGCCGTGAACCGCGGGCTGGCCCGCCGAACGACTGCCCCAAACTACCTTCTTTCTCAGCCTCATACAATCAAACGTGGAACGTTGATCATGGCGGTTGAGGTCCAGAGCCGAAATGGCACAATATGATAGCCGTCGTGCCATGACAAGACCCGATGCTATTCATGATCCCCATTATACAAATCGAACAAGTACAGAGGCCACCGACCCAAACGATCCAAACCGCCGCACGCCGTTTCAACACCCGACCCCCCTTTTTACCCAACCGCCATGAACATGACACCCAAACCCGTCAGGGCGTGACAACCTCAAACACGTGCAGACCGCCCGCGTAGTCCCCCATCGCAAGCCGTTTCCCGTCCGAGCTAAACGCGGCGGCCGAGAGGAAGGGCCCGGCCCAGGCAAAGTCGCCCCGGAACGTCCCCGTCAGCACGTCGCTCACATCGAACCCGTCCTCGGTCCGGCACGCCAGATACCGGCAGTCGGGCGACACACACAGCGGCCAGCCCTCGACCGGCCGCACCACGTCCAGGTTGTACGTGTGCACCCGGCCCGTGGCGAGCCACCACAGCACCACGTCGCGGCCCCACACCGTCACCACCAGCGCCCCGTCGGGCGACACCTGCATGATGCTGGCGGCGGCGGGCGCGCGCCCCCCGACCTCGATCTTGTGCAGCGTGCGCCCGCTCTCGACCGCCGTGACGCGCACGTAGCCGTCGCGGCCCGCGCTGACGACCGCATCGCCCCCCGCCGCCCCGACGCAGCGCGGCAGGAACGCCAGCTGCGTGACCTCGTCCACATGGCGCGGCAGCACGCGGTCGACGCGGGCAACGCCGCGGCCCACAGCAACCGTGACGACCCTGCTCGGGCAGCGCGACGACACGGCGGCGAGGAAGGCGCCGTCGGGGCTCCAGCACAGCGGGGCGCGCACGGCCACGTCCTGCTTGAGGGTGCGGGCGCGCTGGCGCAGGCCAAAGATCTCGAGGCGGTGGGTGGGCTCGCCGGCGGCGAGCGTGCCGGGGGTCTCGATGGCGAAGGGGCAGGCCACGGCCAGGTCGGGCGTGCCGGGCCGGAAGGCGAAGCCGCGGCGCACGCGCACGCCCGACGACGACAGCGCCGTCATGGTCACGCGCTGGCCGGTGGCCGACGCCCACACCGCGAGCGTGCAGGGCGTGTTGGGGTCGGCCGCGCGGCTGTTGGGCGATTTGGTCGTCATGGCCGCGATGTGCGTGTCGTCGGGCGTGAAGGTCAGCGAGAGGATCTCGGCCTCGAAGTAGGGCCGGACGTCCAAGGCTTTGACGAAGACCATGGTCGTCATGTTCTCGGCGGGCGTGTCCGGCTCCTCTTCCGGGGGGTCGTCCCATCGGCGCGATGTTGATCTGCTGCTCAAGCTTTGCTGGTCTGCGGCGGGGATCATCAAGACATCCTCCAGATCTGCCGGGTAGCGGGGCGGAAGATCGCCCATGGTTGTGTCTCGCGTTGCTGAACCAATGCCGCGCCTGCTTGGAAATCTTGATATGATGTGTTGGGTGGGGTGGGGTGGGGAGGGATCACGACTTATATCACGCCGTTGGAGTGCCACTGTGAATCCATGCTCCTGGCAGCCACAACAGGACAGACGACGCGCTCTGGCAATCGCGGAGCCCCACTTCTCATTACCGCTCCGATCACTGCTCTGTACAGTGGAGTCCGAAACGATGCTGCATGGCGAGTGGTGAGGTCTGAACATGGGCTCCTAGCCGTTCAACGACCGAGCCGATTGGTCCCCGCATGCTGCTGCTCCTGCCAAGACATCGTGGTAGCATCGAGCACCTCGTTTGGGACATGGGTGCCAAGGTCAGGCTACCAAGCAAGGCTCCCAGCTGCGTGGCCTATCTCCCATGATACGCCGTGGACTCTGTCCCGGGAGCCGTGAGCGGGTTGCGGTGGTAGTGGTGTCCAAAAGTCAAAGTCTCATTGCGCTGATCCTCAACCCCTATTTGCGACCCCGACGCAGACCGCGGCGTGCCAGGACCGAACGGGATGCAACGCCAACTTTTATAATCCTACAAACCCAAGCCAGCGTACCAGCAGTACGCCGTATAGACCATACAATGTGGTGGTTTGGCCCTGCCAGGACAAGTTACCTGCTGTTGATGTGTTGGATGGCCGCCAGCCACTTTTGCTCGTCCGCCCTAGGTTGGGATTCCGTGTCAGCAGAGAACCGCGACGCGGACACGTCGGTAAAATGCACTCACTTGTCGAACTTGAGCAGCTTCCCCAGCACCGGCACCAGCTGCGCGCGGAGCCTGTTGTCCTTTTGCTCCAAGAACTGGAGCAGGATCGTCTTCAGGTACATGGCGTCCGGGCTACCGCCGCCGGCCTGTTGCCCGTTGAGGCCACCGCCCGACCGTGTCGAGTCCATGGAGCCTCGGACAGAGCCCGCGACAGCCGGCGCGGCCAGCTTGGCCTGCAGCGTCTTGGCCTCCTTGCCCAGCTTATCGTACCGCAGCCGGTAGTCGTCCAGCGCCCTCCGCAGCTCCGCGTTCCGCTTCTCCGTGTCGCGGACCTGCTGTTCCGACGCATCCAGCGTCGACCGCAGATTGCCCACCGTGGTGCGCATCTCGGCGACCTCGGCCCCGGCCTTCTCCTCATACGCCTCCAGCTCGTCTCGCCGCCGCCGCCACTCGTGCGCCTCGTGCTCGAGCTCATCCTTCTCGCCCGCCAGCGCCTTCACCTCCCGCTCCAGGTCGCGAACCTTTTGCTTGAGCTCCTCGCTCTCGCGCGACTTTCGCCGGGCGAGCGCGCTCGACTCGTCCTCGAGCCGGTCGCGCTCCTCGACGGCCGCGTCCATCCTGGCGCGCATCTCGCGCACCTTGCCGTCGGCGCGCTCGTCCACGTCAGCGAGCAGGCGGCGCATCGTTTCGGCCTCGCGCGTGCGCTCGCCGAGCATCTTGCGCGCCTCGGCCAGCTCCTCGTCGAGGCTCTCGCACTGCGACTGGCTCTCCTTGAGCTGGATGCTCAGCTCGGCCGTCTGGTCGCGCATGCTGCCCAGGAGGCTCTGCGCGTTGCTGTACTGGCTCGTCTTGAGGTCGGTCTCCTCGCGGAGCACATCCTGCTCCCTCTTCAGCCGGGCCGTTTCATCCTCGAGCTCCCTAATCCGGGGCCGTAGCTTGGCGGCTTCTTCTTGGCTGCGCTGCAGTTCGCGTGTGGCTTTCTCTTCTCTTGCGGATAGCTCGATCCTCTCGGCTTCGGCGCGACGGAGGTCGCGGCCCGCGGTGCGTTTCTCGTCCTCCAGTCGTAGCCGTGTGTTTGTTTCTAGTGTGACCTTCTCGTGGAGGGACTTGATTTCTGACTCGCGATCCGAGACGAGACGCTGTGCCCGCGCGACCTCCGTCTTGAGCTCCTTCTCGCGCTTCTCGAGACTGCGCAGCTCCGTGTTCCTCGCCCCGAGTTCTTCCCGCGTCGTTTTGAGCGCTGCTGCGTCTTGCCTCAGGCTCTTGAGCTCAGGCTGGGCCTTTTGGAGGACTTCCTTGAGCTCGGTGAGATCCTTGTATCGCGTCTGCGCTAGTTGCTGCGCAGCAGCCAAGTCGGATTGCAGGGTTGACGACTTCATCTTGAGATTGTCAAACTCTGCCGTCAGGGACTCATGCTCGCCCCGGAGTTCGATATGTGCCTTGGCTGTTGACGCAGAGGACTCAACCTCCTTCTCTAGCTCCGAAATGCGCTCCTGCAACGTCCTCCTCTCGGCCTCCAGTTCCTTGATCCTCTCCCTTGCCTCAACGTGGTTTTGGCCGATTGTCACCAGGTTGTCCCGAAGGTTCTCAATCTCCTCGCGTAGGTATTCTTCCGTCTTGCGCTGCTTCGATAGCGTTTCGATCCGCTGGTCCTTTTCGGCCAACTCCTCGTGTAAACGGGCTAGTTCCGCCTGCAGCTCCCCATCTGTAGAGCCCCCCGAAGGTGGCGGGGCCAAGTGGTCTGTTGCCGCCGCTTCACTTGGCGTCGGCTCGGGGGCAGCAGCGGTTGCTGACGCGGGCCCCTTCTTCTTCTTCTTGTTCTTCTTCTTCCCGCCGCCGGCTGGAGGTGCAAGAGAGGCCTCGGGCGTTGCCGCGCCTACAGAGGGTACAGCTGGAGCTGCCGTGGATTGTAGATGTTTGCCGAGCTCGTTGATCTTGGACTCATCTTCCGCTTTGGATTTTTTCAGCGCCTCGATCTCTGAGGTCAGGCCCTCGATCTTGCTGTCGAGCGAGGATTTGGCCTGGCATATCTCTCCCAGCTCCTTTTCCAGTTCTTCGTTTCGAGAGGCCGAAACGGCAAGCTGGGTTGACGTTTCTTTCACAGCCTCTGCCGCATCGCTTGTTGCCTTTTCTGCCTGCGCCTCCAACTCCTTTAGCTTAGTTTGTGCCTTGTTGAGGCGGTCGGTGAGCGTCGTGATTTCTGTATTCCTAGCCTCGAGTTGTGTCTCGACGGAAGTCTTGCTCGCGACGGCGTCCTTGGTTTCGGCAAGTTCTCTGGTGGCGTTCTCGAGGCTCTCGACAAGGCCAGCGCTGTGCTCTTTCGTAAGAGACAGCTCGTCCTGTAAGTTGTGGACTTCAGTCCGGAGTTTTTCGATCTCTTCCGTCTTTTTCTGGACGTCGGCTTGGAGTTGGGGAATCTCGGTCTCGTATGGAAAGAAGTCTGCCCCGTCTCCAGAACCTCCCCCGGCCGGAGGCGCCGTACGTCCTTCCGCTGTGGCCTTGGACTCCTCGGCCACAGACCCCGACTCCGTCGCATCGGTCGTTTGCGACTTGGCAGTCTTGAGAGCAGCAAGCTCCCCCCCCAGCACCACACACTCTTCTTCAGCATCATCGGCTTTTTTCTTGTACGTGTCCTTCTCGGCCGTTACCCGCTTCAACTCCTCCATCACCATGTCCCCTTTCAGGTTGATCTGGTTCAAGTACTCGACTAGAGCTTCCGGGTCTTTGATGGACGTGAGCGGGGTGGTCTCCTTCAAGGCCCTTTCGAACGGTTCGATCGAGGTCGCGCGGCTGTGGGCAATGCGGTAGGAGCGTAAGAGTTCTGTCAGGTATATTAGCGCGCGGCCCGACGGGCATGTCCAAGGACAGGACCTCAAAGAAGGTATGGGCCGGCGAACCCGGATATGTCTTCTCCAGCTTTTCGAGCTTCCGAAGCCGGGCACGCACTTCTGGCGGCAGCTCGGACGAGGCGGGAAAAGTGGCTGGGGCAGCCTTGGGCGCTTGCTCTGCGCCAGGTGCTCCATTGTCACCAGTGGTCGAAGTGTCGGCCACAGCTTTCCCCGTGTCCTTTCCTGAGCCTCCCGGCTTTGCCGTCTTGCACGCCAATGCCGGCGTCGCGGATCTCGAAGGAGGGGCTGTGTCATCGGCATCATCGATTACAAAAGCGGCCTCGAAGACGGCGGGGTCCGGGTTCGTGGCCACTCCATCGCCATTCATATCTCTGGATGTGAGGTCGTCGCTGGTCTTCTTTATCGGTCTCGGTCGCCGCGCGGCGGATTGAGTGGCGCTGCTTGATGACCGCGAACGTCGAGCAGCGGGATTTCCTGTCGCTGGGGTTTCGAGAGGTGACTTTTGCCGGGCCTGTTCCTCGGCAATTGTGCGATCAATTGCGCCTTTGAGCCTCTAGCACAAGCGTTGTTAGGTTGCGCTGGTGGAAGCAACGCGTCGAGATCTGCAATCCTTACTTGAAACATGATGGCGGATCATTCAGTGGGTATGTTCCAGGAACCGCCGCGAAGTACCGATGCCTTGATCTCTTGTCCGCTGCGGAGTACCTATGTGACCTATGCCTGGCTGGTTTGCTGGCTGGTTTGCTGGCTTGCTGGCTTGCGGGTTGACGGCGTCGACAGGGAATGGAAGCGTTGCGAGATTGGATGCCGTGCAAAGGCTACGCCTCCAGATCCAGATACACCAATGTGCAGGCTTGTAGGGTACGGATGCCGAGCGAGGGCGTTCAGGAAGCTTGTTGTTCCGTGATGCTTGCACAGCCTTCAGCCCACTGCATCCAGTCTCCAAGCCCATCCCAGCAGCGCCAAGATCACCGCCGGCCCACCAGGGCCCCTTGCTGCGCGCCTGCAGCTCGGAGCTACTTAGGTGGGGTTGTCGGCGTCTTTCACGGGACCCTGATTGAAAGAAATCGAGCTTCTTGATATTTGCATACCGAGGTTTGTCATTATTTGCGTCCGACGCCACTGTAATATTTGCGGCATCAAGTGAATTGAGAGCATCTCTTATGAGATTGGGTTATTCGGACATTAGCTGTTTGCGGTGGCTGTTGATCTCTGCTCAGCCAAATGGGGAAGAAACTCAGGGGTTCGAGGGTCATGTAATTACAGTACCCCGCCAGCTGCATATCAGTAAAAGCCTGGATGAGGTCACCATGCACAAGCTCCTTCTTCCCCTGTCCGTTTTAATGCTGTCACCTCTGCGGCTGGCAGGCACGAGACAAGCAACAACTTAAGTTGCGCCCACCACAACCCACCTTTCCGGCTAGTTTTTGCTGGCTGGTTCTTTCCAATAGTACAAAACAGCTTTTCTTCTACTTTCTTCCAAACTCGCCTGGAGTTTGGTTTTTAGCAAGATGGTCTCGTTCTGGCCATGGGCGGTAAGGACCTTTTCCCAGTGTCTTTCCCCAACCCCGATGCAAACCATGTGCCGGTGGCGCTTGGGAAAGTCTGGAGGAGGGCCGAGACGGTTCCTGCAACACCAAAGCTGATACGCACCGCCCACAGAAGGACGAGTCCTCCCCAGCCTCATTCGAAAAGGCACTCTCGGCACTCTCGGGCAAGATCACGGCGACGCAGAATCAGCTCGACCAGAACAGGACAAAGTCAAGAAGGATCAAAGTTCTATGCACGCTCTACATCGGGTTTGCGTACTTGGTCTACGGCATCGTCCTCATGCTGGTGGTTGGGTGGAGGAAT
This sequence comes from Trichocladium antarcticum, assembly GCA_033297235.1. NCBI lineage: Eukaryota > Fungi > Ascomycota > Sordariomycetes > Sordariales > Chaetomiaceae > Trichocladium > Trichocladium antarcticum. The sequence continues at coordinate 552,867 of MU853412.1, forward strand.
ATGGGTCCCATGGAGTGGACGGGAATGGCGGGCGGTCCGATACTGATCTCTCTCGCCCGTGCCATCACAACCGGCTTCTTCGACTACCGCATCGACAAGCTCAGCTCACGGCTCAAAGGCCACCAAGCAGAGCGTGCCAAGACCATTCAGAAACTCAAGGAGGCGACGAGATACGACTCTACTCTTGAGCTTCTAGAAAAATACGGTGGATCCGAAAACAAACAAAAGAAGGGCAGGAAAACGGGCGGCGAAACTGATGGTGCCGAGCGAGAGAAGGAAAGACGACCACAAGGGAACCATACAGGGCGGACCTTCTTACCCCCGCCACCCACAGCGAACATCCAGCGACCCTCTACTGCTCCGGGCCCCGGCACCGCGCAACCCCGGCCGCTCGGCGGATTTGGCACCCGGCCTCTCCCACCACCGAATCAGACCGACGACGCGCACATGTCGGCAGAGTTTGCACCGAATGCATTCGACGAGAGACCTCCCTCCTCATACATGCAGTATCCACCCGCGGCCATGGGCCCCCCCTCCGACGCCCACTGGTACGATCGCATCTTGGACACTCTACTGGGAGAGGATGAGACGGCGGCCAAGAACAGGATTGTCCTGATATGCTCCCGCTGCCGAGTTGTCAACGGACAGGCACCGCCCGGGACAAAGTCACTCTCCGAGCTGGGGATGTGGAGGTGCATGGCATGTGGCTCTTCCAACGGAGAGCTGGACGAGGGCGAGCGGATTGTGCGGGAGGTGCTGGGAGGGCGCGTTCCTGAGATCAAGACGGGGACGACAGATGACGATGCGAGCAGAAGCTCGAACGATCTTGTCGAGGTGGACAAGGACGTGGGGGAAGCCAAGTCGGAGGGCTAGGACTTGGGTTCGGAGATGTACGGGTCGGAAAGGTGAACAAGCCACAAAGCACCCACGGCAGTCATGTTCTACTTTTCCTCTTTACACAGTCTTTGATGCCTTGGGTTATTAGAATCGGATGGTGGTCCTTTCTTCTTTTCTTTGTCTCGACTGATTCTGATACCATTCCTCCTTTACCTTTCGCTCTTCCGCCGGGGAGTGAAGACAATGCTAATAATTGTTCAAGCAAGTTTCAGCATAACAAAGACCTTGTGCGGACTGGAACAGAACATAGCTGGGATCCCCCGCGATATAAAACACGCGACATATCCATGTGTTTGAGACCATATACAACCAATCTTCTGACTACATCATATCAGCCGGGTAAGAAACCGACACACAGCAAAGGAAACTGCACCATGGCGCCTAAATTCCCAGAAGGGGCTGACCCGAAACAGTCTGTCAGATGTGCAGAGTGCGGCAAGAGCAGCTGCACAGTTAAACACCTGGCATCCCATATAGACACCTATGGCTGCCACAACAAGCGTTGCCGCTTGCATTTGGAGTCCGTCCACGTGGAGCCGTTTGAAGGGGTGATATACGCCCCCGACAATAGGCCCTCTGAGTATGTGCCTTCCCAACGCGACCCATCCCGTAGCTCTCGGCACGACAATGGTTCCCGAAGCCAGCGCCGCTCAACCACGAGCCACAGGGGGTCATCTGCCTACCGCGACGACGGCTACGCTCCGAGCGCTACTGACTACAGGGGATCCACGACCAGCCACAGGGGTTCATCTGCCTACCGTGACAGCGACATTATGATCTCTGCTCCACGTACCATCTCCTGGGGCAGTCTTCTTCGCGGACCCCTTTCCATGGCATCGCCCTTTGACGACGGCATGGGATCCCTATTCGACCGGCCCTTTGGCGAAAGCCTCTTCAAGGATGGTCCCTTTGGCAAACGCCCCTTCGGCGACAGTGTGTTCGGCAGCCGTGACAGTTTCTTCGGCCGCGACGGTTTCTTCGGCCGCGACGGTTTCTTCGGCCGCGACCCCTTCGACATGGGCCCTCTCATGGCCGACGACATCTTCGATGGCACACGAGCAAGAACATCAGGGCCGAGCAGCACGCGGCCGCACCCGTCCTGCACCCGCGGCCCTTCCGCACGCGGCTTCGACCCTTACTCCAGCAGCGGCACCGGCCCGGCGCCGCCGCGGTCTCGGCCGTCGACTGATGGGCGCAGCGGACCGCCGGCGTATGAGTATGTTGGGACGGAAGCGCCGGATGGTGAGATTGTCGACGGCTACTCGCAGCGGAGCCGTCGTCGCTAGGTAAATAATGGAGGGCAGGTAAGCCGGCGGGGAGCAAGACACGCATGCCGAGTGTCCGCGGCTCGGGCCGCCACTGTCGTGGTTGGGCCGCAGGTGAGTGAGTATTGCTGGGTAGCGCGGTAAGTCAGTCGTTTGTTTTTGGAATATACTGTTTTCTTTTACCAAACCCCTTGCAGAACATCGCTGTGTCCTTTGACCGTCCGCATCTCGGAAGCGTGTGGACTCGTCCTTCGCGGGCCCATCCACGTTGTTGAACAGGTGTCCTGGCGGTGTTGCACTCGCCGTCAGCTACGGCGATGGCATGCGTTGTGACGTATGAGAAATAACTCCGCTATTCAACCCAATTCGCGGCGCGTGTCCCGTCTCACCACGTGGTTGGCGCAGATGGCGACCGAACAATCCACAAATCAGCGGCCTCGACATTCGCTCTTTCTGTTTGGTCCGACTGACCCTAAAGCTGCCACGTAATTACATCGTAAGTACCTACCTACCTACAGGTAGTCTGGCAGCAACCTGCCCGACGCAGCCCATACACACCAGGCCGCAGTCGTGGACCTGTGGTGGTTGTCTATTTTATCTGGAGGTCCGGCAGCACCCACAACCTGATACTACTTCCTGCCTTGCCACTTGGGTTCCCATAATCTATTTCTTTTTGCACTATTCATCGAGTATTTATCTGTTACACGTCTTGTTTGACATTTATTTGCTTATTTTCCCCATCATGGCACTTGCAATGTCTCTTTTCCGACTTCTCCTCGCATACACCTTGTCGCCAATGTTCGAGAGTCTTTTCATCATCCCCCAAGGAGTAGCCGCGGCGCTGCAAGACAAGCTCAGGCACCATGAACACCCGCGACAAGCCGAGGCGCATCCCGAGCACTACCGCCACCACCGACTGCGATTCAGGTGACAGTGAGGGCATCGACTACGTGTACGATGGCCACAGGAATGTTGAGAAACGGACCGCCAACGCGAGGAGCTCCAGGAGAAAGAAGCCTTCGGCGGCCAAACCTCGCAGCACCATCAAGTGCATGTGTGGCGGGGTCCGGGTGGACGTCACTGTCTTTGCGGGGGCCGCACACACCCCCCCTAGCTGTGCCTTGGACTGCGACGAGCGAGGGAGCTACCAGGCCGAAATGCGGAAGAGGACGGCTGACAAGACGGTCCCGAGGGCGCAAACCCCGTACATCGAGGAGTACCCGGACGAGCCCCCGAGACCAGTGATCCTCTTGAAGGAGCACAGGGTGCCCCGGAGGGTTTCAACCTCTGATGCAAGGCGTGCTCGGAACTCGGACGATCGTTCGTGGTCATCGGGCTCGAGGGGTAGGTCTCCGACGGGGAAGGGCCTCCCGTCACGGGTGCGTCGCCGCGGGAGTCGCCGGTTCTCGAAAGAAACGGCCGAGCATTCCGGGCAGCCCAAGCGTCGGGCTACACACCATGGAGGTAAGGAAATGCTTGACAATGGCACATATCTGCTGAACGGATAAGCTAACACGGGCGAGTAGACAAATTGGGTGATTTCGACGCCGAACACTCCCAGTCCGACTCCGGCGAGCCAAGCCCATCCCCGGCACGCCGTGTGCGGCTGCACCGTGGGCCGGGCCCGGAGTTGCCCTCCAGCGCCACTCGAAGTTCGGCGTGGAGCGACAAGCAGCAGCCCAGATACTCCTCGTCGTGGCCATTGGAGACCGGGTCTCATCTGCCACGCAGGCACTCGGCGCGCCAGGAGATCGACTACGACAGCGACGATGAGAGCGAAGTTGCGGCACACCCCTTCGACAACGGCGCAAGCTTTAGCGAACATCGCCGCCGCAGGCAACACGGGGATCCCTCGCGTCGTGAGCGTGAGCGTGAACAGCAACGTCCACCTGCTCCCGAGCGCGCCATCCCCCGGCCTCGCCCCCGTTCACGGAACATCGACAGCGGTGCCAACATGGGCGCAATGGACCAAGGCAGCCGCTCGGCCGCCACCTCGCTCTGCGAAGTCTGGCGCGGCCGCCCGAGCGACTGGGAATCCCCCTACGCCTCAGGCAGCGAAGGGTTTGACGACTCGGAGTCCGACGCCGACGGGCCCGTCCGGCTCCTGCGGATCGATGACTTGCCCCCGCGCGGGTCCTCGCCGTCCTTGCTGCCGCCGCCACGCGGCGAGAGACGGGACTTTGGCTTCCAAGCCCTGACGCGGGCCCCTCCCCCGTCCTTCGGCCCTCCCAGGCACATGCGCGACCCCTCGGCCGGCCCTGCCATGCTCTGCTCCAGCCCGTACCAGAGCGAAGTCTGGACAGGCCCCGACGGGTGCGTCCTCCTGGAGGGACCGCCGGTCCTGACCATGGAGCCGGAGATGATGGCGGAGGAGGGGGGAGGGGGTGAAGGGGGGGAAGAAGGGGATGGGGACAGCTGGCTGAGACTAACCCGGGGCCGGACGTATCCAGGCGCCGGTCGGCCGCCGCGCTCGCGAGGGGTCTCGCCTGTCTTTTCGGCGCGGTTGACGAGAGAGTTTCTCTCTCCCGCGCCGACGCGGGCGGTGCGATTTGACTTTTGCGCGTGGGGCTGTGATCGGGCGTCCAGGAGTGCGCTGAGCCTCGGTCTGTTGTGAGGCTGGTGGGCAAGGAAGGGTGAGGTCTGGTGTGGATGATGGGGTTCTGGTTGGGCGTTGGGTAGAGCAAAAGGACGGGCGGCGCGGGCTGCCTGGCGTTTTGGGAGTTTGGGAGTTGGGAGTTTGGGAGTTTTTCAAGACTGGACTGGGGATTTCCTTTGCCCCTGCATATGTCGGGAGTTGTGGTGTTTGAGAGGGATTCGTCAGCGGTTGGTACACCTCAGAGGGGCCGCCGCCCTAATACTTTCCATTTGGTCACGGTTGATGGATGGTGGAGAAGGGGGGGGGTGGCTTATACTTTTCTGTTGGGTTACGGAACAGGGCGGTGCATGGGCGGTGTTTGGCTAGACTGGTTGTCATTGGAATGATGTTGGCTTTGGGGGGATCTGGGTCTCGGGAGGTTAGAATTGGAACGTGGTACAAGATGCCACACTCACGCTCATTAGCAGTAGACATTTCCTTGCGTATCGTAGCAATACTTTTATGGAGAACTACCATCACAGCACAGTCTTCCCGCCTGGGGTAGTCGAGTTTAGACACACGTTCTCCGCGTATTGTACATGCTCTCCTGATAGTCGGCGTGATATTATCCACAAGTAGCGCTGTGATCTGGCTTGTTACCCCTGACGACACGTCATGGACAAAACACCAACACGATGGCCTGACCCCTTACTCCCCAAGACGCAAGCCCTGGATGAGTACGTACTCCCCAGCGCGAATCCAAGACTCTTCAGTCCGACAGGAAGTATACAGCCAGGGTCGGTTGACTAGCCAACAGACTGTGTCACGAATGCATTCGGGACAGTTTTCTGGGTTGTGCTTTGCAAGTTTGAGCTAGGTGTTAGATCTATGTACTTTTGAAACAGTACTACCATAACCAGAATGTTAAATATCCGCAAACCCCAGCCAACCCGGCAGCCATTTCACTTTCGATTCCCAAGCAAAACATACCACAACTACTCTCCAGACCCGATTGCCTCTTAGAAGACAGTTACAACACTCCCTCAATACACACCTTTCACCATGTCGTCTTCAGGCTACGACAGCAGTGGGTCGAAGCTCCCCTCAAGCTATAGTGCCCTCGACCGTAAATACTACGAGACTACTAGCAATACCGGGGCGGGCACAGGGACAGGCAGCGCGTATGGCGCAGGCAACACTGCTGGTTCGGCGACAAGCTACTCAACCATCCGCCCCTCTGCCGCAGCACCGGCCGCCACTTACAGCCGAGCAAGCTACGGAACCGCTGCATCCCCACCGCCCGCGCTCCTACCCTACGCATCAACACCGGCTCCCCGACCCAGCTACACCTCCCCCGCCACCCGCGCCGCGGGCCCGCCCCCCACACCGACAAGCTACCGCGGCGTCGACCACGCCCGTCCGCGGTCCCCCCTGAGGAACCCATACACCGCCTACCGCGCCCCCGCCGCCAACCCGCCATACACCAGCACCAGCACCAGCACCTACACCGGCACCGCCGCCAGCTCGGCCGCGTCGTCGCTCGCGCCGTCCGACAGCGCGTCCAACACCAGCGCGACGCGCGCGTACGCGATGCGCCGCAACGTCGGCGACCGCGACTGGGTCGTGCTCGGGCAGGACGACAAGCCGCTCGTGTCGTCGTTCACGCGGCCGGGGGACACGCAGCGCACGATGACGGTCCATAGTCCGCGCGTGCGGCTGTCGCGGGAGGACGGGACGGGGAACTTGGTGATTGAGACGGCGAAGGAGTAAAAAGGGGGGGGGGGGAATTAAGGGGGAGGTTGGGTTGGTTTGTCTTGGGATTCAGGGGTCGGTTGTGTTCTGCTTGGCATTGGGATTGATTTGGACTCGGTGTACTCGCGAGAATGGCTTACAGTTGAAATACATGCTGCCTTGTTTTGTGTTTGCTGCCATTGCCTAGTCCAGTGACGCCGGGGTTGAGTCTTGCTGGTCTATTCGTGTTGTAGCAAACAAGTGCAACAGTTCTGGTGCATTGCACTGTTTATCTCGCAACTGTAAATCAAACGTGGGGTTTATCTCCTGCATACAATACCATTCAATGGCACAGGGACATGGCACCGCACGCAACTGGCTCTTGTATGTAGTTAGCAGTTCACTGTCGAGGAACTGTCATGAGGTAGTCAGAGCATCTGCAGCTCAAGTACAACACATGCAAAAGATTCAAATCTGTCATCCACAATCCATGTCTGTTATCATCACTGATGCTATAGCTAGGAGTCTGGTTCTGGCGCAGGTGCGTGGTCATTCTCTACTGCTACGTGCTACTGCCTTGCATATATATAATACAAATCACACTACTTACACAACCGAGCCGAGACAACAGTATAACACGTACATGCTGTTGTGCTCCTGCGTAGACGACTACGTCATGTGGTCCCGCATCCCGAGCGCATACTCCTAGTGGTCCTTGACAAACAGCAACTTCGCAAAGTTCTTTGTTATTCAAGCCTCAATGCCGACCAAAAGCCAGCAGTTCAGTTCAGTATCCATGGCCACCGTGTCAATCCTGTTGTATGGTGCCACCACGAATTAGCAGGACATAAATACCTCTTCCATTGCCCGCAGCAGGAACAGTACGCAGATAAGCACTTCCCTGGGTATATTTACAGACTCAGACTCACCACTCCAGCAGCTCTCCCCTGCTCCCTCACGCAGCAATACCAAAGACTCCCGAACAATTAAACTCCAGCATGTCATCCTACGGGGCACGAGGGTCGTCGTCCTCCGGCGACCGCCCTCCGCGGCGATATGGCCTATTGACCGACTCGGCAAACGCAAGAGAGGTGCCGGTGCCAAACCCCGGATACGCCGAGACCATCCGCACCGAGTCCGTGTCTTCCAGGATCAGCGGTGATGTGCCGGTGTCGAACCCGGGACACGCCGAGACCATCCGCACCGCGTCCATTTCCTCCTGGCGAAGCAATGTTTCAACCGTTCGCCCGTCGAACGGCTCGGGAAACGACAACGCCAGCGTTCGAGAGGTGCCAGTGCCAAACCCGGGATACGCCGAAACCATCAGGACCGAGTCCGTTTCCTCCAGGCGAAGCAATGCCTCAACCGCTCGGCCGCCCTACAGTTCGACCTCCGCCGCGCCCTCTAGTTCCCCTACGACTTATACGCCGCTCCTGTCTCCGCCGCGTCTCTCAAGCTACAACAGCCCTAGTACTTACCGGCCGCTCTCCCCCCCCCTCTCAAGCTACTACAGCCCCAATACGTCCCGGCCCCTGTCTCCCCCCCTCTCAAGCTACTACAACTCCAGCACCTTGCGGCCACGAATCCCGTCCCCTCCCTACATCAGCCGCTACAACCCGAGCCACCCCGACTACGGGAGCACCCCCCATGACCCTTTGTACACCAGCTACGGCTCCTTCCTCGAATCATACTACAGCAGGCCCCACCGCTCCTCCCACCACAGCAGATCCTCCCGCCGCCGCAGCCGAAGCCGAAGCCGATGCCGCTCCCGGCACGGAAGCCGCTCCCACCACAGCCCCTCGCGCCACGGCTCCTCGCACCACAGCTCCTCGCACCACAGCTCATCCCACACACGCAACCACACCCCCAGTGCCGCCCCCGCCCCCGCCCCCGCCCCCGGTCCCACCCCCACCCCCAACGCCGGCGGCTACACGATCGCGACCAGCCCGGGCCCGGCCTCGATCCATCCGAGGCAGCCGCCGCTGACCAGCCGGCACTACGTGGCAAACGACGTCGACGACTGGGACCTGGTCGGGCCGGACGGCGCGCGGCTGGCGTCGCTGAAGACGCGGCGGTCGGAGCACGGCGAGACGACGCGGCGGTATACGATCCGCAGCCCGCTGGTGACGCGGCTGGAGCGGGGGGAGGAGGGGGATGTGCAGGTTGATGCTTTTTGGTACTAGTGGGTGGGTGGGGTAAGGGTTGAAAGGGGGGGGGGGGCGTCGTGGGTTGCGGGGAAAAGGGGTAGGTTTCTGATAGCGTTGGTAGTTGATTGAGGAACGCCGTGTTTTACAGCGACCCTGCCTTGTTCTACCCTGGGCCGGGAAATACCCCTGGATCAAAACTCGGGGAGATGCCTATATTCCAACCCTCAGACGCGCCACAGGAATCGAAAGCTACCTAGGTAAAAAAAAGGTGGGTTGACTCCCGGGAAATTAGTGGCCTGGACGCGGCGCAAACAGTTCTCCTTTAGAAGACGGTGCTAGGGGACGTTGTTGAACGTCGGGGACAAGGGTAGGGATTTCAACGAGGCGGCTGGTCCTCTTGCATTGGGGCCATTGACCAAGAGCAGATATAAACACTCGGTTTTACTAGCTGCGTAAAACGTGAAACATAGCTAGCTGTTTTCAGCCAACGACTTTTGCATTCCGATATATCGTAGGGCGCGCCGGTCCAGCATCTGCGTATATATGGAGGAAACGGTACTAGGTGGTGATGGCGTAGTCTGAGTGCTCAGACACCGCCTTTTAGCGCAGCGGACTTTTGGCATGTACATATCCTCACCCTTGCACACGCGACCGTCCTGCCTTGTCATGCTTGGTTTACGCCGTGACCCCACCCCCAAAATTCCCACGGGGCGAAGTCAGGAAGCTGGCCTGAAAAAAGGCCGCCGTATCGGTGGCCAAGTCGAAGCGGGCGTGGAAGGTCCGGACAGGAATGTTATGCTCCTTCGTGAATAGTCTGGTGGCGAGGAGCATATCGCCGTGCGGGTCGTTGGGGTTAGGTGTCTTCTCAGAGGGTCCCCTCCCTGCGCTGCACCCTAGATCGGGCTGCGGGTGTCGAACCCAAAATATAGGATCGGAATCTGATTGGTCTGAACAGACGGAGGATTTAACAGTGATGATGGCTTCAATTGTATCAATCTGTGTAACTGTGAAAAAGCTGTGTGTGGCTCAAAAGCCGAGCTTAGCGATTCTCCGTCCTTGTCGTTGGCGGCGCATTGTACGGGTCGTCCGGGTAATAATCTTGGCCCCGCTGTGCTGCTGAGTGTCACATGATGGCGCGTCGTCGCTGCGTGCATGCTCTCTCCCGAGCCAACCCATACTCCATCTCCGCCGAGGATGCCTTCCGAACCCGCGTCGCCTGCAACGCCCCCGCGATGCTTCGACTGGTCGCTGATAGTAAGTTCTCCGCCCGCTCGCCTTAGTCGCCTGCGCCTGACTGTTTCAGTGTCCGGATCTGCCTGACGTCGTCGAGACGCAGGGCGCTCACCTGGAGCCGCCCGCGCCGACGCCCATGTACTCCGTGATGGTCGATCCGGCGTTCCACCGAAAGCTCTGCGAACGGCTCGCAAACGTACGGTCGCTCCAGGCTTGGAGGTGTCAGAAATATGGACAAGACGCTGCCGAGGAACATTCGATGGGCCGCACCCCAACCGAGCTCGTCGAGAAGCGCGCCGCCGAACTGGAGCGGCTGTTGGAAGCCTTGGCGGACCCATGCCCAAGCCCTCCAAGCGACAACAGCCCTCCGGCCAAGAAGAGGCGGCCGCTGCGGAAGCATCGAGATGGCGCCCAACCTCGTCAAGCCCAACCGCTCGCGACCCCATCGCCTTCGGATGTCGACGGAAACGGCGCGCTGGCCTCGGGCGATGCGAGCCCCGCGGCCCCACGCCGACGGAAGAGATGGCTTTCTGGCGAATCTGTCAATCCGGCATTGGAATCCGGGCCTTGCAAGACGCGGCGGCTGGAAGAGGCCGCGGAACATGGTTGAGGACTTGACCCCATCGATGCCGGGCTATATCTTGCGCCGGCAAAGAACACGAGGCGACCACAACCCACAACCCCCGGCGCATGTTACATGACGCGAGCCCGTTGGCAGTGCGGCGCGTACAAGCCCATCACGTCGACTGATCCGGCCCGCCCTGACCGAATACGCTGACGCTAGACTGACGCTACGCTTACGAGCTGCTGACGGACAATGGGGTTGTTTATGGGGATCCTAGGCTCAATGGTGAGAGTCTGGACATCTGCATGCTGGTCGGGAGAGCATGCGGCACCGAAGTTGTGCTGGTCCTACCTGCAAGGTCGAGTTGGCCGAGCGCGTCTGGATCGCACGAGGCGCAGCGCCGGTGCCTCCGCATACCAAACTGAACGAATTGCGAATGGCATCAAAGCCGTTCTCGATAGGATTACCATTGATGATCTCCAACCGCGCCGATGTCGAGGTAGGCGCCGTCTTGTGGCCACTCCGTGACGACGGCGAGGGCTTTCCCGAGGCTTGCAGAGCAGCGCTTGCTCTCTCACAAGATCCACTAGGGCCGTCTCCTATTAATTGGTGCACCGAACCCTTGCTACAAGGGGCGAGGGGCCCCAAACAGAGACTGTGCCTCTGGCTGTCTAGTAGTGTGAAGAATATTGGACTTCAGTTTGGTAATGGTCAAACTACAGAGCGCTGATGGTATGCCCTCTCGCCTACCATTTTCGTTATAATACCCTATCACCAGAATTGGAATACACCATCTTGTATGTGCGTGTATTCTACACGTCAAGTGTCCGTCATGCTATATATGATTAACATTTGCAACCGCAGGAACTAGGGTTCCAGACTACGACCGGGGATTCCAACTCCAGGTTAGGGACTTCAACCCCTGGAGTTGAACAACAAGCACAAGCATCCGGGTGTGCCACCCCATGAGCCTGAAACATGAAACACTGTCATTGTACGGCTCGGAACGTCCGGCTTCGTTATCTTTGCGCCTGTATGTGTTTGTTCATTATTCCCTCGAGATGAACACGCCTAGAGCGCCAGGCCGAACCAAATACTGTCGCGCTGTCCCGCTTATATAGGTTGCCCCTAGCCTTCGCAGGGCAAGGATGTCTTTTGCTCGACGTGACAGTTATGAGCCCGGTAGCGCAGTGGTTTGCACTCGCATACTACAATTCCCTGCGATTTACAGTCACGTTGCGCGAAGGTCTAGAGTTCGAATCGTATCCAGACCGAGTTCTTTTCTA
>MU853412.1:573691-690629 GCA_033297235.1 Trichocladium antarcticum
CATCAAGCCCACCGCTCCTCCCACCCCACCGGCATCATCATACCCAAATGCAGCGGCATCGGATCCGCAAACCCACACCGCCGATACAGCGCGCGGCCCGCCTCGTCGGCAAACAGCGTCACATACACGCCGCCCCCCTCGCACGGCGCGTTCGCCCGGAGATGGCGCAGCAGACGGCACAGCACCGCCGCCCCCAGCCCGCGCCGCTGATGCCCCGGCAGCACGGCCATGTCGGCGATGAGGAAGTACCACGCGCCGTCGCCGATGATGCGGCCCATGGCGACGATCTCGGCGGCCCCTGCCTCCGTCTCACGCTCAGGGCCGTTGGAGGGGTTGGAGTCGGAGTCGGAGTCGGAGTTGGGTGGGGTGAATGTGACGTAGCAGCCGTACCAGCTGCCGGCCGCCACGGGCGCGGCCTGCGCCGGGGTCTTGGGCGCCAGGCCCGAGGCGGCGCGGAGGTGGAGGTAGGCGGCGACGGGCGGGTAGCCCGGGTGGAGGGTGTAGCCTGGTGGGAGGGGCCGTGCAGCGGGGGCCTGCAGCGGGGCCCGGGCCGGGGACGGGGCCGGGGCCGGGGCCGGAGTGGAGACCGGGGCTGCGGCGGCCATTTTCTGGGGGCTGTGCGGGCTTGGTTGGGTTATGGTGCTTTGGAATACTGGCTGTTGGGTGATGGGAAGTGGTAAGGTAAGTGCGGATTTGGTGGGTGATTTGTAGAAGCAATGCCTCGACCACTGGGGTGGTGAGTCATGCGTGTCCGGAATCCTTCCAGGCGGCTGAGTGGGGTTTTCTCCGGCGCGTAATGCCGGAAGGGGCAGGTCGGTTCCGGACAACACCCGGCCCCGGGCCCGGTACATCTTTGGTCGCACCAAACACAATCAAACACGCCGCACTCATGATGGTTCCGATATCCAATGTATATATGTCACTACCTACATAACACTTACTTCTCTCTTGCGGTCCTCACAGTCGTTTGCGTATGAACTTCCTTACCTTGGCCTCTTGGCGACCCGGTATTCGAGCCAGCAGTCGATGGCATTGCTGAATCCTGCCGTCGCCGCTCATACGAGAAACCACCCGCACTGACGCGGGGTATCTTTGTCTTTGAGGGAGGGGGAGAAGGGCCTTCACCTTCCACAGGCAAAGGAAGAACCATGGCATGGACCACCTGGGGAACAGGCCTTCGGCGCTCGGTGAGCCGCTCGGCCATCTTTTGAATGACCAATGGAATGTCCATGTCCTCCGTGTAGCGGTCGGGTAACTTCGAAGCCGGCCGGGCGGGGTCTCCCTTCCCTTCACCAAGACAGACTAGACCGTCCGGATGTGGCCCAGAAAATGGCCCAAGGATTGGGGACGACTGAGCTGAATCCCCCTGCTCTCCATCGCCGGCATCCAGATCGGCGGAAGCCGTGGGGAAATGCCGGGATATCTGGTGATGTTTGGAAGTAGACTCCATCTTCTTTGTATCCCCAAATCGTTAGTTATGGCAGATATTATATGACACCTGCCGTTTTGTTCCAAGAGGTAAACTGCTCCAGACAATTCAAAACGAAGCCTCAACGACTGCGAGTTGGCTACAAGTCTTATATACCCGGCCGGCGCTGGATGGTGGAGGGCTTCATTGTGCTTAAACCCCCTTTGCAGTTGGGTTGGAGCAGCAGACACCGCCAGTGTTGACCGAACACAAAGGACAAAGAGTTTCCGCCATGGAACATGGTTATTGTTTCTGTCGTAAAACTGTCAGCTGCGACGACGTCTTGTCCACCTGCCGTGCCGTATCTCCGAGCCGCTTTTGCCCAGATTAGATCCTGCTAGTTTCCGCGGCTTGGTCCCGGGTTATGACATCTCCTCGACCAGCCAATCAATGGTCCTCATAAGCTTCCCCGGTTTTTGGCGTACCGGTCTGCGGCTTGCAGCCGTCCCCCACGTCGCCAGCCGGTGTGTGAGCAGGAGCGCGGGATGTTTCCTCGGGCCCGTTCAAACCCTTGCTCCTCATCTCTCTCACCGGCGGGCCTGGCCCCCTGTAAGCGGGACGATATTTTCAACAACAACTCTGGTGGTCGAGAAAAGAAAGCTGAAGACGTTGTTGGCAATGGTGAATGGCGCACCGAAACATGTAATGTTATGTGTGCACATGTGAATAACGTTGCAACAACCGAAATGCAGACCGGCAATGCGAAGGATTGTTTGAGGACAGCCGACCGTCCCTCTGATTGGACCGTGAGCGGGTGTCGGGCAGGATGCAATCTCAGTGGTTGGGGCGCATCCCAGTCTCCCGGCGAGCTGGTTCGGAAAGGGGTTTCTTTTGCCGATTCGAGGTTGCATGCAGTAGCCGTTAGAGGGAGGGCCTCGGTTTTACCAAACCTTGGGAGGTTAGGAAGGATAGAACAATGGGGTTGTGGATCTGACAAGGTCCCTGGAATGCAACTTAGCTGTTGCCATCATCCACGGCAACCCCGCCTGCTGTTGACCATCGTCAGGTAATCAAGGCCACACACCGTTTCTCTCGCCGAGGGAGGGAAACAACCATGACTGCACGCAAATGTAGTTGTCCTGGTTCGGCACTTGCCGTGAACAACCCTAACCCCTGCATTACTGAAACGCACAATGTCGGGTGTGTCAACAACCGGGCCGACCGCCAAGCCAGCTGTAACAATTCCCGCCCAATTCCCGTCGGGATTCGTGGTCATTGGGCTTGGCCGGCAGACATTTGGCTTGGCCGGCAGCAAGCCGTGGTCTCAGGTACTAGCCACGTCGTGCCTCGGGACTTGGCTGGTGGTTGGGCATTCAGAAAGCATCACGAAACTGGCGCAGCAAAGCCCGCAGAGCAACAACGCCGTAGGGTATTAAAAAGCACCACTATGTCGCGTATCCGTATCGAAGCAAGCGAAGAAACTCATCGCGGTCGGCATGGTCCCAATCCGAATCCCAATCCCAATCCCAGCTTCCAGCACCTCCCTCCCTCCCGCCCGTCCGTCCGCCCACCCACCCGGCTTGCTCACCGCCCCTCCGAACCCGCCCAGATTAAGCCGTCCATCTCCTGTCTCGTGACTCTCTCCCTTCGCGATCGCGCACTACGCCGCAAAGGCGCACCGTCGATCGGCTTTAGCAGCAGCAGTCGAGGCACTCGAGACAGCACTCGCACGTCTCGCCGCAGAGCCAGCAGCAGCACATGGCCGCAATACTAGGAGTCGGGTATTCCCTGATTAGCCCATGTTCCCCCCTCCCCTCCCATGACCCCCCGACCTCGTAGTCGTTCCGGCCACACCAAGACACCCCCCACACCCCCCCACACACCTCCCCCCCGGACTCCAAGCAAAAAAAAACTCACCAGGTGTACAAGCAGCCGTGGCTCTTCTCCTCCTTGCGCTCCTGCTGCATCGGCTGCATCTGCATCGGCTGCACATAGCCCTGCGGCGGGTAGGGCTGCTGCGGCGGGTAGCCCTGCGGCGGGTAGCCCTGCGGCGGGTAGCCCTGCGGCGGCGGCTGGCCGTAGTAGCTGGAAACGGGTTGTGTGTGAGCAACGGGCGGTCAATTGATTGCGAAGGTAGCAGCTACGCGGGCGCGGAATGAAGGCGATGCGAGTATTCTCGTAAAGGGGGTGGGGTGGTGGGTGCGACTTACGGTTGCTGTTCCTGGGGATATGACATGATTGCTTTGTGTTTTGTTGTTTTGTTTTTTTTCGGGGGGTGGGGGGGGGGGGAGAAGGTTGGAGGTTGAATGATGTTTTGGGGAAAGACGGGGGAGGAAGGGAAAGTGAAATGAGGCCGCTTGCTGCTTCCCATGCAACGGCTTTTTACACGGCCCTGGCGGCGCAGCGGCTAGGGGACCACCTCAGCCGTGGGGACCCTATCTCCAATGTGTCGCTCCTGCGCCCCTGGACGATGGTTGGCGGATCCACTGCCAATGCTTGGGTAGGGGTCTCCTGTGCCGATCTATCCGGGACCCGGCAGTCACGAATTTCTGGTGACTGCATGTGCAACGCGCCGCCTTCAACAATATGCTAGGACCGGTAATCAATCTGAACTACGGATACAGGTATGACATTCGCGGATCCACCTATAGGGCAGGTTGGGGTCTAGCCGGCAGCATCTCCATCCCGGGCTGGGTCACAATGATGCCTTGTCAACGGAGCCCACTCCGCCTTCGCCAACCAGGGCGGGCCAGTGGGGAGCTCTCGGCCCGTCGGGACCGCCCCTCAAACACAGGCATAGCCAAGTTAGTAATGCAGCACAGTCTTTCATATCGACTATTGTGGACTCTAGAGGGGTTATTTCCGTCTACTTAGTACTTTGTTTAAAGGTATTTCTATTGGGAGGCTTTCTCTTTTGTTTTGTTTTACGCCACGCCACGCCGACTCCATACTCCCTCTCTCGTGAGTCATAATACCTCTCCTCGGGGACCGTTGACAATTCCCACATTCTGTGTCTCTCCTGCGAGTAGAGTCATTTAGCAACATGGAGGTCCAGGAGCCAGAGGGGTAATCAAACCAAGGGTGGCAGACCTTGCTCAATCCGCGCGGCAACCCGACCACAGAGTAGGCTTTGTCGTGCACTTCCTGATATTTGAGAAGGCCCGAGCAGTGCAAGTTCTGTGTCCTGTCTCGTGTTTATACGCAACTGCGTGGCGCTGTGTGGCATGAGAGAGAACACACTTTTGTCTCCCATGGCCAGCCAAGGAATAACGGCCTCAGATGAAGTTCCAAGCCGTCTTTCAGGAGTCTGTAGCTGGAAACCATTGCAATGTGTCGCTCCGAGGCATGGTGTGGGTTGGATGGGCTGCAACTGGGTCAGTGTTCAATGCCAGGAAGTCGGCATTCTGGCTTGTCTCACTTACTACGACTCCCCCCCCAACCACTTGCCTAAGGACACAAGTTGCAGCTGTTTGATTTCCAGGCTTCTGATGATGTGCCAAAGGTTCGCCAAAATGGAGTCACCGATCTCTTGGGGATTTCATTCATGCTACCTCCAATGCCGTCAGACTGGCTGGAAATCGTTGAGTACGAGTAGCCCATCTATACATATCTTCTCCTTTTTACACTGGCCGTGTTTACGTGACTAATCGTACCCACGCCCAATATGACAACCACGAGCCAAAGTATACGTTCATGACTTCATCAGCCCTTTTAGTCTGTCTGTCTGTCTGGGAAGAAGCCCCTGTATCCCTCTCAAATTCGCTGTGACCGCTGTCTGATTCTGTTGGCTTTGATTGAGTAAAAGTAAAAAAGAACGAAACGTAGCATCTCTTTTGGCACCTTCCTCCACATTACCCCCCCAAAGACCAACAGCATTAGCGGTGGTAGAAAACAGGCGACACCCCTCGGTCGAAATGCTAGTAGAACGCCTAGACCGCCCCCAGCAGATGCAGCCAGTACTGGTGCGTACCCAGAACAACTGGCGAGTGTCCAAAACGAAACAAAAGGCTAAAGGCGTCCTAGGGCGCAGAGGCGGTATCCCCATTACATGGCCCAAAGTGCATGCCTGGAGGAGCAAAACGATGCTAACCCCGGCTCTTGAAGTAGGGGGAAAGCTCGATGTGTAGGCGCCGCCATGTCGTCTAGCGTGTGCTGATGCGGTAGGCCAAGCAAAGCGGTCATCCAGTGCGCCGCCATGGCCATGTAGACGGGCGGCGACCAGCCACCTCCCAGGGGGGCGGGAGAGTGCCGGGCCCGTTGCCGCTATCCCGGACATCTATCCGGCGTGCCGTTTTTGCATTCTTCGCACAGCTCGCCGTCGTTGGGCACCATGTTGGCGCATTCGTGGACGGAAACGTGTGCGCAGGGCTTGTCGGCCATGGCGTTTGGGTTGCAGTGGGCTGGCATGATGTTGGGGCTTCGCGATCCTTGTTCTTGGCGGCCAACGACCAACGACCAGCAAAGCCGATTGGAGTTGTGACTGTTGGGTGGCCTGGCTCCGGGAACGGTGGCAGCCCCAATGAGACTTCGGTGGGGGGGGAGGCGGGGCGGTAGGTGGGAAGTCGAACAGCAGGAACACCAGAGAAACCAAGGTATCATATCGTTCAACATGCCATCTGTCGCGGCATGCTGCTGCCCTTTATCCCCTGGTGGTCTGTCTCAACAAGTAGACAAACTCCATAGTCCTCCGTCTCTGGCGTCCGAACTTGTCTCTGCCGCGGAACTGCATCCGGTGCATGGTGTTGTGCATGGTGTTGGGGGTTTGGTGCGCCGTGCCCTCCTTGCGGCCGCGCCGTCATCCAATCGCAGCAGTGGGCCGGTCCAGAATCAACCCGGACACGCTGCTCTGTCATCTAGCCCCTATCGTATGGGTGGGCTGTTTGTTTGGTTGAGCGCGGGATGAGTCGGTATCGGAATCGATCCCCGGAGCTTGTTGCCTCCAGGACAATGTTACGTCCCAGCATGCGTGGAATCGGCCGCAATATGTATGTGATCGTTGATTCGGCAAGGTGTGAAGGGGAGCATATGCATGGCCGCCATATCCAGCCAATCACTTCCAAGGGCCTCCCCGAACGAGTCTGCATACAGCGTGGGAGGAGTTGAGAAGCTCCCAATTCTTCAATTCTTGTTGGGACTCGATCCCGCCGTCTCGTTCTGCATGCAGGTCGCTGTTTTCTCGGACACAGTAGGTGTAGGGGCATGCATGGGACGGGGAATGCCATCCCTCCATCATGATCGCGGAGGCAATCCAACTTGAAGAGCCGGGCTTGTCCCCGCGCCCGATGCTTGATGGCAATGTTGGAGTGGCGAGTGGTCCTGGCAAGTCATCATAAAACCATTCAGTATCGAGTGAATATAATTGGCCCATACCAAGCGGCTCTCAAGATGAAGAGAAAGCTTTGGTCGCAAAACCTGATGGTGAAGGTCGTATCCGTAAACGGAACCGAGGGACGGGGACGGTTGAGTGACACGTCAAAAATCAACAGCTGCAGTTGGGGAGCGCTGCGGGGCACCACACCGCCTAGAGACCCCTACTACGTGCCATTGCTAATTTTTCGACGGCGCCTCATCTGCATTGGCGCACCCACCCAGTCGGGCCACCCCTCCTTCCACCAACTCACCACGCCTTCCTCTCTGAGGTACCGTCTTGAATTTCCCTCGAATTTCGCTCCTCAGGTCAGCATTTCAAGCCTGGAGAGATGGTGTTGTGGGAAGTACATGTATGTACCCTGCGCGCAGCCAATTTCAAGTTGGTCGGCAAGCCCCTGAAGATCACACTGGTAACCGTGTCAACCTGACAAACAACAAAACAATGCCCAAGAGTAGCCGTTTGCTACCAAATCCGGTACGTAACAGTGCAGCCTTTTCCATGTGCTCAATGCTTAGTCCCATTCAGACCAGGTCCCATGCAGAGTAGATCTAGTAGAAAAGGAGTTTCCAGTTGAAAGCGGAAGCTAACGCTTGGTTTAGTACGCCATAATTGCCAAATCCTCACATAGTCTGTGGTGAACGCCGAGTTAACCAAGAGAGGAGCCTAGAACAGCTCATGATCTTCGGTATGCTCGGCCGATCAGGTATTGGCCATCAATTTGTTGATTAGAAATCCGAATTTCTGATGTCGCCATCGCAACCCCCTCCCCCCCTCTCAAATGTACACAGGAAAGCACCATCGATGACGCCACCTTGATATGTAAGAGTGTAACATAGCTAGAGCTGTTAGTGGAGTTTCACATACCTGCAACCCAGGTATTTGAAGCCCGGGCATCCCCACCGTCCCACGACCTTTGTCCTCTCCCACTCAGAAGAAACCAGCTCGACACCGACACCCAAAATTCAGGAACGCGTATTTATCAATCCCCTCGGCGGTAGTACCAGCAAACCAGGAAATACGAGAAACTACCCAGCCATGGCTTCCCAGGACGCCAAGCTCATCCTCTACACCAACCATCGCTGCCCATGTGAGTATTGGATGCAGATGGTTGAGCTTGCGCTTCGAGGCGATTGACTGGCTCCCAGGGGCGCACCGGGCGCATATTGCGCTGGAAGAGCTCCAGGTTCCGTTTGAAGAAGTCATCATCGATCTGGACAAGCCGCGGACCCCAGAGTATCTCAAGATCAACCCGCGCGGGCTGGTTCCGGCCTTGTCCTACAACGGCAACATCATCATCGAGTCGGCGATTGTATCCCAGTTCCTGGCCGACGCCTACCCGTCGCATCTGGTCCCGGCCTCCAACGCGCCCGGTGGCGCGCTCCGCCGGGCACGGGTTGCCTTGTTCGTCGACGCGTTCAGCTCCAAGCTCACGAGCCCGCTGTTCGGCCTCTACACGGCCAGGACCGACGAGGAGAAGGAATCGATTGCGGCCAAGTTCACCGAGGGCCTTGTCAAGGAGGTCGAGCCGCTGCTCGCCGACGCCAACCCTTTTTTCGGCGGCAGTGACAAGCTCACGCTTGCAGAGGTGAGAAAATATCCGGGGCTGCCGGAGCAGAGCTGACAAGTTGCAGGTCCTGACTGGCTCGTTCGTCATCCGTCTGAAGACCTTGGCGGGAGCCGGAATCTACCCCAAGAGCATCAGCCTTTCATCCCTGGCTGAGAAGGCACCCCGATTTGCCAGGTGGGTCGATGCCGTGTCCGCTCATCCCAGCGTGACATCGATCTATGATGAAGAGAAGATCATTGAAGGGGCCAAGGCGCGCATTGCGAAGCTGCAGGCCGCGAGTGCCTGATGTGTTGGTAGCGCGGTTGTGGAAGGGAACAGGTCATCCGCTCCCGAAGTTCAGGGACTGCGGTCTACGATGACAGTTGTCCACTCATTGGTGTTGCGGGCTTGAACTCGGCAGTTACCATGATTGCCATGCATTTGTTCTGATGTGCCAAGAACTTGAAGTCTTTTTGAACAGCTGCGGGCCAACTCGGAATGGCGAGAATAGACCCTGCTTCCATAGGTACTCTTGCCCCTCCTCCTCCCCGAGACAACCTCCCGATGAGCACATGGCACAGTCACCTATTTCGCTGGAAGGGTCCTCGATCAAGTGTGGCCCAACGGATGTCCATCAACTACCTCTCCGGTGGCAAGGAGATGTTGGCCTGCTGGAAGCGGGAGGTGACGAGTTGGCGGGCGTTGCCTGCGCAAAAGCATTAATAACCCGAGTCGTTTATCGCCCAGGGGAGTTGATAAGAGACACAGAGGATTGATACATGCCATTTGATGAAAGGCTCGCCCCGCCTGATCATTCCATGTCGCATCTGCGACGGACGCCGCATCATGGTCCCTGCGCAATCCACAAGCGAAAACTCAGGGATTGGAGGCCAGTCGATGGCCTCAGGCGCCTGCTTGCTGTCCTGGGACTCCATGTCAACTCCCTGTCTCCGACTATTGACCCAATTCTCAAGAACACGTCGGTATTCGGAGACTGCGACGCCCTCCTCGAGGCGAACGTCGGGGTGCGGCTCCCAGTCCTCCATATGAAGTACTGTGGAGGCTGCAGTCTCATCGGGGTAATACTCCTCCTCGCGAAACGAAAGGTCGCACGTGATGATCTCGTAGACGGTGAAGATGGCGAGCTTGACGTCGTTCCGGTTCTCCTCATGGCCAAGCTTTGCACCCAGATTGAAGTCGAAGATCTTGAGATGACCGGTCTCGGGATCGATCAGGAGATTCCACATGGAAAATGCCCAGAGGTTTAACGTGAAACACGACACTAGGGCAACCCATGCGGCATCGTCTTGATTTGAGATATGGCCAAGGGGGAGAGCTTTCACACACTCGCGGTAAATATAAATGCAGAGTCTTGCCCGTCTGTAGGAACTCTGTATCTACTGGATTGCCATCATTCCGTTTGAGATTTAGTACACTTTACGTCCCATTTCAAACTACGATTCTCCGAGAACCTCCCTCTCCACGTTTATTGATATCCTCGTCATCTCATCCTCCTTGACTCGCAAAGATGGCAGCCACGGCTCGAATGTGGCATCGCCAAGCGCACTGCTGGGTTGGGAATCCGAGCCGACGTCGTTATCTCATAGAACTAAGTATCGAGATCGAGATGGACATAGTGGCAGACTGAGGGGCGATGAGAAATGCAATGAAATTGCCTAGTATTTGCCTATAGTGAACGTGAAAACGGAAAGATGACTAGTTAACTAGCAAGTGTGAAAACAATTTTGTCTCGACTACGGCTCCTCAAACTCTCTCTGTGGTGGTGGTGCTTTGGACTTCTCTCGTGAGTTGCGTGATATAGCAAACAGGACTGGGTGGCGATGCTGATGTTGCATTTGTTGGTGCGTTGTGTTGCAAGTATCGCTTAGGATCTGTTCCCGAAGATATGCCGAGACTCATTCAATTTTGAACGAGTCTTGCCCTCAAGAGTTGGCTAGAAAAAAGTTCAGACCAACGGGTAGGTACCCGAGCCCAGGCTCCCCCGCGCCCCACTTCCCGAAATCCGCTGTAAAATTGTGTGCCTCAGGCGTCTACCCCATGTTCAGCAAGCCGGCAGCAGGGAATCGCCCAGCCCGAAGCCAGAGCCGAGGCATGATCCACAGCAAAGCGCAACAGCTGAGAGGAGGATGGTCTCGTCATCCGACCAACTCTCCATCCTCTACGAGACAACGGTCGCCTTTTCGCGCCCCTCAATATCTGCTCGTTTGCTACTCGATCGCGATCCTCACGAGTCACTGACCTGCGGTCCACGGTACATGTTGCATCGCTTGTGTCAGATGTCGTGTCACCTGTCTTGATCGCCCTTCTGCTTGCTGCTTCGTGCCGAGCCCTCCTCTGGCATCCACAACCAGACCTGCCAGTCCATCCCGCCCGAACGCTCCAGCATCACAAACACTCTCTCGATGCCGTCGCGGTGGCTGCACATGTACGATGACTTCATCACCAAGAACGCACACCAGGTGTCCCAGATCGAGTCGACGCTGCGCTCGCTGACCTACATCATCCCTGGTACGGTATCCCCCGGCACCCACCCCTGCTCTCTCTCCGCCCGGCAATCGATTAGCTAACGGCTTGCTCCTCTTTCTAGGCCGCTTCCGCGACGCCGAGATCGCCTCCGAGTCCATCCACAGCGGCGTGCAGCTCCTCTCCCTCTACCACGACACCCTCCTCCGGCGGGCGCTGACGCTCTCGAAACTGCCGCCGCCCGCCCTCTCGCGCACCCCGCTGCCGCACAGCCGGTACACGCGCTTCTGGACGCTCAAGAGCGCGCTCTACCGCCGCGTGGCGTACGTGCTGCAGATCGTCAACTATGTCGAGCTCCTGTGCGAGATGGCGGCCAAGCGGCGCGGCGAGCGCACGCGCTGGCACGTCGTGATCCTCCTCGAGGCCGCCAAGGCGCTGTGCAAGCTCCTGCTGCTGCGCATCACCAAGTCGCGCCCGCTCGTGTCGCCCATGCTGCCCGAGCGGGAGCCGATACCGGACGAGCCGGCCGCCGACGAGGACGAGGACCCGGACCTGTCGGCGCTGGAGGAAGACGACGACAACGACGAGGCCCGGCGGTCCAACGGATCCCGCGGACGCCAGAACGGCAACACCTCCCCCTCGCCGCTGCTGGGCCCCAACGGGGAATGGACCATGCCGCGCACGGGCATGGCGCTGCCGTCGCTGCCCGCGCCCGGCGACACCAGCGGCTACCTGCTGGGGCGGGTGCTGACGGCGGACGACATCAAGCCGGCGGCGAACCTGGTCAACCGGCTGCAGGGCCCCGCGCACGCGGCCGAGATCTTGCACATCCTGGCGCCGCTGGTGTTTGCCGTGGCGCTGGCGCACAGCCGGGACCGGCGCAAGGCCTGGGCGCCGTGGCTGCTCGGCGTCGGGGTGGAGCTCGCGGCGCGGCAGCTGCGCGACCGCGGGCTGCGCACGACGCCGCTCGAGCGCGAGGAGTGGGCCCGTCGCGGCTGGGCCATGGGCTGGTGGGCCATGCGCGGCGCGTTCTATGAGAATGTCACCAAGGGGATGGTGGAGGGCGTCAGGCGCCGGATGCCGGGCCTGCTGTCGGGGATTCTGGAGGACTATGAGTACCTGTGGGAGAACTATTATTTCAGCACTAGTCCTTGAGGGGCTTTTTTCCTGGGAAGAGTCTCGGCTCGGCTGGTCGAGATGCAGCCCCGGCCTGGCGTGCTGGGACAGGCAACGAGACCCTCGTGCGCACGGTAGACCTGAATAGCAGGAGCAACAACGCATTGCATACGAATCTGATGATCAAGTGCTTGGCTGTTATGAACATGGAGCATGGGACAGATGCCGGATACCGCTGCGGAACAAGCCGGACGGACAGTCTAGCCAGTGCTGTCCTTTTGATACAAGCCTCCCTGCCACCACCACGCAGCCAGTTCCCCCACCGCCACAACAACACAGACCCCCCTGTGTTTCAGTCCTTTCCATTGCCTCTTGGTCTGGACGCGCCATGGGAGAGTCCTTCTCCCTCTGCCGACGAGGCTTTTCGCTTCTGCGCACCGCTCACCGGTGGGCACGACTTCGGAGATGCACAGTGGGTCTTGTCGTGTTTGGGCACGCGTTCCGGCTTGGACGAAGCCGGGGGCGTGGGCTCGCAGGGTTGCTCGACCATCGCGCGACCAGCTCCGTTGTCGTCTTCGTCTTCATCTTCGTGTGCGTTTGTTGGACCGGGCAGCTCCGCTGCAGGCGCAAGCAGAGGTGCGCAGTCGGTGGTGGGTTGGAGCGTATCGCGACGCTGCGTCCAGTGCTCCCTCAGCTGGTCCCGCAAGGCGTACGACTGGTTCCGGGCATGGTCCTGTTCGTTTCGAAGCCCTCGCCGGCCGTCCTTGAACTCGTGGTACTTGGTCAGGTTTGTCGACGCGTAGGGATACTGGTGGTACTCAAGCGTGCCATCCTCCGAGAGGGTGGCATAGTGTGCGAAGAAGTTGAGGTTGGTTCCGTCTGTGGTGAAGGTTGTGACCTCTGCATGGCCGGGGAGGTCGGATTTCCCGATCGACGCAAGGGCCTGGTTCCGGGCGTAGACAAGGGCCGCTCCGTCATAGCCGCTCTGCAGCCTCGCTTCTTCCATGTCCTTCCCGCGTCCCTTCCACTCCCCAGCTAGATGCGGCAATGTAAGGGAATGTGGGTTGTCCTTATAGAGGACGGCCCCGCTAACATGTTCGTCGACTGGGAATGGTCGAAATTCTCGTCTCCGAAGCCCCTCAATAAAGTCTGGCTGTGGAGCAGATAGACCGTTGTTGAAGCCAACACCCTTTGGAAAGCCTGTGAAGGCCTGGTTGAAGGCCTTTTTGTAACCCTCATTTGGATATGTTTTAAATAGTGGCAGCATATCGCAGATTATAGTCGATTCGTTGATAGCTGACTCAACTGTATCCAGGTAGTCTTCGTGCACTGAGTTGGGGGGCGAAGCTGTTTCACGGGACCTGCCGTGTCTTGTGATGATATCCTCCAAATTCTTCGGCGGCTTGGAGCTGAGGGGATCAAGAACGCCGTTCTTGCCGGCCTGGAGGGCAAAACCAGACGTCGTTGTCGGCGACCTGGTGGTGGGAGTCGACGCCGACGCCGTATTGGGTCCCTTCTTCCTCCCCAAGTTGTTAAATAGGGCCAAGTTCTTCCGCGTCAACGGCGCCCGCCGTAGCTGGCGCCCGGTGCTGTCGTCGTCGCTGCCGACCTGCCGTTCCTGCAACCACGCCCTCTTCGTCGGCATGGGTTAGTCGGCGGGTGCGGGTGCGGGCCCGAGTTGCCGTTTCCTGCGCAACGGTGTTACCTCTCGTTCGAGATCTCCACTCACCGAAGAGTCAAGACGGTGGTCTGACAGCTCTGTGGAGGCTCTGCACATGCCGAGTTAATTAGCTTTCTTCCTCTCTAGTCTAGAAAACAAGAGCACTGTCGACATGCGTGTCTCTGCACCCTTACTCGCACCAGCGTCCAATGTTGTCACGGTAGCTCGTTGCTCCTGTGGGAGACGAGAATGCGAGCCCGTGACCTGGAAGCTCCGCCTCCCATGACAAGAAGGCCTAGCACCTGGGAGCCTGGATAGGTACCTAAGGTGGTATTAAGGTAGCAAGTTGTGGGGCGGCTACCTAGGAGTGATTGGTCGGCGCGTGCCCGCTATTCGCTAGCGCACCAAGCACTGAGTGGAAGCGCTGAAATCAGTCGCGGGTGGTGAAGAAGAATCTCTCCCAGATGCAGAACCGCCACAACACACCCACCCAAAACTGAGCGAATCAACTACAGAGCCGCCAATGCTACAATGGTACCTAGCGGACGTTAACACGGTGAGGGGTGTGTTGTTCAAGGCAGGAGGGCAGGCTCCATTCATCAATCATTTACCCGCTGAGTGAGTGAGTGGTCTGCGCTGTTTCAGCCAACTCTCCTTCCTCCAGAGAACCGGACCAACAAGCGCCTGCAAGCTCGACGAATCCCCCATTATGGGTAATTATCGTGAAGCCTGGCCGCGCCTGGGTCCGCGTCAAAAAATGGCATGCTCTCATCCAACCAATTAAACGCCGCGGCTTGTGGGTGGCTTCCTTCATATTCCTCAAGCTGCGCCAGGTGAAGAGAGAGCTGCCCGTACCCAATCACCCGAGGTTGGCCTACATACCACTCGGCCACCCCCTCCCTCATCAGGCGCCAACGAGCTCGTCAGCCTTCAGCGCCCATCGCATGCCATCATGATCGGTCGTGTTGAAAAGCTGGGCCGCAGCCCTCATGCGGAGCTTTCCAACGCATCTCAAACACAGCTGCTGGACGCTGCTCCATCTCAAGGTGCAGGTATGCCTCTCGTTGCTCGTCGTGCCAAGTATCTCGGGCAGCACGGGAAGTTAAATCATGTACAGGAAACCCACAAGACTGTCGCGAACAATCTGCAGAAGGTTTTGCTCGAATCGCGACGCCACAGCCGTCAAGAAAGAGACGAATCGGCACGATATCCGACGTTGGCCCCTTGCCTGCGAAGCGAGCCCGATTGACGCGTACGGACACGCAACGGCCTGGAGTTGAGGGCAAGAAAATAGAGCAACTGGTCCAGGTATGGCAACGCCTCTCATGCAAGACAACTACTAATGGCGGAGCTCGCGCAGACGCCTCAGCAACCAAAGCCGACACCCCCCAGGCGGTCGTGCGCCCCCCTCGTCGACGACTCCGTCGACCCGCCTGCGGAAACCATCAACTCCGGAAAGACGCTTGACGTCGAGCACTCGCAGCCCAAACGAGCAACGCAAGTCGAGAACGACGTTGACGACGCGGCCGTCGAGCCCGGAAGCCGGAAGCAAACGCCAGTCGCGCCAAAACCGTTACCGCTTACGAGGAAGAACCTGCGTGAGCTCGACAGGATGACCAGGCCCACAAAGCCAGGAACGGCCTCCGAGTCCACGGAGTCCAAAAAGACGCCAACCGACTCCACCAAGACAACGAAATCCGACAAGACCATATCCACGACCACAAGTGGCTTTCAGGCGCAAGCTACAGCCAACGGTATCCTTTGTCCGCGGAAGTCGATGCCGCCGGGCAACGTCAAAGAGACTCTCGATCGTCTTAATGAAAGCCGCGGGAGTGCGTCGCCGCCCGAGTCTCAGTACCGTCGTTACTGCAATAGGATTGTCAAGGCCGGCAACGAAGCGGCCATAGTGCAGCGAATGCTGCCGCTCTTCAAAGAGTACGACGGCGACGAATACGACTTTGACATGAACCGAGCCTTCTCTGGCCTGCCAAAAGACGTTGGCTTCAACGATGGCTTATCCGCGCCACAACCCGACTTCGTCCAGGGTCTCTCGAAAGAAGAGTTCCTACCGTTTGACCCCGCCCAGATCAGCGGTGCCGTACTCTTCAAGGACGATTTGACGTCTATGACATTGCCACATTTTGCCGGAGAATGGAAGTCTCGGACCGGGAACATGGATGAAGCAACACTCCAGAGCAGCTACGATGGCGCAGCTTTGGTTTATGGAAGGAATCAGGCGCTGGAGCATCTGGCCGAGCCAGACGTTTCTAGCTCGGCCGTCACCACCTTCATCTCGAACGGGGAGCACATCGCCTTCTTTGCCCATCATGCATCGCAAACCGGAGAGGATGGGAAAATGCAGTACCACCAGCACCGAATCGTGCGGACAGACCTCACGGACTCGTATGAATCCTTCAAGAAAGGTCGCAGGCAGATCAGGAATGCCCAGGATTACGCGCGAGAGCATTCGCTCGCCTTGAGAGACCAGCTGCGCAAGCAGTGGGAGGAACAGAAGGGCCAGGACGCCTCGCTCATTGCCCCGGTTCGACCTTCCGCCGTCCAGGTGGAGGCAGACGAGGATGATGATGATGCGGACGATGACGCCGTCGTCGATGTCATCAAAGAAACACACCAGCCCACGCCTCCCACCTCATCTACGCGCGAACGCAAACCGTCTCGGCCGGAGGTTCAGATCCAGCTATCGGAACCCTTGCCCGTGGCCACCGATGCCCGGGAGGGTTCCGTCAGCTCCAGCGGACACAAGCGCAAGTCGTCCCATAGCTCGGCGGCGTCGTATTGGACCAAGGACGAGAAGACTGGTCGCTATTTCCACGTACACGCGGATGGTGTTGTTGATTGGAAGAGGTCTTAGAGCGTTTCGGATATTTTGGGGACAGGCTACCGCGGCGGGGATTGTGTCACTTGGATACGGCGCTTGATAACATGGATACTCAAATCATGTCGGAGTTTTTTGAGCCAAATACAAGTTTTCTTTGCTGTTGAGGCGGAAAGGGAACGCCGACTGCTACCGTGCCTGGTATTGCCCATTAATACACTGTGGACTGCAGCACATCTTGGCTTCGGCCCGACCTGTCCTTTGCGGATCCGGTTCGGAAGCCGGTGCCACTTCGGACGCTTGCACCTACCGTTAGCGCTCGCACCCCCGCTCCGACGCCGGCCAGCGCCGGCTCTGTCTCGGCCAGCACTTTCCAACCCAGGCGTGCCAGACTCGCCAACACTCCAACCGCACATGCCATCACCACTCAGCCCAACCTGCGCGTCTGCCACCATGAGCGCCCATCGCCACCCCTTCGACCCCCTGACACCAGGAGAAATACAACTGGTACGCGAAGCCAACTTGGCCGTACTCCAGCCGAACTAACCAGAGGACAGGCGGCAACCATTCTGCAACACCATGTGCCCGAATCCGGCATCGTCTTCCGGGTCATCACCCTGTGGGAGCCCCCCAAGGCCGAAATGGTGCCGTTCCTTGACCTGGAGCATGGGGGGGACAAGATGGCAACCCCGCCGGCGCGAGTTGCCCGGGTCCAGGCCTACGTGGACAAAGTCTTGTCCGAGTTCAAGGTCCATCTCGACCAGCAGGCCGTCATCGCACACGAGTCCCTTCATGTTCGCCACTCCCACATCGACGCCGACTACATGCGCCGGGCCGAACTAGCATGCCTGGCAGACCCCCGTGTAAAGGAGCACGTCGCGGCGCTCAAGCTCCCAGAGGGGGCCACTGTGATTGCCGAGCCGTGGACGTACGGGACCGACGGCATCAGTGACATGACCGGGCGCGTGACCATGGTATGGCTGGTAGCATGGCTGATCACTGGTGCTTTTCTTGTCTAACGGTGGCGCTTCTTCCCCTAGTGCTGGTTCTACATGCGCCTCTCCGCCGACCCCGACGCAAACTACTACGCGTACCCGCTGGATCTTTGCGTTGAGCTGTCGGACGCCCTGGAGGTTGTCAAGATCCTGCGCCTGCCGTCCGGGGAGGACGACCGAGCCGAGGCCGGCAAACCCAACGAGTTTGACCGCGGAAAGATCCACGGCTCAAGCGAGTACTATCCGACCCTCTCCTCTCCGCCCCGCACCACCGTCAAGCCATATCATGTTTCGCAGCCCGAGGGCCCTTCGTTTTCCATCCGCGGAAACAAGATCGCGTGGGAGAAGTGGACCATGCGGGTCGGCTTCAACTACCGGGAGGGAATGACGCTCCACGATGTGCGCTTCCAAGGCCGCAGCCTGTTCTACCGGCTGTCCCTCGCCGAGATGTTTGTGCCCTACGGCGACCCTCGAGCGCCGTACCCCCGGAAAGCGGCCTTCGACCTGGGCAACGACGGCGCCGGCCTGTGCGCCAACAACCTGAAGCTGGGCTGTGACTGTCTCGGCCACATCAAGTACTTTGACGGCTGGCTCGCGTCCAACGCCGGCATGCCGCTCAAGATGCCCAACGTCATCTGCTGCCACGAGATCGACGACGGCATCCTCTGGAAGCACACCAACACGCGCACCGGCAACGCGGCCGTCACGCGGTCGCGCGTGCTCGTGCTGCAGACCATCATCACGGCCAGCAACTACGAGTACATCTTCCTCTTCTACTTTGGCCAAGACGCCTCGATCCACTACGAGGTCCGCGCCACGGGCATCCTCTCCACGGCCCCCATCGCCATGGGCACCACGGTCCCCTACGGCACGGTCGTCGCCCCGGGCGTCCTGGCGCCCTTCCACCAGCACCTCTTCTGCCTGCGCATCGACCCGGCGCTCGACGGGCGCCACAACTCGCTCGTCGTCGAGGAGTCCCACCCGCTGCCCGTCTCCGACGCGGCGGTGCACAACCCTTTCGGCGTCGGCTACGCCACCCGCTCCACCACGGTCGCGCGCGAGACGGGCCTCGACCTCGACCACGCCGCCAACCGCGTCTTCAAGATGGTCAACGAGCGCCGGCGCAACCCCACCACCGGCACCCCCGTCGGCTTCCGCCTCGTGCCGTGCTACAGCCAGCCGCTGCTCGCCCACCCGACCAGCTTCCACGCGAAGCGGTCCGAGTTCGGCGCCCACGCCGTGTGGGTCACGCGCTACGACGACGACGAGCTGTTCCCCGCGGGCAAGTTCACCATGCAGTCGGCGGGCGGGGAGGGGATTGCGTCGTGGATTGCGGCGCGGCGGGAGGGAGCAGACGGAAAGGGGGGTAAGGTGCGGGATGAGGACATCGTGGTCTGGCATACCTTTGGGTCGACGCACAACCCGCGCGCCGAGGACTGGCCCGTCATGCCGTGCGAGAAGATGGTGGTGGGGCTGAAGCCGGTCAATTTCTTTGAGCGGAACCCGGCGCTGGACGTGCCGGTCGCGACCCAGGCGGCGGGGCTGAGTGTGTTGGTTGAGGAGGGGGGGGGGGTGTCTAGGGGTCGTGAACAGCCCACCGCCCCTGAGTCCATCGAGTTGGTCTGTCTGGCTGGTGGTGGCTTCGATTGCTGGTTGGATAATCCCTGGATTGGCCCTGTCGCCATGGTTGCGTAGGGCGCAGAGGCCTAGGGGATAACCAACATTGCCCAGCCCTAAACAGGTGAAAACGTCGGCCGATTTCCGATCGTGCAGATTTGGTTGATGCCCCCCATCCCCTGCTTCCTCGGTGGTGTTGCGCGGCCCCGGACCCCGCGGGCCCCGCTCCGCACGATTACCTCTCGCGCGGCTGCCCCTGTCGCTGTCGTCCCGCGCGGCCATGATCCACACCAACTTCGCTCAGGTCAACATCCGATCAATCAATCAAGCAGCGAGTGTATTAGCGCCCGGCGCCACCTGCGGTAACCCCAGCACATGGTTACCAAGAGAAATGTACGAGGACGACGGGATTGAAGGCGACAGCCCGGCGCGACGAGCCGTAGGTGCCCCCGCCGCCAACCGCCAACAAGCCGTCCCTCCCTCCCCTCCCTCCCCTCCCGTGCACACGCATGCTGACTCGTTCCCCGTCGAGTGCGACCAATGTCGACTCCGAAAGGTAGCTAGCTATTCTGGAACGCTCGGCGTCCCGCACGCACCCACACCCCCGGCTCGTACCGTACCGTACCTGCCGTGCCCTGCCAACACTGCTCCAGATCCGCTGCGACAAGGACTCGCCGTGTGCCAATTGCAAGACGGCAAACCGGACCTGCAGCTCGACGGGCGCCGGCCAGCGGCCCAGGGAGGTCCGCCAGCGGGTGCTGATCTCGGCTCAATAGTGCGCCGCCCCCGAATCTGTGCAACCCTGACCCGTCCTCGCACGCCGCGCTAACACCGGGGCCCCCCGTATTGCCACATGGACACAGTGAGCGCAAGATCGACCACTTCGAGGGCCGCCTCGCCAACATCGAGGGCATGCTCCGCGAGCTGGCCGTCTCGATCAGCAGCGGCCGGAGCCCGTCGGCCTCGGCCAACGAGAGCGGGCCCGCCGGGCCCCGGTCCGTCCCCGCCGGCTCCTCCCCGGCCGCGGCTGCCGGGGACGCCGGCGACGTCATGTACGGGGCCGAAAACGACGACGATGCCGTCGGCGAGTTCGAGGGCGACTCCTCCATGGCCGCCCAGACCGTCTTCGCGAGCGAGTTCCTCGAGCACACCGTGACGCGGACACTGCCGGCCGACCTCGACCCGGACATGCGGTCGGCCCTGTCGTCCCTGCAGCAGATCGTGCGCATGCAGAACCGCCAGAGCGCGCGCGAGTCCCGCTTCGCCCACGCCAAGCCCCTGCCCCGCGGCGGCATCCGCGAGCTGCCCATGCCGCCGGCCCACGTCGTCATTGCCGCTCTGCGCGAGGTAAAAGGTCGCCAGACAAAGACCTCCCCCTTGCCCCCCCCCGTCCTCTTTTCCCCTTCCGCCGGCGCTAACCGCCCCCCCCTCCCCCCCCCACAGACGTGCCGCTCGTGAGCTTCGCCACCATCTGCACCTTCATCGCCGCCGACAACTTCACCGACCAGTGCCGCAAGGTGTACTTTGCCACCGAGGACTACAGCCTCATGCGGTGGGGGGTGGTCAACGCGGGCCTGTACTTCCTCTTCCAGGAAAAGGCCTGCCTGGCCGACGACGCCCCGCGGGCCCGGTTCCTCGAGTACCAGGCCCTCTGCCGCGACAACCTCGAGACCGCCCTCACCAACCTGCCGCTGCTGCTGCCGGCGCGGCGCGAGAGCCTCGAGGTGCTGCTGCTCGGCGTGCGTGTCCTCCTTTCCCCTTTTTCCTTCCAACCCTCAACCATGTCATCAAAACCCCCCCCGCTAACCCAACCAGGCAGGCCTTCTACGCCATCGAAATCTCCAAATTCTCCCTCGCGCGCGACCTCAACTCCATCGCGGCCACGCTGTGCCAGACGCTCGGCTACCACCGCCTGCGCGTGCTGACGCCCGAGAACGAGGGCAAGGCGATCCTGTTCTGGGCCGCCTACCTCCTGGACAAGGCGCTGTCGCTGCGGTCGGGCCGCGCGCCCGTCATCCAGGACTACGACGTGACGGTGCCGCGGGGCATGGCCCCGCCGGTCGGCGGCGGCGGCGGCGGCAGCAGCAGCAACGACGTGTCCGACATCTCGTGGCGGCGCGTGCTGGACCAGTGGATCGCGTGCGCCGACTTCCTGGGGCGCGCGTACGAGCAGCTGTACAGCCCCGCGGCGCTGGCACGGCCGCCGGAGCAGCGCGCCGAGAGCGCGCGGCAGCTGGTGGAGACGTTGTGTGGGTAGACCCCCCGACCCCGACCCGACCCTGTTTGGGGGAGAGCGCGCTGACATTGTCTGACAACTGCCGACAGTGACGTGGGCCCGGGGCCAGGACCCGCTGATGCGGCACATCCGACAGAAGCTGCAGGGCACGCGGTTCGACGCCAACAGCCCCTTCTCCATGGACATGGCGATCCTGGGCGACGAGCTGCTGCACTGGTCGGCCCTGACGCTGGTGTACCGCGCCATCCCCAGCCCGCCGGGGTCCGCGAGCACCTTCAACCACGAGTGCATCCACGCGGCGCGCCAGGCCTTCGCGAGCCACCACGAGCACATGCAGATGGCGGGGGAGAGTCTGGCTCTGAAATCAGGGTTTATTCGGTGGTGTGTTTGGTCTTTCTCCATCCCTACCCCCCCCTTCCTACCCCCCCCCCCCGACTCAGCTGACGCGGCACAACCACCCAAGGAACATCATCTACGTCCCCTTCATCCCCGTCATCGTGCTCTTCTGCCACGTCGTGGAGACGTCGGACGAGG
The DNA here is from genome assembly GCA_033297235.1 of Trichocladium antarcticum. Classification (NCBI taxonomy): domain Eukaryota; kingdom Fungi; phylum Ascomycota; class Sordariomycetes; order Sordariales; family Chaetomiaceae; genus Trichocladium; species Trichocladium antarcticum. The sequence continues at coordinate 595,495 of MU853412.1, forward strand.
CCGACCTCGCGCGCCTGGCGGCCTTTGCCGAGTCGCTGCAGCCCGTGTGCCAGGCCTCCGAGGCGGTCGACAAGCTGCACCGCATCTGCCAGGTGCTGCACGACGTGGCGAGCCTGTGCATCCGCGCGCGCGCCCAGCGCCAGCAGGACCCGCTGCAGCGCGACCACGACATGGCCATGGTCGGCGACAACATCGACCTGTGCCTGAGCCAGCTGGGTTTTATGCCGCAGTACGGCGGCGCCCATCCTCCGCTGCACGGCGCGGCGGCGCTGTTCGGGGCCGGTGGCGGCGACGTGCCGGCCGTGGACCTCGATGCCAGCCACGCGCACGACCTGGGGAACTGGTTCTCGGGCAATACGCACATCCTGGGTCTGCTGGAGGAGGACCTGTCTGATTTTGAGCCGCGCGTTTGGTCGTCTGGTGGCGGCGGCCAGTGAGCGGGAATGGCTATCTCCTGGTTGTAGAATAGGGGTGCTGGCGTTCGGTGCATGGTGTGCTGGTTGGGAACATGTGGCAGGTGATGTCGCGGTAGACGGACGTTGCCCACTACTCACAAGAAACATTCTCCTCCTCGTGGCCAGGTCCGTGGTGCTGCTCATGCCATCGGTCGCGGATGAAGTCGACTCCTCCCCACACGGTGTGGCTGTCGGCTCAGTCGGTCGGCTTCCGCGGATCGTACACCTCATACCCCTCATCCTCGGTGTCGCTTTCCACGAGCTCGCTCTTTGGCGCGCGCACACTCTTCCCCCCACCGTCCCCCTTCCCCAACCCCCCCTCATCCTTCACCGGCACCGCCGCATCACCACCACCACCACCACCACCACCAACCGACACAAAAGCCGACTTAAACCCCGACTTCTTGAACCCGCCCTTTTTAAAGCCCCCGCCCGCCGCACCCGCAACCGCCGCGCCGCCACCGGCCCCCGACCCCGACCCCGACGCTGCCTCCCCAAGCTTGATGCTGATGACCCCCTCGGCCTTTTGCTCCTGGCGGCGGGCCCGCGCGGCGGCGTTCGGGTCGCGCACCATGGCCTTCATGTCCTTGAGGCGCTGCTTGTGGCTGTGGTCGTAGCTGCTGAGGTGGGCCTCGTAGTCGTTCATGCGCGAGTAGCCCTTTTGGCAGAGCTGGCAGAAGAAGGACTGCAGCGCCTCGCGCGCCGACGACGTCTGCGCCGGCGGGAGGGTTTGGTGGCGCTGGAGGGGGGATTGGGTGTCAGTGTGGGGGGAGGGGGGGGGGTGGGGATTTCGTTTGGCGGGGGTGGCTTACGGGAGGCATTCTGTGCTGCTGTTGCGCTTGTCTGCTGCGGCAGTCTGTTGGAGATGTTGTTGCGATGTCGAGGTTGAGGTTGATGAGACTGAGAGCAGGTGAATTGTGGAGGTGGACCCTGGCACCAGTGCGTGCGTGCCAAGAATGACCCCTGTGCTGTGCTAGCTGTGGGGTATCCTCCAACTTTCCAGCGTCTCCGCTCGGCTGAGACGTGCAGCGGCTCAACGAACGAATCCCGGCTCAACAAATGCAAACTCACCCAGACACACCAACACCAGCCCGACCGCAGACTGAGGAGCAGGCTGACCACGACGGTGCTGTCTGTCCCGCCGCCAACATGGACGACCACGCATTGCATTCCAGACCCCCACAGGCTACGTTCCTGTCCCTTCTCGAGCTGGACCCGACACCCATGGAATGCCCGAATACCGAGGTCGCTCTCCCACCGCTCTCCGACGGCTCGCTCTCGGACTCGACACCGTCGCTCAAGGCCTCCTCGACCGCGTCCAACATCGGGCTAAGCGGCAGCGGCCACGGCCCAATCTACTACCGTACGAACCCAACTGCTCTGCCCCCCCCGCCCAGCAACCCAAAACTAACCCCCCGCTCTCCCGGCACAGTCACGCGCATCCAGCGCTACGCAAGCTACACCTTCACGCTCTTCTCGGCCCTCCACCTCGCCACAACCTCGCTCATCCCGCTGGCCGCCCGCTCCGTCCCGGCCTCGGAGTCCTACCTCCTCCTCGCGCGCGAGATCTACCAGACGCCGCTCTCCGAACCCCTGCTCGTCACCCTCCCCGTCCTCGCCCACGTCGGCGCCGGCATCGCCCTCCGCCTACTGCGCCGCGCGCACAACCGCCGCCGCTACCACGGCGACAAGCCCCCTCTCGCCACCGCAGCGCGCACGGGCACGGGCACGGGCACAGTCCGCGACTGCTGGCCGGCCGTGAGCTGGATCGCGGCGTCGGGCTACGTGTTCGCGGGCGTGCTCGGGGCGCACGTGTTCCTGAACCGGGCGCTGCCGCTGCTGGTGGAGGGCGACAGCGCCAACATCGGGCTCGCGTACGTCGCGCACGGGTTCGCGCGGCACGGCGCGACGTCGTGGCTCGCGTACGCCGTGCTGCTGGGCGCCGGGTGCGGGCACATGGTGTGGGGGTGGGCCAGGTGGACGGGCCTGGCGCAGGGGGCCGGGTGGCGGCTGCAGCGGCCGACGGGGAATGCGCTGGCCGATCGGGCCGAGAAGAAGCGGAGGCGGAGGAGGCTGTTTGCGGTGAATGCGGTCGCGGCGGCGGTCGCGGCGGTGTGGGCGGCGGGCGGGCTCGGCATTGTTGCGCGCGGGGGTGAGACGCTGGGGTGGGTGGGGACGCTGTATGATGGGCTGTATTCGAAGCTGCCGGGGTTCTGAGGGCGTTCGAGGGGCTGGGATGGCCTGGCCTGGCGAGGGGTTGGTCAGACTTGTCTCGTGGATGGGCTGCATCTGAGAGTGTATCTGTGAAAAATGGTCGTCTCATTTGCTGGTGGATACTCAGGGAGGACGGAGTTTGGTGGTCCAGGGGGGACAGCATCGCATGGGTCTTTGCATAGCGATTTGGGCGCTCATAGACAGCGGATAGAGTTTAACATGGCGTATATGGCGGTACTCGGAATTCAACAATCCTCTGATCACGGCCCCGCAACACTGGGGGTTTCGGCTTGCACCGGTACATAGTTGTAAGTTGTTCTCTCACGGTGCTGGCAGCCTGGAACTGACAAGTTGGTTTCTGCCAGGACTTGCTCGAGATGGAGGAAGGCACCCCGCAGCTGCCTGTCATGCCCCGTCCCAACGTCGCTAATGCCGCGGCATGTCTCTTCTTTCCGTTCTGGATCTCGCCAATAGGCTTCGAAAATGCAGGCCCTGGGTTTGGCGAACCAACCATCATGCGAGCTGCCACCTCGGAATTGACCACGATCTGGACACTCTTCGAGGATGCCCTGGGAACAACCAGCAGAGGTCTTCGCTATACGCATATCGAGCTGGGCAGACTTCCACTCGAACCGGATCCGGCTCGGAGACTGATCGACAATGCCAGGCCATCGATCAGCCACAGCGCGTTGCTGATTGGCCAATTGCGTGCAAGTGGTCGCCCACACCGTCATCAAACGCTCAGCTTCGCATCCAGATCCCGTCATGAATCACTAGACGCCGGCAGCTGCTCATTCTGAGGTGTATGGAGCTCCTCTTTTTTAGCATTGGTACTGAGGAATATTTAAAGCTTCCGGCGTCATGACCGCCCGTTTGGCAACACGTCTTCTAGTTCCGACTCTTGTCCCAACCACAAGTTGCCTTGCGCAAACCACGAGAGCACTCGCCCCTACTTCTCAGATTTCTACATCTACGTTACCCAGATCAGCCCTCACCGCTCGCATTGCTACGCCCAAACCCACCGCACCCCAACAACCCGTCACCTCGCCAAGATGTCCAAGAACGCCGGTGTCGCATCGCACCATGAACTGAACCGCAACTCGCTGTTCGACCTAAAAGGCCGCGTGGCCCTCGTGACAGGTTGGTACCCCCCCCATACCAGTGCACCCATGCTCACGCATCACAGGCGGCGGGTCGGGCATCGGCCTGATGATCACACAGGCGCTGGCCGTCAACGGCGCCAAGGTGTACATCGTGGGGCGCACCAAGGCGAAGCTCGACACGGTGGTGCAGACGTACAACAAGGACATGGAGGGCGAGATCATCGCGCTCCCGGGCGACGTGACGGACAAGGCCGACGTGGCGCGCCTGGTCCGCGAGGTCGAGTCCCGCGAACAGTGCCTCTGCATCCTGGTCAACAACGCGGGCATCTCGAGCGCGACGGTGCAGCCCGAGTCGCAGACGGCGGCCGAGATGAGCGCCAACCTCTTCCACACGGACCGGACGACGGCGCAGGACTGGACCGACACGTACCGCACCGACGTCGTGTCCCTCTTCTTCACGACGACGGCCTTCCTGCCGCTGCTGCAGGCGTCGTCGGCGCGCCACGCGCGCTGGTCCGGCACCGTCATCAACATCGGCAGCATCAGCGGCGTCGTCAAGCTGGCGCAGCACCACTTCGCCTACAACGCGGCCAAGGCGGCCGCCCACCACCTGACGCGCATGCTCGCGGGCGAGATCGCGCAGGCCGGCCACCAGGTGCGCGTCAACGCCATCGCGCCGGGCGTGTTCCCGAGCGAGATGACGGCCGGCGGCGCGAGCGACGCGCGGCAGAAGAGCCATCTGGACCGGCCGCCCTACGCGGACAAGGTGCCGGCCGGCAGACCGGGCCGCGACATCGACATGGCGCAGGCGGTGCTGGCGCTGGCGGCGAACCAGTACATACACGGGCAGACGCTGGTGGTGGATGGCGGGTATGCGCTGGCCATGGGGCAGTGAGGGCGGGAGGGTAGGCTGGGCAATACTTCTGTCGAAGAGGGGCCGGCACGGGATGGTGTTGCGTGCAGAGAGAGCGGCGCGCTCTTGGCAACAACATAGACAAGAGTGGAAATACAAAAAAAAATAGAGAAAGACACCAACAGATAGATCCTGCTCCATACGCATTCAACAACACCACCCAATCGATGCATGCGGGCTAGGCTACGGAGCCCCGTCCGTGGCCATGACGCCATGACATCACCTCGCAGGCGGCAAGCGGAGCCCTTCGCGCTGCGGGGGACCACCGGGGCCCCGCCCCGAGCCGCGGACCCGGGAACCGGTCGACCCTGTCGATCCAGGGTCCCACACGGTAGGTACCTAGCCAGGCATACGGATACGCTACACAGGACAGGGTTGGGCACGGCCAAGATTTCAAGACGGCCGGGCAAGGAGGCAGCGCCAACACCCCGACGCTGTCACTGGATTAAACCACGACCGGGGGGATGCGATCATTACTACCAATCTACCACCTCTGCAAACCCTTGCCAACGGGGCAGCATGCTCCCATGTTGAACTGGACCAGCGCGAGTTCCCCCCTTTACCCCCACCGACAAATGAACGGCGGAAGCTTCCGCGGTCGCGCGCGCGCAATAGTAAAAAAAGAGGGGTATAAGGCATGATTCCAATCTTCTCCTGCTGGCGAACCTCCCGTGCGGACCCAGCATCTGAGCGCCGTCAGATATGCAACAACGACCAAACAAAACAACCCGCCCTGCCCTGCCCTGCCCTACCCTGCCCTGCCCTGGCCCGCCCCAATCTAGAGGCAGATCAATCAATACCTGCCTGCCAATGGTGCCGTATACCGCGGGGCCAACCGACCGACCGACCGACCGACCGTCCGTCCGACGATGCAAATGCAATGCAAATAGGCGCGTGAAGAGCGGGGAATTGACGAAAAAGGGGAAAACCCACAAGAGTGGTGAAATGGAAATGTGAGCAGGCCGGCATCGCGGCGCTCGCGGGGGTATCATATGATCATGTGTTGTGATAACCGGAAAAAGTCCCAAAAAAGAAAAGTGTGTGCCCGTGACGAGAGGATGCGTGAGAGAAGAAGACGAAGAGAGTAGAAGGAAAGAAAAACAAAAACAATCCTCCCTCCCTCCCTCTCTCCCTACCACCCCGCCTCCCGCCAGACCCAGCCGGCGGCCGTTGTGAAAGCCAAATCATCGCATTCGTGAAAAGAAAAAGAACTGATCATCAGGAGTGTGTGGGCGTCTGGGCGCCGCGGCCGAGGGCGTCGCGCATCCAGGCCATGTCCAGCCAGCCGACCCTCTCGTAGGCCTGCCACAGCTTCGAGGCCTTGTTGACGTCGATCTTGCAGGCCTGCTGGGCGTCCGTCTTGCGGAACTCCTTGCCGATCCTGGCGCATTCGAGGCGGCGCAGGAAGATGCGCCGCTTGCTGGTGAGGTAGGTCGCGCAGTCCAGCCGCAGGTTGCTGGCCAGCGTCAGCTCGTCGGGGTGCAGCAGGTGCCGGTGCGGGTCGTTGCTCAGGTCCAGCGCGTTGCCCTTCCAGTCGACCTTTAGGCTGTTCGGCCTCGACGGGAGCGAGTTGACGGGCGGGCAGATGTTCTCCAGCGCGTCAAAGTCCTTGTCCTCGCGGTTCGGCGCCACCGTCCGCACTCGGGGCTCCGGCGTGCCGACGCGGATCGTTTCACGCGCCGACGCTGGCGTTGCTCGGAGCGGCCGCGGCTGCTGTGCCTTGGCTTTCGGAGACCTGGGCTTTTGCACGCGGGTGGCGGGGCCTTTGGCCGGTTGCAGGCCGGGGGCCGATACTCGCGATGCGGGCAGGATGTGCGGCAGCCGGGTGAGCGGCCTAGTGGGCTGGAAAGCAAGCGACGTATGCTTGCGGTCGGCCCGGAGAAGCTCGCGCTCCTGGGCCAGCCATCCCTTCGGGTTGGCTTGGTACATTCGGAAGCAGTTGGACTGGAAGTAGAGCGCCAGTTCGTAGTCTTCGGGCTTGGGCGGCGTCGAGTCGCGGAAGAGACCGGCGGGCCTCGATGCGATATGTTCGCTCACTAGTCGCTCCGTTGCCGCCGTCAAGGTCTTGGTCGAATCCGGCCTGGGCCTAAACAGAGGCCCAGAGGGAGCGCTCGCGGGGGCTTCCGCGACGGGATAGAGGATCGGGTCTTTGGGGGCGATATCGGGAGACGATGCCGGCCCAATTGTATTCGCCGGTTTCGAGAAGGGCGAGACAGGCGGCGAGAGGGGCTGATGCGGCATCCGTGCCTCAGGCCGAGCCGAGGGCTTCCCGCTGGCCACCCCCCCGGGCCTGTACATGTCGAGCGGGGCGGGCTCGGGCGGCGACATCAAGTTGCTGATATCACAGGGCTTCTGCATCTTGGGCGCCATCGAGGGCCCGTTTTGCGGCAGCGCGCACTCGTCGTGCATTTCTTTGGTTGGCGTCGGCGGAAGGTATATCTGGGGAGAGGACGACAGATGCCAGAACTGTCTTGCTGCTGGCGGGTCCCTGTCATGCGACGCGGCTTGGTGCATCGCTTGGGCGGATGTCGGCTTGTCGGCCATGTCACTTATGACTGTCTGCTGAGAAATCGGGTGGCGAATACGAAAACCGTCATCAAGTGACGACGGTCAGTATGCCGGGTGGAGGGAGGCTGATGCAAGATGAGCCCGCGGATTCCTGGGAGGCTTGGTGGTTGCGCGGCCAGAGCAGGTGACTCCTAAGCGCCGTTGGAAAGGCGAAGGAAGGGGGGGGGGTGGTCACAAAGAGTGGTGGTGTTGGGTGGTCCGGGAGCGTCTCGCGTTGGTCGCTTACGTCTTTGTTGAAGAGGGAAGGGAGATTTGGTGTTGGCCCAGGTGTGAGATGCGCCGGTAAAGTAATAGAGCGTTCGCTCAATGGGATTTGGTTTGGTGAGCGCGAGACAATGGGGGTGCTGCTGCGTGCCTCTATTCATCTATCCAACCCTGGCGGACAAATAGGCGGAGGAGGTGCGGAACAATGGCTGGCCGGGCCGCGCAATCGCAGTGGCCGGTCAATGGAAGCGGCTGGAAGACGTTCGGGTGGCGAAGAGCAGCCCCATAAGTGAGACTCACACCGCAGGCAGTAGTAATCCGTCAGGATGCTCGAGATGTGATTGCGGCCAGGCGCTTGCTGGGACGCAAATGGCGGGGACGGGCGGAAGACGATGGGTGAGGACGGAAAGGGGGGGATGGAGGGACTTGTAAGTAGGCGCAAGGCGCATGTGCATGGCTCAATGCTTAATGCGCAATGCTGGGCAGCGGTATGTATGCAGCGGCAGGGGCTGCCAGCCCAAGGCGAGACGGACGCCAGAGGGATTGCGGCAGCTGGTGGCTGTCACACAGCGCACAACGCGTCTGTCTGTTCACTCCAGGCAGGACGGACGTCCCACGCTCGCCCACGGCCACGCCCACGCCCATGCCCACGAATCTGGGGTTGCCGGTGTAAGTGGAGTTGGCGTGGCGTTTGGCGGACAAGGGCGGGGGTGTGTGTTGCGCTCCACTGAGGAGTCATCCTGTCCCAAGTCACACACCCCCTCCCTGCCCCTTCTCCAACCAACTCCGCCAATCACATCAAACGGTCCGAACCCTGCCAATCTGCTGGTCACCCGCTCCTGCTCCTGGCTTACGCCCGTTAGGCAAAAACAGGTCCAGCGTTGGGGGAGGTACTCGTGCCCAAACAGTGTTACCTCTCCTGTTCAAGTTGGCCGGGCTGCCATCCTGAGACGGGAAGACAGACGGGTCCAGGAATTGAGTTTAATTGCTCGTGCCGGCGCCGATCTGGAACCGCCTCCTGCAGCTTGCTCAAGACTTGCATCTTCCACAACTTTCCTAGCGCTTCTGGCGGGTCGAGCCGTGAATAGTCATCATTGTGCTGCATCGTTGGGCAAGGGAACCCATCCCAAGAGAAGCATGCGGCGCCCTGGATATCGGCTTGGGTTGGGATGAAGTGCGGGTGGCATCAGCTCAGCAGGCGGACAGCAGGCGGACAGCAGGCAGCTTCGGGCATCCCATTGGGGGGGAGCCGTGTTTTGTCCTTGTTTTGACCAAGCACCAAGTGCAAGTGTCGGCCACGGTTAGCGCGCCGTTTGAGTCTTGTCAATTGAGTTGCGGCTCAATGGCTGTCGTGCATCCATGACCGGCATACTGGCGAGAGCACCATGGGCGTGAAAATGGCACGAGGGCTGTGGGAGATGTTGGAAGGCAGCCCCCAGCCCGAGCGTGTCTGTCCCAGGGCGTGGAGCAGAGCACCTTCACCAGCAGTTCTGCCGAGGACAGGCACGGGACAACCACGCAGCACCATATACAGGCCTCTCAGCCTTTTTCAAGCTCCTTCGCCCTGTTGTTCCAGAACCCCATGCGCTGTGTTTGTGTTCCGCCTCGGGACACGCTGGTGAACACGGGCTGGGGAGGCGGCAAGATTTCGAAGAATGCGGACCCCCCATCCCAGCTGCGAGCCGAGTTCTGAAGCCCGGGTCGGTCCTGGACAGGCCGATCACGCAAGTTTCGCACCGAATCTTGTCGCCTAACCCTCGAGAAACATCATGTCAGTCGACCACATCCCATTTTCCCGCTTCGTTTCTGCAATGTCGAATGTTGAGTGAGGAGGGGAAAGAGGGGAAAGAGGGGCAGAGAGAGGCAATGCTTGCCTGGCAGGTGGAGCTTTATTGCCAACGGTGCGCGCATAGCGGTCCGGGCAAGTTTGCCGATTCAATTGAGTGCCAATTGGGCCGCCGGTTGGGCATCGAGGTCGAGCCCGGCGGAGGGTCGAGGCGGATTCTGATGGAGTAAAATAGCTGCAAACATGACAGCTCATCGCGCGGGGCGGTTTCGGACGATGCTGGGCCGTCGTCAAGTCGCCAAGTCGTCAAACGCCGAGAGAGACGGGCCTCCGCCCGCACGCATGCTGCTGCGTAGGTAGTGCCGTTGCATAATTGTGAGCGCCACGGTGCGGGCGAGGAAAAGCAATGAAACGCGAATTGGCCAATCAGAGCGGCATTGCTGGTACAAGAACGGCCCGTTTTGTGCGCGCTTCCCAATCAGCGTCGTTGGAGTCTGCCTCTCCGGCAAAGTTGCGCGTGTGACTCATAGCTGGGGATTGGCGATGAACAGAGCAGCGCGTTCGGTCCATTCGTTAAGGAGCTGGAGGTTTGACAGCCAGGTTGCCAAACAACCTGGAATCCTGGATCCTGGCTTTCCCCGCCTTGGCTGGTGGTGGTCCGGGCCAACCCAGCGAAACACCTCCAAAGATGATTCTGGAGAAATGTTTGGGCCCGCAGTGCATTGCTTGGCACAGACAATTTGCAGTGGGTCCAGCCGATTGATTTACGGAGACAGTGGGTCGAGTTAGACATGCAATGCACTTACCTACATTAGAGACAAGGCGTCTTCTCTGGACTGATACCTCCTTCACTTACGCGAGAATCAGTAGATCAAGGCCGCGTACCCGTGACGCTCGGTCCAGAAGTTGCCGACCTTGTCCTCCAGAGACCTGGAGTCGATTGCTTGTAGAAAAACTCGGCCAACAACTCGTCAACTCCGCGCCAAGTCCACTGTTGGGCCGTTGGCCGAGGAGATGGGCCCCGTCCCTGTCTCCCGTCCCTGGAAACCAACAGCCGCATATCCACGGCATCGCAGGGCTCTGTTCACTTACACGGCTGCTTTCGGCGATGGACGGTACAGTGTAGGAATGTCTCTCGTCACCGTTGATTCGTCTGGGATACCGCTCTCGCTCGGAGCACTTGATCGAGCTTACCTAGGTCTGGGCCTTTTGCTTGGCTATGGGACCTCGCGGTCAAGGCTCTATAACGTGCTACTGGGCTAGTGAGTGAATGATGTGCCTCAAGTCCAACAGCTGGTCCTTACCGGCCCCGTGGTAGGAGGCAGGGTTGAGTGTCTGTGTCGCTCATAGTGGCATTGTCCATGTGTATGCTGTATCTCTGTGCAACAGAGGTCGGGGTCCGGCTGGATCAATATTACCATCCAGGGCTATAAGATAGTGAGGCTTCCAGTTGCCGGTCGCATACGAGCACCGCCTTAATGGCACCCCGGCGGACTGGGACCATACCACCACAGAACCTTTGCTTAAACGAGGAATCATTTCTCCAGCGAGCGCCGCTTACTGACATTCATTCGTATCTCGAGTTCTACACAAAACCCGGCCGCTCGTGCTGCATCCTCAGGCGCAGCTCCCGGCGCTGTTACCACTGGCCTGCGTTGCACCGAGGTCAGATCTGACTGATTGGGCGGGGTCGCAGGTGTATTCAAAGGTATCTGCAGATATCTGCCATATCTAGGTTAAGTTGAGACTAAACCATCACAAGATCCAAGACAACGTAGGTATCAGAAGAGAAGAAGTTCCCATCTGGCCAGAACGGGGACAACGCCGGCCTGACTTGGACGTTACCTGCGCTCCTTGACTCCAGCTCATCCAGAAGAAAAAGAAGAACAAAAGAGCCGCGCTGCTCCTGAGGGTGTGTCGCCGGATCTAGCGCATGACGCCGCCACCTGATTTCCAATTGTCCAACCCCCGGTCTGATCGTCATTCTGCGCCTTGGCTTGCAGTGCGCCAGGGGTCCCTGCAGGATGAGGTGGTCTTGTTGCGATGCATGTGGTGCACTCCCAGCTCCAGAAACGACAACGGTGGTGTGTCGTCCTCGGCCGTGCCAACAGGCATGTGCGGTTCTTCGTGCCATGACTGTCTTGCCTGCTGACGGCAGGATATCGGCATCAGCAGAACATGCTTCCACGAGCATGCGTATTATTTGTTTCCCGTTCGCGAGAGCCTGCAGCACCCGCACCAAGTTTGGATTTGTGTGTGGCGATTCACAGCCAACTAAACTGGTGATACAAGCTGGGCCGCGAGCCTATCAGCTTCCTGGGACCCTGTCTGTCCATCAAATTGGCGTTGAGGCCGCCTTGTCGTCAATTGACACCCTGCCTTGCCCGCCCGCACCCCTCATGAGCTGCCACTTGCCGACAGTATCTCCAGACCGGGGGCTGACCGGCCCGTCATCTGCGGCGGTGGTGGTTCTGCCTGTCTCATTCACCATCGATCACAGGCACGTATGCCAGTCGTACATCCAGAGATGTGTGCTAGGCAGGCAGATGGCAGGCCGCGCGCCTGGAGAAACAAGGCGAGAAGCAGGTTTTGAACCGAGGAGCCGGCCGGGGTGGGTTGTTTTGGATGTGGCCGGTCGTCATTGGGTTCGGGATGATTGTAGGGCTGAATGTCTTCGGGTGTGGGCCGAAGCAACACAACGCTTTTTCCTTCCGCCTCCTGTGGACGGTGCGAGGGTGCGCGTCCCCGGCCAGGCAACACTGCAGCTGCCACCCGCGCGGGCTGCCACTGGCTGCTGGTTCCGAACCGTTGGGGCCAGGGATAACCCGACGCTCAGTGAACACAGGCAGCCCTGTCGTTGAAGAGTAAGTCTTTCGGCGAGTGCACCCCGGTCAGAGCCTGTCTGGCACTTTGGAAAGTTGTTTTCTCCAGCAAGGCAGCCATGGGTTGTGCAGGGAATGGCGACGCGGGGCTCGGACAACCCAGCAAGCCCCGGGACATCCGAAACAGTCGGGGCCGAAGCATTGCGACAATATCCGTAGTGTGGCCGAATGCCCATGACATATCCTTGTGGAAGGAACGGCGCCTTCGGCCAGGCATGCCGCGGCCTCTCAAGTAAAGTCGTACACCATCAGGCTCTCGGGGGCCCCCTTCCTCTCCTTCAGCACAATGACCATTTCGTCGTCAAAGCCCACCCAGTTCCGCCGCTCATCCCAGTCACGAGCCGGGTCGCCCATGCCAAGGCCCTCGCCCGCCAGGCTGCGCGACACACTTTCTTCGGCCAGCGACTGCCACGGCCGGATCTCCACGCTGCGGCTCCCAACCCCCGCCGACCGCCCCTCGAGCTCCCATACCCGCATCTCCTCGCCCCGGGTGCTGACGCTCACGGCCTTGCCGCGGGCGGTGATCTCGGCGTCGCTGATCCCAGAGGTGTGGCCCCAGAGCCGGATGCCGTCGGATATTGAGAGTGACGAGGCGTTGGACGTGCACATGTGTAGTACCAGCGTGTTGTCGGGGAGCGTGGCCAGAATGTACGGATGCGTGTAGCATAGAGTAGTTGGCCCAGGCTCCTGGTGCGCTGTGTTGGATATTGTGGCTGGCGGGGACTCGGCCCTCGCCGTTGGCTGCCTACGTCCGCGGCGGGGTGTCGCCGGGGAAGTGGGCGGGGACTGGGAAGAGCCACCCATGTCGACCGGTGTGGTAAAGGCTATCCGCGTCGTTGTGATTTCCGGGGCTGACTTGATGCCTGCGGCGGGCTGTTGAATGAGCAGGTCCTGCATGCCGATCGACCAGCCTCGCCGGGTGGAAAAGGTGTAAGCAACAGTCGCGACAGTGGTTTTTGCAGCTCGGCGGATGGACAGTGCCAGTGGCGGTCGCGAAGTATGTGAGTCCAGAGAGGTCAGGAGATATGGGGCCGCGAGACACTGCGCTGCCTTGTCTCCACTGGCCGGAGTTGATGTTCCTGGCACGGCCTGTCCATGGCTCTTGCTGGTGCGTGGCCTTCGTTCGAGAGCGTCCTGTCCCCCGGCTTCCTGTGTCTCCTCAGCCCTCCCGGCTACCTTAGGCATCGCGAAGGTATAGAGCGAAACGAGCACCGACTGAGTAGCGGTAAGCAAGTACGGGTAGGAGAATGCTACCGCCATAAGCTCGCCATTGGTCGACTTTGCGTGTCGGTATCGCTCGGATAACCGTTTCTCGCCGATGGCCAACCTCCACACCCCAAAGCTTCCATCGGTGAAGCCAAGCGCCAGATCCAGCACCCCTTTTTCAGAGTCGGTATCGTCGACAGCAATACAACTCGGCGTGGCACCACCCCCCGTGTTGATCTGCGCGATCAAACTCCGGCTCTTGAGATCCCAGGCCCGCAGCCCCTCAACCTTGTCGGCCGTCACAGCAACGCCCTCGACCACCTTGACGAGCATCTTCCTTCCATCGCCGCCAGCAGCATCAAGCTCACCGTCCAGCCTCAACTCCTCCACAGCGCATTTCCCCCTCGCCCAGTTATACCGAATCTTGAACTGCCGCTTCCAGTTCACCGCCTGCGGCACGACCTCCTCCTCGCCCATCGGCGCGACGGAGTCCCGCACCCCCTCCCCTCCCCCGCGCACGACCCCCCCCCTTCGGCCGTCCGCCCACAGCGTGCGCCGACCCGCGTAGTGCAGCCTGTGTCCGGCGCCGCTCCCGGCCAAGTTGTCGCGGAACCCCGGGATGCGCATCGCGCGCGGCAGCACGAAGCGCGCGTAGTACAGGGCCTTCCACAGCTGCGAGTCGGTGGAGAGGCGGTAGAAGCGGCGCGACACGGGCGCGACGGCGAGGAGGTGCGGCAGCGGCAGCGCGGAGAGGATGCGCACGAGGAGCTCGTCCGAGAGGGCCGAGAGGCGGTCGCGGCGCGGCCGTGCTGGTTCGTGGGGTCTGGTGGTGTGGTCGGCGACCCGGCGTCGCTTGAACGGCGGTGTCGGGGCGTCTTGGAAGTCGTCTTCGTTGTCGCGCCGGTCATCGGCGCTGGGCCGCGCGCGCTTGAGCCCGGACATTTTCGGCGCAATCGTCGATTTTTCCGTGTTCTGTCCGTTAGCCCCCCTTTCCATCGCCCAACAGAGCCGGAAGGTTTCTCCGATCGCGTTGTTGAAATTCTGGTAGGTGGCGGTTGACTTGATGGGGAACGGTCTCGGCGGTGGAGCAGTGGGGTTTGGAGATTGAGCTGCAGCGCAGGGGCAGGGAATCAAGCTTTTCTGGGCCTGTCGAGGTGGGGCAACAGCTATTCCATTCCGAAAGGGCAGCGTGTCTCAGATGCAGTTTGAGTTGGTAATTCATCACCGAATTACATGGATGTTTAACTATACATCGTGATTGTGGGCGGCTCTCGCACCCCAAGTCTCCGCTTTGCCTTTTTAGCGCTTGTCCATTCAATACAGCCAGCCTCCCTGGCAATGCCCCGTCCCCTGGCAATGCCCCGTCCCCTGGCAATGCCCCGTCCCCTGGCAGTGTTGTATAATACAGCTCCGGTCTTGTCGAGCAGCTTGCTGGACGCGTCTCCACACCCTGTATAAACGTCCCCCGTCGTGTCGACATGAAGGCCCTCTGGGACGCTCGGCGTCATGAATGTGATTGCCTTGCCGTTGTCCACGATGTCGTCCTCGTGGACATCGCAGCAGTACCGTAGGATAATACTTCCCAAGTAAGACAGGGGGATGCCACTGGATTGGCAGCCTTCCACGAGGCAAGGGGAAAGTGAGGGAGCAGGAATTGCCATCGTGATGAGTCGAAAGGATGGGACTCGGAATGTCTGCATATCTGCATAGTTTTTGATGACAAAATACATTGTTGCCCTTTCAGTGACAGACAAATGATCAGATCCAAGCTCTCCCACCCGCAGCGCATCTGGAGCACATACAACTGCCCATCGAATCGCAGGCCTGGAAGATGTTGGAGCTGTGCCGTAGTCCAATGGCAGAGTCGTTGCCAAAAAGCGGTCGACTTAAGAGCAGACAGTGGTGTGCGTATGATCGCTGCCAAACGATGGGGCCAGATTCGGGAAAGGAACTCTGACGAGGACCCCGAGTGTTCGTTGAGAACCAAACTGGAAGATGGGGTTACAGGCCCGTCGGGGAAAGGCCAATTGGGTGCCGTTGACGCAAGAAAAAAAAAGTCCGTCGATCGACTCGAGACCTGCACAGGCAAGCCATCTAATGGTCATATGTACACCGACGCCCGGCCTGACGAAGGACCTGGTGCCATCCGCCGCACACCGTCCACGCTGCACACACCGCACCTACCCGAGCAGCCAATCAGGACGTCCCCTTGGCCAAGCGCTCGGCCTCCAGCTCCCTCTCCGCTTGCTGGTAGTACTTGGCGGTGTCGACGCCGTGCTGGTTGTGGTTCACAAAGTTGAACCAGGGCAGAACACCCATGAAAAGTGCCGAGTATCTCGACTGGCGGGCCGCAACACCCTGCATGGCGGGGGTCAGCTGGCTCTCGCCGTAGAGCGGCAGGCCGGCCTTGACCCGGTCGGTCATCTCGCGCATATCCATCTCGATTTCCCGGGCGTTCTCAGCCATGCCGTAGAACCGGACTAGAGTATCGATCAGTACGCACGACCGGAGCGCTGCCCCCCAGATCTCCAAGACCCGCCACTCCATCCCGCAAAGGGGAACTGGGCAGGGCCGCAAAGGCGGGATCACGTACGGATGGAGCGTTGGTAGAAGTAGAGAAAGCCGCCCGCGACGCCAATGAAGCCGCCCAGCCGCATCGCCTGGGCAAAGCCGCCCTTTCCAGCGTGCGACGGAGCGAACTTCTCCATCGTGTAGAGTAGGCCGGGGCCAAGGGCGGCCGCGCCGACGCCATGTGCATAGTCGATGGGCCGGGCGTACCGCATCACGCGCTTGAAATGTCTATACACCCAGTTGAGTCAGATTCGTCCAGACCGAGTGGCAATGCCGGAGACGTCGGGCAGCGGCGCAGCGCGAAGGTGGAAACGTACGGGTCATTGTCGATGAGCTGATTCCGCGGTTAGCAGAAGACGCAAGCCCCGAGTCAATTGACTGCGAACTTACCGGGTACTCGGTCTTGACCGTCTTGCTCGGGAATTGGTACGTCTGGGTTGGAGGGTTCGACATGGTGGCGGCCGACGAGGCGTCGTCGAGAGATGGCGGTTCTGGGCAATTCAGGTCCAAATCCGACGTTGAAGCTTCCCAGAGCGAAGCTCACGGCTGATGATGCCTGAGGCGCAAACTCCTTTGCGGGCTGGATCGACACCGCCACAACCCCTCAGCAGCCAAGCCACAACCACTTACAGATGGATGCGATGCAGGACCCGCTTGGCGCGACGCGTTCCCAAACCAAACGCGTCTACCAACATTTAACAAAACATAGAACACAGCCGCTTGCACCACACCACAATCCACCATCCCAACACAATAAAGCCGCATCACTGACCATGGCTCCGAAACCGCCTTCCAAGGTGGCGGATTCCACAAACGGAGGAGTCGGCACCAAGTCGTTCATGAAGGACTACCTCGCCGATTGGGACGACGATGACCCCTTTAGGTCGCCGAGCCCTGAACCCGGCAGGAAGAATGACGACAAGGGGAAGAAGAAGGACAAGACAGACGTGCTTGGGATTGAGAAAGAGCTTAATCTGAAGAAGAAGCCCAGGGCCCCAAGGGTCAAGCTTGACGATACTCGGTCCGTGATCTTGGCCACGTCCTCCTCGCTGCTGGCTGACCCCCTGTTCGCAGACTCCTCTCAGACAAGGGCATCCCCAAGCTGCGAAAGATGGCAACACGGCTACGATTGAAAGGAAAAGGACATGAGGTAGGCTTTTGGCCGTCGCCGGTTGCCGCACACCCTGCTAACGGCCGCTTCAGTTCTCCGACGCCGCCCGCCTCCTCTCCTTCTACCAAGAGTGGCTCGACGACCTCTTCCCCAAAGCCACCTTCCTCGACGCGCTCGCCATGGTTGAGAAGGCAGGCCACAAGACGACGATGCGCAGCGCCCGTCAGCGGTGGATCGACGAGGGCAAGCCGAGGTCTACGACTTTCGACGAGGGGGACGAACACCTAATCTACCAAGCACAACCCGCCGCGCCACAGGCCACCAGGGTCGCGCCCATTTTTGACAAGGCCCCGGAGCAGGGGCGGGCAAAGACGCCGATAGATGACCTGTTTGGAGATGACGACATCTACAATGCGACTCCGCGACGAAATGCTGCTTCTGGCACCGCGCCGTCTCGGCAGGTGGTCGAGGGTGACATTCCGGATGAGGACGATTTGGATGCGCTGATGGCCGAGGCCGAATCAGAGCCCGGCGCACAGCAAAAGGCGTCTGGTTCGGCATCTGTTCCTTTCGACAGCATTTTCGGCGATGGTTCACGCAAGCGCAAGGTTGCACAACCGGCGGGCGAACCCGACGAGGACGGTTTGGATGCGTTGATGGCCGAGGCAGAGGCAGATTCACAAGCAGTTCCAAGTAAAAACAACCAGTCAGCTGTCAGCGGCAGTATAATTGGAGATGGGAAGCCCAAGCCAAAGACGACGCCAAGTATTTTCGAGGACGAGGTGGGGGACGACCTGGACGCACTCATGGCAGAGGCAGGGGCAGGGGCGGTCGCAAAACCCACGCAAGCCGGGAAGGAGAAAGTATCTATCGCCCACGGCGCGTGGCCTACAGCGAGAGCTGCCGGTTTTGATGATGAGGACGATCTCGACGCGCTCATGGCCGAGGCAGAGGCTGGTGCTGGCGCTGGCGCTGGCGTGTTACCGCCAACAGGCACCAAAGATGCTGCGTCCACTGGCGCGGATGCGGTCCCGAAGCCGCCTAGCTTCGAGGACGAGGAGGAGGCCATGGCTGAGATGGACGGTCTCTGGTAGATCTCAGTTGCTCCGGCGCCATGTATTAAGACGAAAAGATAAAATAACGGTCCGTCTTTCGTAACCAACTAGCTGGATACTGATGAGCTTGCGTAATCACCCACGGACGATTCCTACTATATAAACAAGACTCCTTCCCCTTCCGAGCTTCATTCGAACTTCTGCCTCTCATCAATGCAGCTCCACGCGCGTCACCCCTAACCCTAGAATCCGACTTTCCTTTCCTTGTCGATTGAACCCCACACTTTTTGATTTGGCGGGGTCAAGCGAGCTTCACCACCTCACCTCCCAGGCTCCGTACCTCACGGTCAAACTTGATTGAGGATTCGACCTGCATCCAAGCGATTTTCCTCACAACCCTCTTGCTGCTGGGGCTAGACCACCGCTCTTTTCTGACAACGGGTTTGTGCAGCCCAAATCCCGCCATCATGGCATCCGAACTCGACGAAGCCATGCAACGGCTGCACCTGGACGGCGACGATGCCACTTCTTTCGACTTCATCGACGACATCTTCGACAAGACTATCACGCCAGAACCGCGAATTACGAGCTCTGACGAGCTGCGGGCTGATCTCGAGGCAAAATACCTATCTCCCTCTACAACCTTCCCGAACGAGTGGCTCAACAAGCTGCAGCAGCGCTGGGACACCCCGACCGACTACTCCCTTTTGTTCCGCGTGGCCCCGACCCAGACGCGCACCGTCACTCGCTTCATTCGCCATGGCCTCGAGGGCCGCGTCACGGGCTATCGCAATGTCACTGTTCCGGCCGCCCATGCGACCGCCAAGAGCAGCACCTCGATGCTTCGGAAACCCGCCGGCCGAGCCGACTTTGTCCGCGGTGGTGCCGGCTTCTTTCCCTTTGCCCCTGGCGGCTTAGATGCCGTCGATTCCGCTGCGGCATTTGAGGAAGATGTGCAGGTGTCGGCTGCCGCGGACGAGCTCGACAGCAAGAAGAAGCTGGAGCGGGTCATCAAGCTTGGCGAGGGCGGCCTGCTGGAGGTCGCCCCAGGACTCTCTCGTGGCATTGATTTTACCAAGAGACGGAAGCTCGCCGACGCCGAGAGTGAGAGGCAGGCAAAGGAGGTGGAGGACGTGCTAGACCAGGAACCCGAAGCCGCGCCCGGTGCCGAGGAGGATGACGGAGAGAAATCGCCAGCCAGTGGTGCGGAAGGGGAGCAGGATGAGGAAGACGAAGAAGATGTCGAGGATATCGATTCCATACTTCCCGTCGAGTTTCCCGCTCTCGAGCCTCGTGGCACACTTGCACTGTCCAGCGCTAGGAAAGCAGGTCGTGAGTGGGCCCACATGGTCGACATCCGAGGGGAGATGCCCAACTTCCGCGAACTGGTGCCGGACATGGCCAAGGAGTGGCCGTTTGAGCTGGACACTTTCCAAAAGGAGGCCATCTATCACATCGAGAACGGCGATTCCGTCTTTGTCGCGGCCCATACCTCGGCAGGCAAGACGGTTGTCGCCGAGTATGCCATCGCCCTCGCTGCGAAGCACATGACCAAAGCCATTTACACCTCGCCGATCAAGGCGCTGAGTAACCAAAAATTCCGAGACTTTCGGCAGGACTTTGACGAGGTCGGCATCTTGACAGGCGATGTCCAGATCAACCCCGAAGCCAGCTGCCTCATCATGACCACCGAGATCTTGCGCAGTATGCTCTACCGCGGAGCCGATCTCATCCGCGATGTCGAGTTCGTCATCTTTGATGAGGTGCACTACGTGAATGACTTTGAGCGTGGCGTGGTCTGGGAAGAGGTCATCATCATGTTGCCGGCGCACGTCACGCTTATCCTGCTCTCCGCCACCGTTCCCAACACCCACGAGTTCGCGTCGTGGGTCGGGCGGACGAAGCAGAAGGACATCTACGTCATCTCCACGCCGAAGCGGCCGGTTCCCCTGGAGCACTATATCTGGGGCAACAAAACCATCCACAAGATTGTCGACGCGGACAAGAATTTCCTCGAAAGAGGCTGGAAGGATGCCAACCTCGCCATTTCGGGCAAGGATAAGCCGAAGCCGGCTCCACAATCAGCGCCACCGGCCCGCGGCGGCGGCAACCAGAGAGGCGGAGGCCGTGGTGGCGCCCAAAGGGGTGCCAACCAGCAGCGCGGAGGTGGTAGAGGCGGTGGTAGGGGTGGTGGCCAGCAACGGGGCGGGGCCGGACCGCCGCGTGCTAGCCACGCTCCCGGTCACATGGGCCGGGCGGGGAGACCTGGCGGCTTTACATCAGCTGCCCAGGACAAGAACCTCTGGGTGCATCTGGTACAATTCTTGAAGAAGCAGAGCCTTCTCCCTGGCTGCATCTTCGTGTTCTCGAAAAAGCGGTGCGAGGAGAATGCCGATGCCCTCAGCAATCAGGATTTCTGTACCGCCCAGGAGAAGAGCGCGATCCACATGATCATCGAGAAGTCGATTGCGCGGTTGAAGCCCGAGGACCGGGTCCTGCCCCAGATTATTCGTCTTCGGGACTTGCTCTCCAGAGGCATCGCCGTCCATCACGGCGGGTTGCTCCCCATCGTCAAGGAACTCGTCGAAATCCTGTTTGCGCAGACCCTGGTGAAGGTTCTGTTTGCTACCGAGACCTTCGCCATGGGTCTCAACCTCCCCACAAGGACTGTCGTCTTCTCCGGGTACCGGAAGCATGATGGCCACTCGTTCCGGAACCTCCTCCCAGGCGAGTACACCCAAATGGCTGGCAGGGCAGGGCGGCGTGGCCTTGACCCGGTCGGCTCCGTGATCATCGTTCCACCGGGTGGGGGGGAGGCGCCTCCTGTCAGCGATCTGCGGGAAATGATCACCGGCCAGCCTAGCAAGCTCCGGTCCCAGTTCCGGCTCACGTACAACATGATCCTCAACCTTCTCCGGGTCGAGGCCTTGAAAATCGAAGAAATGATTAAGCGCAGTTTCTCCGAACATGCCACGCAGCAGCTTTTGCCGGAGCATGAGAAGGAAGTCAAATTGTCCGAAGTCAACCTGGCCAAGGTCAAGCGGGACACATGCGCGGTCTGCGATGTCCACATGGACGAGTGCCATCAAGCGGGCGAGGACTTCAAACAAACGACACAGGATCTCTACCGCGGGCTCCTGGTCAACCCCCTCGGCCGAAAGATGTTCTCGACAGGGCGACTTATCGTGTGGATGAACGAGGGCGTACGCACTGCCGGCATCCTCCTTGCAGAGGGGGCGAGCGTCAAGAGCAGCGCGACAGATCCCACCGTGCATGTCCTCGAGATCAGGACAAACCGGGAACGCCACAACGATACGGACCTTCTACCGTTCATCCCGGCTTTCCGGAAGCATCTCACGCCCCTCCCCCAATCGAGGAGACAGATCTTGACCAAGACGCTACATGTCAAGATGAGTGATGTTGTCTGCCTGACAAAGCACGTCACCAAGGGCGTCCTGCCGGCTATCTTTGGGGGGGAAAACTACCAAAAGGCGAAGGACAAGCTTCACTTGATATGCCAGACGTGGGATTCGGACATCTGGGACGAGATCGATATGGGCCGGATCCGGAGCCTGGTGATTCACGACATTATCGGCAAGCGGCGCGAAGCCGAGGCCAAGGTGAGCAAGTCAAGTGCGACAAACTGCAAGCTTTTCCTAAAACACTACGCGATGTGCCACGATCAGTGGCTTCTCAAGACTCACATTGAGGGGCTGCGCCAGAGGCTGTCGGAGCAGAACCTGCAGCTGCTGCCCGACTACAACCAGCGGATCGAGGTTCTCAAAGAACTGCAGTTCATCGACGCCGAGAGCCGCATCCAGCTCAAGGGCAAAGTCGCGTGCGAGATCCACTCGGGCGACGAGCTCGTGCTGACGGAGCTCATCCTCGAGAACGTGCTCGCCGACTACGAGCCCGCCGAGATCGCGGCGCTGCTGTCGGCCTTTGTGTTCCAGGAAAAGACCGACTCGATCCCGCGCCTGACGGCCAACCTCGAGCGCGGCATGAAGACCATCGTCGACCTGTCCGAGAAGGTGATCCATGTGCAGACGGTGCACCAGGTCATCCAGTCGACCGAGGAGAGCAACGACTTTGTCAGCAAGCCCCGCTTCGGGCTCATGGAGGTCGTGTACGAGTGGGCGCGCGGCATGAGCTTCAAGAACATCACCAACCTGACCGATGTGCTGGAGGGGACCATCGTGCGCACCATCACGCGGCTGGACGAGACGTGCCGCGAGGTCAAGAATGCGGCCCGCATCATTGGCGATCCGGACTTGTATCAGAAGATGGCGGCCGCGCAGGAGATGATCAAGCGCGACATCACGGCGGTGGCGAGCTTGTATATGTAGGTGGGTGTGGCCTACGCTCTGGCGGGGGGGCGGGCTGCCCGGGACGCCATGCTGTATGGGTTGAGTTGATGATGCCGACAGCGACTTTGTTTGGGTTGGGGCATGTCAGGGTGGAAGACGGAACATGGATGCGCATCGCATGTTTATGGATGGTACGATCTGCGTGGTGGAAAGGGGTAATAGGGATAGCATCTGGGGTACAGTCATTGCTTGCACGCCACTTCAATCGTGATTCTCAAATGTCTATTGAAAAGCCCCAGTTCACAGAAAGCCTCCTCGAGGTTGTGATGCGAACCATGGTGTCTGTTTGCCCCATGGACCCCAAGCGCCCCGAACGCCGTGTAAAAATCAAGATATCCTCGGGACTTTCCATCCCGCAGACCCGTGCCCGTCGTTTCGCAGCATAGCTCATTCCCATCTCCGTCTCCAACGCCGCGACCCCGATCAACAAGAACCCCAGCCAACCCCCCACACCAGAATCAAGCCCTCAGCGCCCGCAACCGCTGCTGCAGGGCATCCTCGGCCTCGGGCGTCGGCTCCGCGGCCTCCTTGGCCGGCTCGACCTTGCTCGTGGTGGCGTCGCTCAGCGCCTGGCCGAGCTCGAGCCCGGCATCGTCGGCCAGCTTGCCCAGCAGCTCGTGCACGGCGTCGTCGCTGACGGTGACGCTCGTGTTCTGGGCCATGGCGTCCTGGTAGATGCCGTTGCTCATGGCGTAGTCGTCGTTCTGGGCGCGCACCTGCTCGAGCGTCAGCAGCGTGCGCTCCGGGTTGGCGCTGCGCTGCGCGCGCTGCATCGTGCGCGACGACTGCGCCATCATGGCCGTCATGCGGTTCATGGCGTTGTTGGCCTGGATCTGCGCCAGCGAGAGCTCCGCCATGTCGGCCGCCTGGTCCATCTGCGCGGCGATGGCCTGTTTCGCGAGCAGCATGCGGGCCTTTTGGGCGGCCTGGGCGGTTTCGCCTTTTTTGAGGAGCTGTGCGTGGGGGGATGGGGGGGAGAGGTTAGTGAGGCGATCCGTGGTGGGCGGGGGGGGGCTGCATGGGGCGTTGCAGGATGGGAGGCCAACAAACGCACCGTCTGGATCTGCTTCTTGAGCTCGGTGTCTTGCTTGGCTGCTTTTTGGGCCTCGCGGCGGGCTTGTTTTGCGTTGAACTGCCCCCATGGTCAGACCTGCGCCGTCTTGTGTCCCTCTCCCTCGTGGGGCTCGTCGCGATGTGGGATGTCGGTGTGCCTACCCGTGCCTGGAACTCGGTCTGCATGTCTCGGGCAAGCTGTCGATTCGCCATGGTGTCAGTCGGTTTGCTGTCGAGGCGGGGGTAGCGAGTGTATTCGGGCCCGGAGCTGGTGGTATTTCGGAAGCGGATGGATGGTTGTTGGATGAAGCGCTGAACAAGTCGCAAGGCAGTGCGGGCAACTCCGCGAGGCAAATGGGGCGGCAGGCCAATCCAGGCAAGATCCCGTTGGTCGGCTGACGGCGGGGCGCGCAGGCCGATTAGGGCGGGACTTGCTGTCCTCATGACGCACTCGTTGTGGCTGGTGAGACCTTCAACCTTAAACTTTTGTCTTGCCGCTGCAGCTCGCGCGCTCCGGCAAGCTGACCGCCGCAGATGGGCAGAGTGGGTATCTGTGGGGCGGACGCAAGCCACAACGCTGGTCCCGCTATCAACATGGATGGTCCCAGTTAAGTTTTCGAGAATCGAAAGAGCATTTTTTTCCCCCTTCTCATTTGCGCGAGCGTCGACCGCAAGTTTTTTCCTCCTCTACAGGATTATTCCCCAAGAGCAGCTCCATCATGTCGGCAATGCGGAAACACAACGTCACAACCTTCCCGCGCCCGCCGGTTGTGGAAAGGACGAACCGGCACATCCAAATCAAGTGGCACGGCCAGGTATTAGCCGATTGCCCGCCCGGCGAGGCTTACTGGGTGCTCGAGACCCATCACGCTCCCGGTCCGTCACCCCGTTCAAGCTTTCCCCATCTCCATCCGCCGTCACCGTCCTTAGCTCTTGCCGATCGCGAATCCCCCAGCTCCCGGCCACTCGCCGCGACCATGGCAAATTTTGCACGCATCGCCCGTTGCTGACCCCCCCCCTTGCAGTGTACTATGTCCCTCCCAGCAGAGTGCGCCTGCCCCTCTCCACCACCCCTCGGTCCACCTTCTCCGAGTTCCACGGCGCCGCGACGTACTATGCCATCATGAGCCCCATTTCCGCCGCCGAGACCATCAGCAACAGAATCTGGTCGTACAACGAGCCGCCCAAGGAGTACGAGGCCATCAAGGGCTATCTCGCCTTTTTCGTCGGGCCCTGGGAGTGCTATGTCGACAATGAGCGCGCGCACCCGCCGCCCGGCGACTTCTATGGCGGCTGGGTCACGAGCGATATTGAGGGGCTGGTTAAGGGACCCCATCAATGGGGCACGGGCTGGGAACCCGTCTTCTAGACCACGGGAGTTAAAGAAAATACCAAAGTTTCACAACCTGCCAGCGCCGTCTCCACGGAGCGGATGGCGTTGGCGGTTAGCATGTTCGGTGTCCGGGGCGTTGGGGGAAGGATCCAAAACTCATGGACGGCAATGGTCCGGGGAGAGGGGGAGAGGGGGGGATGATAGACGGTATCGGAGTAGGAAAAAAGTGTCATGTTGTTCGGTTCTGAACAAGTCGATCGGGCCGTGAACCGAGATCTCGCCCAATGTCGACCGAGTGCCAGCCCATCCATCGGCTTCTTGCTGCCATTTCCTGGGAAGAAGATGGGGACCGGGCCGTGTGAGCACGCAGCCGGTGCAGTGCAGCAGCAGACAAATATATGTATGTACATATGTCTGCCGAGCGCCCTATGGGGTAAAGGTTCCATGGAATATTCTCGGCCCAGCCGTGGATTCCGTGCCGCACACTACCCCAGACTTCTGGCACCCTAAAATGTGTCTAATCACCAACAGGCGCAATGCGGGTGGTAACCCTGCGGCCCCGGCAATCGGGAGCCTGTCCCCTCCACACGGGACTCCACACAACCAGAGAAGGATGGAACTGACCGTTGTGGGGAGGGCCGTCGGAGAAAGCAACCGCCATCTCTGCTTGGGCTTGGCCCGCACCGCAATAGCGCCCGGTCGTAGTCAGACGCCAGACACCCCACCCTGCAAATGCTGCAATGGACTCGCCTTCGGTGACCATGGTTTGGCGAAAGCTGGTGTGCTCGGTTTCGCTCGCGCAGCAGGGGATGTTGTGATGGTTTGCACGATACGTCCGGGGGGAACTCTGGTCAATGGAAATGGAAATGGAGAGTGAGTGCACGTGCCGCCTGGGCGAGACAAGACTCGACCAACATGCGAAGGGAAGGGGTTTCGGAGCAATCACCGATCGTTCCGCGTCGTCTCTGTCGGGGTGTGATTGTATGGTCCGGTGGAAGAAAGAAAAGGAGGGTTGGACACATCAAACAAACCAAGCAGTCGGGTTCTCTTGACATCAACTGATACCGGGGGCGGCGCTTCCCTTGGCGTTTTGTTTTCTTCCTTCCCAGACTCTCAACTATCCATCTTCATTCCCCATTACGAAGGCTTCGGGAACACTATGTAATAACTATTCTCAATGCCGTTGAGGGTTTGCCCCGATCTCAGATCCCGCCAAGCATTTCGGAAGTTGGGCTTGAAGTTAGCCCGGCGTATCCGTACCAATTTGATCCCTATTGAGAACGGAAAAGGAAATGAATAGCATGAATAGCAGCCGGGCCAGGGAGGCTCGTGTTAATTGTTGCGGTTTTGCGACAGGCACATGTCTCGGCTAGCCGCCTGGCAGGGTCACCGTCAGGGTGGATTGGCTTATGTACAATTTGTACATACAATCTGTAATACGAATGCTACCACCTTCAGCGGGCTGTGGAGAGCTCGAGAGCACCAAGTTTAGATCGTATTGTAATTAATACTTGACAGACGAGTGGAGGCTGTCTGATGGCACCGGTGGAGAACACGAATGACGCGTGCTTGCGGAGGCGTTTCGGGCACAGTCGACATGATTGGGGGCAGAACTGTTGGCTGTAGTCTCTGTGGTCTATGTCATCGCCATGGCCTGGTTGCCATCTTGTAAATGGCCGACGGAAGAAACAACAGAACGGCTGAGTCGGAGACGGCAAGATGTATGGTGTGTTTCGCTGCAGTGATGCAGCTCCGCCCCCGCCTCCTGCAGGATCGGGTGGATTCATTTCACTTCGGCGCTGACGGGGAATGTGGACCCGTGTAACGTTTCTGGTCTGACCTTCGTGCTCTCATGGCAGTCAGCCAATCAAAGCTGTGCGGGTCTCAAGGGGATGAGACTACTGCCTCAGGCAACCACCCCCTTTTGAATACGTGGCCAGAAATAAAAGCAACCTGGCCGCCCTCGTCTGACAGCTTAGGGTTGTCCATCAAAGAAGCCATCTGTCCTTTTCAAAGGCAACGCCTGTGACACGCCAACCAGCAGCTCCACCCTTGAGTCAGGGCCAAGCCGACGAGTCACTCATGGATTCGTCATGCGCAATGCCATTTCCCTAACATTTCCATTCCTGATGTATTTGTAACGAGGACGTGGAAGGCACCTCGAACACAAGTCAACCACAGGTCAACCACAAGCCAACCACGCCAAGAATCTGCAACCCGCCCAACAACCGGTTCACAGCATTCGCGCATCCACGCAAGTCCTCCGACGCCCCAGACGCCCGAAATGGATTCCTGGGCCCTGCGCACAGCGTCCCCGAGCATCAAGTTCGAAGACTCGCCAACCGAGTCTCTGCTCTCGGGCCCCGACGAGATGTATCCCTCTCTGTTCGGCAACAGCCCCGAGCCGGCCTCGACCTGCAACCCTCTCGACATGATGTCGCCCACACCGTTCGACGACGACGAGCACTCCGACCTGACGGTGCTTGCCGACTTGACAGCCCTCACACAATCGTCCATGAACCGCGCATCCACAACCGACGGCACTCCCGAGCCGGAAAGGAAGACGGCCAAGAAAAGGAAATCGTGGGGTCAGGTGCTTCCCGAGCCCAAGACAAACCTCCCTCCTAGGTATGACGCACCCGCCCCGCACCCTGTCTCCGCCAGCCCCTAACAATTCGTGATCAGGAAACGCGCCAAGACCGAAGACGAAAAAGAGCAGCGCCGTGTCGAGCGTGTCCTCCGCAACCGTCGCGCCGCCCAGTCATCGCGCGAGCGTAAGCGGCTGGAGGTTGAGGGTCTGGAAAAGAGGAACAAGGAACTCGAGTCGGCCCTGCTCCAAGCGCAGCAAATCAACCTCACACTCCTCGAGGAGATCCAAAAGTTCCGCCAAGGGGGCGGCGTCGCAGGCCGGACCTCGTCTTCTTTTGAAGGCCTACGCCAACCGCCGGTCACCTTTTCACACGAGCTTTTCAGCTCACACGACGGCCATGGTGTCGCGGTGCGGGGCGCCGACTGCCTGGATCAGCTCCTCATGAAGACCGTCCCACCCAACGGCACCACAGTCAACCCCGCCTCCCTGTCCCCCCCATTAAGTCCCATTTCCGAGGACGGGGAAGATTTTGATGAGCCAGCCACAGCCGCAACGCCGCTTGCGGATGCTGACACCACCACCTCCAAGGCGAATGCCTCCCCCGATACGACACAACATCCTGCCGCGATGTTGTGCCAAGACCTGCTGTGTCGGTCGGCGGAGGCACCACCCTCGGAGTGGTTGACAGCATCCCAGAAGCAGCTACACCCAGCAATGGCTTTTCTCTTGCCATTCCAGCTCCTGCTGGCATCCACCTCTACGATTCTTTCCGTATGCCAGAGGCCGTTGATGCAGATCGCTATGTCCTTGAAAGCGGGCTTCTCTCTTCGCCCAACACTTCCGATCTTGAATACGATCATCTGGCTGGTGACGACACCACACCGTTCCAGCTCTCGGCCACAAACTACGACTTCGACTTCGACGACTTCATCACCGACGGCGAGCACAATGTCGCGCCCAGCCACGAGCAGCAGTCGCAGCACTTCCACAGCCGCACCGTCGCAGACTCGTCCTTCCTCCACCCTAAGACTCCGCACCCTACGGAAGATCCTTACCTGCAGCCCCATCCTGGCGCGTCCTTTAATGGATGCGACGATGGAGGTTTTGCGGTTGGTGTCCTCTGAGGGGCCTGTGGTCAAGCGGGTTTCGGGGGGTGACGTGTCGGCGGAGGCAGCAGCTGGCGCCAAGTCGCAGCGACAGCAGCACCGTAGCGGGCCGACAGCGTGGCTGAACAGTGCCGCGCTCCCGTCGAAGGAGGCCCTACTCGCCCTGTTGTGGGTCCTCCGAGTCGAAGAGCGGAGGTTGCAGATCCGCAACCAAGTCATGGTCCCGAAACCCGGAACACGCAGTGTCACCGAGGGCAAGACATATTTCTTGAAAGTATTACCCAAGAGAGGCCGCGAAGCTGATGGCCCCGCTGCGACTGGCAGCCATGGCCTGAAGCGACAGCGCTTCCAATGAACGATGTGTATGAAACAATTTTGGGCTGGCACAATCATAGCGGAGCGGAGCATTTATGGATTTGGATGGTTAGCGCTGGGTTTTCGCGCCGTTTAGGGGCTCTTGTAATGTGTATACCATTCCCGGACTGGGCCCGGACAATCAAGCTTTGAGTTTTAACACTTGCATCTACTTCGATGCTGAGACGAATGAGCCCGTATCAGACGCGCCGTCGTCACTGGGCTTGAGCGTGACAATGAGACCGGGAGGAGGAGATTGTTGGTCATCCGCTTCAACGTTGCAAAACTCAGATGCCTCGACGTTTGATCAGGGGCATTCACAAGGCCGAAAGAAGGGACGCTCAACTTATTACGTGAAGGAACACTGATGAATCTCGGGGAGAAGCTTCGATAACGCGAGGACCCATCATGCGTCTGCCACGTCGTGGAACTCATATCAACGAGGTGGCTGACCTAGCATTTGGGATGAGTGGTTACCTCTTCATCTTCCATTCGGCAGCACCGGCTATTCGCTTACTAACGGTAGTGGGCGGGATATCTTTTTGAGGAGGCGCGGGCAATGGCACTACGAACCCCTTAAAACCGCTGCATAACCTGTTACCACGGAGCAGCCGGCGGTCAGTGGCCTCGTATCAACTACACAAACCAGCAGACAACAACAACCGACACAATGGCCGACGTAACAGCAACCGAGCTGATCTACCTCACCCTCCAACCCGGCACCACCCCCGACGACCCTCTCTTCCTCCACCGCATCCAGCAGCTGCGCGGCCGCCCAACCTGCGCATCGGTGTACTGGGGCCTGGCACTCGAAGACGCCCACCGCCTCGCCATCGTCATCCGTACGCGACCGACCCCTCCCGTGCCCCCCTAATTATCTATCCCACCCCCACACCACACTCCTAACAGCAGCATCCCACAGGATGGACATCCGCCGACCACGCCCCGCCCGACCTCTTCACCCCCAACCCAGCAGCATCATCACCACCAACCACCACCACGCTCCGCTTCCCCTTCGACGCCGGCGACCTGCCGTCCCACCCCGTAACAGAGATCGCGCTACCATGCTACCCAACCACCCCAACCACCCTCGCCGCCGCCGCCGCCGCCGCCACGACATTCGACGCCACGGTCCTCACGCCGTTCCTGGCGCGGCTGACCACGATGGCCGACCGCGCGTCGCGCGCGCGCGCGTACCGGGCCGGGTGGCTCGCGGCGCCGGGTGTGGTGGCGCACGGGGCGGCGGCGGGCGGGCATGCGCGGTTGTACGGCATGTTTATCGGGTGGGACAGCAAGGCGGCGCATGTGCGGGCGACGCAGGACGCGGCGTTTGCGGCGGCGTTCCGGCAGGTGACGGCCGAGATGCTTCCGTTTGCCGAGGGGCTGGGGTTGATGCACTTTGTTTTCAAGGAGTGATTTTCGGGACTGAGAATCAATCCGCCATCACGCACGCACATCCATCCATCCACCTTGTGGTCATGGTCACGGAGAAAGAGCGGATCGCTGGTGTGGTGGCCCTGGTGGGTAGGTAGCTGTGGTGGGCAACAGTGGTGGACGAGCGAGACGGAGGCCGATGCGCACATGGAGGTCAATTAAAGAGGCACCGTGGCCCATTCTAGCGGGGTATGAACTGGCCCCTAGGTAGGTATCCGACACGAACTTGAACCGAACCATCCATGAAGTGAAGTACCCCGCCGTCCCTTCGGCTCCAGAAGTAATTGGATTCCACTCGGTTGCTCTGCGTCTGTCCGAACACAATGCATGCCTGGCAGGCTCGACCCAGGAGAAAGAAAACGAAGTCGGCCGCCAGGGCAAACACACCGTTTTTGTCTTGGTTGATATTTGGTGCTGCGCGCGGCAGTGGTATATCGCCATTGCCCAACCCGACCATCTGCTCCCAGGGCCCACGGCCCGAAACCACCCAACACCAGTTTTGCTGCTGACTGTCTTGTCCCCTGTTCCTCCTCGGCGCTACCCAGGGCCATGTCTCTGTAAATCTCGCGAACCGACGCCCGGGGTGCTCAGTCCACCTGCTTCTCGCAGCCGATGCGTCCAAGGAGCTCCTTACGATCGCTGTGGTTCGGGAGGCTGACGCCCGTGGCGGACGACGCCGACCTCTTCACGCCCGTCCGCCGTTCCCAGTTCTTCAGGTCGATCTGCTCCACGCCGACCTCCTCCTCGAGAGGCTGAGCTTCCTCATAGACAAACTCATCCTCGTCTTCCTGCTCGCCGCCCTCGTCCTCGCTTCGGTTGTCCTCGGCGCCGCCTCCTCGCAGGACTTTCATGGCGACCCGGATGATGAGCGAGAACCACATGATGGTGAGACATTGGAGGAACAGCAGCATGGACAGGAACCACCACTGGACTGTCGCCGTGTAGCAGACCAGCCCATCCGACTTCCACAGCGGCTCCAGGAGGTAGAGCACACCACTGTCAGCCGGGGGGTCGTGGGGTCCGATCTGGTTGTTCCTGGGCCCCGTGTAGCACCCGTTCATGATGACCAGCGAATGTGCCCAGACAGAGTAGCACACAATGAGGTACAAAACATGTCGCGCCACAAACCACGAAACGAGGAATATGCCAAACATCCAGTCGCAGAGGGTGCTGTAGCCGAGGTATTTGAGACACTTCGCAACCTGACGAACCACGTGGTTAGCAACGAGCACGCGCCCGCCAGGCATCAGGTGCATCGCAACGTACCGGAAGAAAGAGGTCCACCACGTCCATGAGAACCAGGATGAGGTTACCCACGCGCGTGTAGCCGTACCGGTACGAGGCGTAGACGAGGGTGCTCGTGACGATGTGGTGGGTAAACATCTGCCAGTGGTCCTTTCTGCGCTCCTCGATGTTGATGACAAGGAGCTGCTGGAGCCAAAAGGCCAGCTGCGCGAGCATGTAGCCCTTCATCAGGCCCGAGAGCTCGCGGTTGGGGAAATTCGTCCACAGCTCATGGAGGCTAAGGTAGGCCGGCGAGTTGCGGTAGATGTACTGCACGTTCGATTAGCGAATGCGGCGGGTGTGATATGGAATCCGGGGAAACATACCAGACCGAGGGGCCAAAAGAAAAAATAGTACACAGACAGCCATGCCTGTTCACTGAACCTCGTGATGTCCTTCAGCTTGGAGATCCCCTGGGCCTTCGCAAAGGGCGCTAGGATGTACTCCATCGCGGCGGCGCGCAGGCCCGTGAAAAGAATGATGCAAAAGAGTATCAGGTGGCCATCCGACCACCCCATCCCGTAGTTGCCGGTTTCCGGGTTGTAGTACGAGAGGGTGAAGTACTTGGCCGTGTAGTCCCTGGCGCGGGGCATGCCATGGGCGAGGAAGAGGAGGGCGAGGAGGTTGAAGGACATGCCTAAGGCCAAGGTTAGCGCCTGGAGTTTCGAGCGGACTGAAGCTGCATCGAGGGGGTTCACACGCACCGATTTGGTTGTTGACAAACCACCGTGTGAGCTGCTTCATGGGAGACTCGTTCTTCCGCTTCACACGGCGAACCAGGACAACATTGTCGTTTGCCTGCCTATAGAGAGGCCCGTTCATGTGTTGCGGCTTGCCGGTCCTCCGCGGCGCACGGGCAGCGAGGGCGGAGCTGGGGGGAGCTGCACGCTCGTTTGGGGTTGTGTTGCTGCCATGGCTCGCGGCTGGGGTGGGAGAGGAACTCATGGTCGCCTCATCTATCAATCGGCCGTGTTGGGCGGGATCGATGGAGCACCACAGTCGCGTTTCGGGAGGCTGGAGTCGAGGGATCGGGGCGCAAGAGTTGGATCGCTCCGGCGTCAACTCGGACTGGGAAATCGGCCCCGGGCTATGCAATGCGCGCGCGAAAACCACACCAAGTCAAATTGTGAAGGGGTATCGCAGACAACACGAATGACGCGCCGTGCAAAGGGGACGAGGAGACGGGACGACGAAGGAACGCAGGGCTTCTCAACACCGGGCTTGGTTGGGTCAATGGCGATGGGGCCAAGCGGGACGGAAACGAGCGACGAGGTTCAGGCCCGCGGGTCACCCAGCGTTGCTCAGGCTGCTCCACACCCAGTGGCAGTTTGCCGTAAAATGTTGAATTCAGAGGCTGGCCCCACCCAGGATCGAGGCGCGCAAAGGCGGTGGGGGCCTGATCACACTGCAGCGGCTTGGCGGTGGCAGGAGACGCCGTCAGGGGAAGCTTGCCCCTCTCGCTTCAATTCCCAGACAGGATTGGATGAACCAGGGGCCGCCCGGACTACCTTGGAACCCATGTTCGTCCTAACAATTTCAAAATCCATCCCCTTTTCTTAGCTGCGTGTCGTTTTGCAGTGGAGAGGCCTCGAAAATGAAACCCGAACTCTGCTGATCCATCGACATAGCCTTCGTCTGCCCGGCGCCGTACACATGTACGAAATATACACGAGTCATTGGTCATGACAGAACTTCTCCATGACCGCCGTCCAGAGTTCCCAAGAGTTCACATGGCATGGCACGCTGGCACTTGAAATCAGAACAAGCGCACAACCCTGGCCATTTTTTTTATGGAGGGGCTATCCACGTAGCTAGCTGTTCAGCTCAGTTCTATGTAGATTGCGTCTTCGGCTAGGGCGAGGGTCTGGATCTGCAAGCGCAAGCCATGATCAAACTTGGAACTCCCAGCTGCCAACGGGGTAGCCGTCTGTGGTACGCTGTCGTATTGGTGCATGCTGTATTCCGTATCCTGGAATGTTTGATCATTTAATTAGTGGCCTTGCGTAGTTGGTGTTGGTCGAGTCGCCGAAGCTGAACCCTAACCCTTATCATACATACATCGTGCAGCTGTGTAGCTCTTGGCAGCCTCAGCTTGTTCCAAATTCCAGCACCAACTGCCACGCTCTCGCATCCACGCACAATCTCGTCCACAGACGTTCCGCCATGAACCAAATCCGCGCCATCCAGGCGCTTAACAAGCGCGAAATCGAGAATGGCATATCGCCCGAGGCCTCGTGGCACACCGACTACCGCGACACAGCCTTTGTCTACTTTGGCGGCCTGCCCTACGACCTGTCCGAGGGCGATGTCATCACCATATTCAGCCAGTTTGGCGAGCCCGTTTTCCTGAAACTCGTGCGCGACAAGGAGACAGGCAAGTCCAAGGGCTTTGGCTGGCTCAAGTACGAGGACCAGCGCAGCACCGACCTGGCCGTCGACAACCTCGGCGGCGCCGAGATTGGCGGCCGCATGATCCGCGTCGACCACGCGCGCTACAAGATGCGGGACGACGAGGATATCGACGAGTTCAAGATCGGATGGGACGACATGCTGCGCCGCGAACGCGCCGAGAAGGGCCTGCCGAGCGGGGGCGAGAGCGACGACGGAACAGACGAAGAGGAAGCGCAGCAGCGGCCCATGATCAAGGAGGAGAAGGAACTACAACTGCTCATACAAAACCACGACGACGACGATCCGATGAAGCAGTTTCTTATTGATGAGAAAAAGAAAGAGGTTGAGGAGGCGCTGCGGAAGGAACAGAAACGGGCAGAGAGGCACAGCCGGGAACACCGGGACAAGGACCGGCGCCATCGCTCACATCGGCCAAGAAGAGATGACGGTGGCGACGAGAGCCATGGCCGGGACAGGGATAGGCGTAGGGAGAGGGAAGACCGTTACGGCGATGAAAGCCGGCGGTCGAAGAGGGACAAATTCCCAGTCAAGGATAGCCATGACGCTGTTGCTGAGGATGAGAGACAGAGGCGTAGGCGGGACTCTCCCAGCAGGCGCCGTGACCGAGATGACAGACGCGACAGAGACCGACGCCCTGAAAGAGCCGAGGATCGACGACCCCGAGGTGATCGTGTAATTGACGACGGCGCAAAGGATCTTGGGCGGCAGGACCACATTGCGCAGCGGTCCCGCGGTCTCGAAGGCCGCAGGCGTCATGATCGCGATAGGAGTCGCAGCAGATCGCCACACCCCCGCAAAGACTAAAGACACACACACACGGGATGTGGCAAGTCTTGATTGCATGCCTAGAAACTGCCAACGCATTGAGAAGGCTCCAGATGCTTGAGATACCCATACAACTCATAAAAGGATTAAATACCCGCTAATGTCTATGGATACGCACCGAACCTCATCCGAACGCAACCCGCCCCAAACATCGTGCCGATCGCCCGATCCCTCCATTAATAGATTCCCCCGCCAAAATCCCGCCATAAACGCCAGCCAACCGCAAAAGCCTCACGGGCCCCCCAGATACCGCTTCCACCCCTCCCTAACACAGCGCCGCCGCCCATCCTGCCCCTCTCGGATGACGAACTTCTCCCAGCGCGGGTCCCTCCCAGCCCCAACCACCAGCAGCGTATCCTCGCTCAACCAACCTATCACGCCCTTGGGCGGCCGCGACGTACCCAGTGTCGTGCTCTCAGACATGGGCAGTCCGCTGACATGGCCCTCGTCGTCGGCCTCAAACGGCGCCGACGCAAAAGAGTAGACGTCCGAGAACATGCGGGGCATCATGGGGATCCTCGAGAGGAACCCCCATTTTCCCTTCCCATTCCCAACACTGCCGCCATCCGAGGCGCTGCTGGAGTTGCTTAACGAGCCTGTGCTGTCCAGCGGCCGGGACGGCCGCTTGGGGTGTGGCACGTCGAAGATGTGCAGGGTCGACTTGTCCGAGGTGCAGGCGAGCATGGCCCCGGACGGGCTGAAGGCCAGGGAGAAGATGGTGGCCGGGTCGATGCCCCTTCGGAGCTCGACTAGTCGGGCACAGTTGCTGGTAGCAAATACCCGGATTAAGGTCCCCTTGTGCCAAATATTAGCGGTCCGTTCGTTACAACACGAAAGAGATGTTTCTGGGCAAGACCTACCGTCTCGCTCGCAGTTGCTAGGAGGTCGCCGTCCGAGCTGAGCTGTATAGCCTTGATGGCTGAGGAATGGGCTGGAATGATGCTGATGTTGCCCGTGGAGAGCTCGACGAGTTGCACATGGCCGGCTGTCCGACCCGGGAAGGCGATCCGCCTGGGGGACAGGCAACACAGGCCCCAGGGGTTGTTGGCCGTCTCGTACGCCGACAGCAGGTTCGGGGGCTTCGCGAACTTGTATACGCGCACGCTGTTCTGCAGTACAACCACGATCCGTTCCTTAGACAGCTGGACCCCTCGTACGGGGGTGAGAGCGCTGATCTCGAGGGCCGATTTGCGTTTATGGTCGTCCCACAGAATGAGCTGCGCATGCGTCTGTTAACGGCTTGTGCCACGCCGGAAAAGCAGGACAGTATGGCAGCCAACTTGCCTTGTTTCCGGCGAATTTGGGCTGCCTTCCTCCCCCGACGAGACCCAGATAGTTGGCTTTGCCCATCATCTGAACCAAGCCCACGCCGGCATTGAAATCTACATCGAGACGGCCGTGTTAGTTTGGGTCCGAGGAGCTCGACAAGATACGCGACTGTACCATGTGCCGTCCGCGGCGAGCATGATTCCGCGTGGAAGACTGTCTCGTGTGTTAGCACTCGGCAATCACAGACGCCCTGTGCCAGGGTCCCACGGCGACCGAAACAGGCAACGGAGAGAGAGAGATCGAGGAGCGACCTACTGCAAAACCCCGTGTTCAGCCCCACGGCAAAGCAGCTGCAGTCATCATTGAACGAGATGGAAAGAACGACAGTGGTGCTGGGACCCTCGAGCGGAGTGCGGGTGTTCATGTTGAGTGGTGACAGTGTCAATGGGCTGGGCGAAACAGTGGGGCGGGCGAGCTGTCGAAGATGGCGGCAGCCTGCACTGAGACTTGGTCCAGGGCTGCCAAGAGCCGAGTATCCGTGGCTAGCCACCAAGACGGCCAAGTATGCTCTTCCGCGGGTCGAGGGGGATAAAAAGGAGATGCTACGGGGTCATTCTGCGCCGCTGCAGTTGACTCAGACCGATTGGCATTCGCCGGGAAGTATGGCCGGGAAGTATGGCGTTGAGAGCGGCTGCAACTGCCACTCGATGTAACACTGGTATCGGCTGCAAGGCGAACCTAAACAAAGTTTTGGAGAAGAAAAGTTATTGAAAAGAACAGAAGCTGCATAACCAATGACTTCTCATGCACGATAAAGAGACCCGGATCTTGTCTCCAAGCCCGAGGATCAAACGAGCCACTGTCTGTCAAATGCCAATGCTGTCACGAGCTGCAATGAGACAGCGCTATGTAACACTCAAGAAGGTCCGGATCTTGAGGCAGAGGGGCACAAGTACGTACTTGTACTTAGCGAAGGCACACAAGCCACCTGGGCTGCCACGGAAGAACCAGCCGTTGCCAGCTGTTGCACTGCTTCGGTCAAAGTCGTGTTGTTCTGGGGATCTGGCGTGCGCCTTTCCTTACAGGGACTAGGCTGGCATTGGAACCAAGCGACCCCCTGAATTGTGGGTTCAAGGGTTGGCCATTGCTCCTTGCTTGCTGCTCTCCTTGGTGACAGCTCCCGCCTGGGGAGAGCCTGGCTCCTGGCTCCTGCCGTAGCACCGTAACAAATTGTGAAATTGCCATTTTCCGGTCGACACCCATCCCGACCTCTCTCCTTTTCCCAGTCTGCACCGCCATCACGCTTGACCGCAGCCATCCGCCCAGCCAGCCGTCTTTTTGGGGACTGGATAACTCCATCCGTCGTCCATTTAGCTTATTTTTCTGTTTGCCTGCGCCTGGGAAATCCGGCGCTAGTTTTACCCGTGCCCCCCAAAACGCGAGCACTCGACTACTCCACTCCAATATCATGTCTTCTCCGGCCGTACGTCGACCTTTCCCTGTCCCCCCAGCTCTGTGATAACCGCCATCCCGACCTCTGTGGCCTCAATCTACCACACCGCGCCAGCACACCCGCATCCCGCATTTTTCGCCCGGATAGACATTAATCGATCAATCACGGTCATCAATCGGGCAGCCGAATCTGCAACGCTAACATGTACTCTGGACAGAAGATGATCCGCCGCAAGAAGAACGTCAAGAAGGGCATCCAGTTCTGCTTGATGGTCTGCGGCGCCTCGGGCACTGGTGAGTCGCAACCTCGCCCCGGCCGCCGGTTGGGCATTGCGCACGTGCTGATTGCCGACTGCTTGTAGGCCGGACCACCTTCGTCAACACGCTCTGCAGCAAGTCGGTGCTCACCCACAAGGAGTCCGACGACCCGACGACTGCGCATGTCGAGGAGGGTGTCAAGATCAAGCCCGTCACCGTCGGTACGCATATCCTCCCGCGCGAGTAAAAACCCAGTCCAGTGGAAGTCTAACCGCCCAGCAGAGCTCGAGCTGGACGACGAGGGAACCCGCATCTCCCTGACCATTGTCGACACCCCTGGCTTCGGCGACCAGATTGACAACGAGGCTAGGTATGCTTGCTGCGACGCATCGCTCAAACCGAGCACGTGCTAACCGTGCTGCTCTTCTTAGCTTCTCGGAGATCGTTGGCTACCTCGAGAGGCAATACGATGACATCCTTGCCGAGGAGTCGCGTATTAAGCGTAACCCCCGCTTCAGGGACAATCGTGTGCACGCCATGCTCTACTTCATCACCCCAACCGGCCATGGGTAATTGCTTCCTTGGACCTTTTTGCCTGAGACGATGCTGACTAGCCCCCAGTCTTCGCGAACTAGACATCGAGCTGATGAAGCGCCTTGCGCCCCGGGTCAACGTCATTCCTGTCATTGGTCGGGCCGACACGCTCACCCCCTCTGAGCTTGCCGAGTCGAAGAAGTTGGTTATGGAGGATATTGAGCACTACCGGATTCCCGTCTACAACTTCCCCTACGACATCGAGGAGGATGACGAGGACACGGTCGAGGAGAACGCCGAGCTCAGAGGACTGATGCCCTTTGCCATTGTTGGCTCGGAGGATGTGATAGAGATCGGCGGCCGCAGGGTCCGTGCTCGCCAATACCCCTGGGGCGTCGTCGAGGTCGACAACCCGCGCCACTCCGACTTCATGGCGATCCGGTCTGCCCTGCTGCACAGCCATCTCGCCGATCTCAAGGAGATCACCCACGACT
This sequence comes from Trichocladium antarcticum, assembly GCA_033297235.1. Classification (NCBI taxonomy): domain Eukaryota; kingdom Fungi; phylum Ascomycota; class Sordariomycetes; order Sordariales; family Chaetomiaceae; genus Trichocladium; species Trichocladium antarcticum. Next base: position 634,328 of record MU853412.1, read on the forward strand.
TCCTTTACGAGAACTACCGCACCGAGAAACTTAGCAAGAGTGTCGAGGGTGGCGCAGGAGCGTACGTTGTTGTCTTGCTCCCCGCGCCCGGATCCCTGTCGCCGAGAAGAGACTGGCTAACTTGATTCTTAGTGACTCGTCCATGAACCCCGAGGATCTTGCCTCGCAGTCAGTGCGTCTGAAGGAGGAGCAACTGCGCCGCGAGGAGGAGAAGCTTCGTGAGATTGAGGTCAAGGTTCAACGCGAGATCAACGAGAAGCGCCAGGAGCTCCTCGCCCGTGAGTCGCAGCTACGCGAGATCGAGGCCCGGATGCACCGCGAGGCGGCGGCAAACGTTGCAGCCCATCAAGGCACGGCTGCTGGCCATGACGCCAACGGTGCCGAGTAGCGCTGAGGTGCCGTGGTCTTCCGTCCGCCGGGAGTTTTGTTCCGCCGCTGCTATACCGTATCGCCGAAGCCCGACGTCTTCCAGGCGGCTTTGTACGCGACCCGATCTTTCCATGCAGGCGTTGGTTCTTCTGTTGTGCTTAGAGACAATATTCCCCCGTTGCTTTTGCTCTTTTTTTTTTTTACCAAAACGATATCCGCTCCGGAACCAACCTCGACGGCGGACGGTACCTGAGGACAACCGAGCGTCGACTCGAGCGGTGGCGAGGCATCGGCGAGGAGATGGCGCGTGATGATTCTGAGGGCTGTGGTTTGGTCTCGGTGGCTTGCGGCTTATATGCTTCGAGCCGCACTCTGGCCGGTGCCAGATCACAGAGACGGGACGTGCCGAGTTGGGAGGTCTTTTAACCTGGTGGCGACCCGGTCTTTCCTATTCACTCCACCAGTAGCGCCAGTTCGCAGGTTATCACTGTGTCCAACTGTTTGCCCGAGTGTCTGCCCGTTTTCCTATTTCTACTATTGGACTTCTAATGCAGATATCACCTGAAATCAACTTTTCTACCCTCATTGGAAGTTTGTTGATCGCTTGTACTTGCGTGCTTGTGTTTGTTGAGATTGTATTATTCGTTGCAACCTATTTAGCCGCAGAACTATATAGGGGAGACAGCAACAGGTATGATAAGAAGCCAAGAACTATGTCTGGGCTGCCCGCAGTCACACCTATCCTTCTCCATAACCAAGACAGCCGTCGACGCAAACCGCGAAACAGAAAACGCGGCACTTACATGCGGCGACATTCAAAACCGCAATCTTCAAGCAGAGACATGTCAGGTTAGAATACACCGGGGCGCAAAAAGCCAAGACCTTCCTCCCGAACCAGAAGACAGTACCTATACATCATTCGAGTCCATCCAGCATTCCCAAACCGCATCCCCATCGCCTCACGCCGTATCAACCTTGCGCGGCCCGTCCTCAGTTGTTGGACTGGCTGTTGAGAATGCGCAGGATGGCCAGAAACAGGTTGATGACGTCCAGATACAGGCTGATGGCGGCGGCAATCTCCTCCTCGACATGGTGCTTGCGCAGCACCAGCTGGGTGTCGACCAGGATGTAGCCGCTGAAGACGAGGGCGGTGAGCAGGCCGTAGACGAGCTCGGTGGTGCTGCTCTGCGGCAGGAAGAAGGACATGAAGCCGAACAGGACCAGGCCCCAGAGCGCGCCGAAGAGGTAGGGCATCCAGCTGGTGAAGTCGTATTTCGTCTGGCACGCAAAGGCCGTCAGGAAGACGAAGATGCCGGCCGTGAGGAGGACCGCGTTGAGGACGATCGACGTCTGGTAGAAGGAGACGATGACGCTGACCGTGTAGGCCTCGAGCAGCGTGAAGCACGACAGGAAGAGCAGGTTGGTCGGGTACGAGTGGCGCTTCCAGAAGGTGAGGCCCATGAAGACCATGGCGCCGATGAGCTGGTGTGGGGGGGGAGGAGGTGGGTTAGTTGTCCATGGCTCGAGAGGAGGCGGGGGTTGGTGGAGGTGGGGGGTTCGGAGGGAACATACCGACATCCAAACGACAGCGGGATGGTTCTGGACCCATGTCTTGTAGCCATCGCTCATGAAGCTGAGGGCGCTTACGGCACCGGTCGCGAGGAGCTGCACCGTCAGGATGGTGTAGACCTTTCGGATGAACTGGTTGCGGATCTCCACGGTGGCCTCGGCGACAGAACCGCCAAACTGGAAGATGGTTAGCGATACTGCGCTGGGGCGCGATCACAGAGCTGATGGGGGGTCCCGCTGATGGCATCATGGCGGGGGTGCGGTCCAGGTGTCCAGGGCCTACCTTGAAGTCATCGGGGATGTTGTCCTCGCTGCTGCGCGGGGCGCCAGCGAGCCGCTCCTGGTCCTGGGCGGCGCTGCTCTCGGCCTGGTACGACGGGGGTGCCTGGGTGTAGTCGACGTGGGCGTCCGGGTCTTCCTGCGGCGCAGGCGTGTACTTGGCGGTGCCAGACATGGCCGCTGTTGGCTGCAGTCGCAGTCGCAGTCGCAGTCGCAGTCGCAGTCGCTGGGGAAATCGGTGGTTTCGCGGACCCAAATGTTGAGCGCTCGGTGGAGAGAGCGGCGTGGGCTTTGTCAGAGCTCGAACAGGATGCCGGCGCAATGTTGCCGCAAGTGCGTGTGGGTGATGTTGGTGATGACGGCCGCTTTGTAACTGACCTCGAGCAAGTGCAAGTGGGGAAGGCCTGTCGGGTCTCGGATGGCCGATGGATGGATGCTCATGGGTGGCGACTGGCGGCGGAGCAGGCAGCTTCAGCTCCCAGGCTCCCAGGGTTCGGGTTGCGGCACTGAAGAACCCTGCCGAGCCTGCCCCCGACCCCCGACGCGCAGGCCCACTTTCAACATGCGTCGCCGCGTCCCGCTTCAGCGAATCCACGTTTCGGGGATTGGCCGCCCGCATCTTCGGCCGCACGACACGAGCCAGCAAACAGACAAGCGCATACGGTACAGGGAGACCCAACGACCAGAAAGCTACAGGACCCTGCGCCGCCGCTCCTGATTCTTCCGCTGGCGGCAACGACTTCGTCGCCCAACGACGAGCGAGCGACAAGAGACGCCGGACGAGCACCAATGCGCCAGAGTGCCCGCTCACCCTTGAGCCGGCGCAACCATGACGGGAAACACGAACCGCTACTCCAACTACACCACCGCCTCTACCGGCACCGACTCCAAGGATGGCGACAAATCCGAGAAGCGGGACCTGTGGAACTCGATGCTCTACTCGGTCGCCAGCGGCAAGCGGCTGCCCGAGAAAAACATGCTCCTCCTCGGCGGCACCGTCGACTCCCAGCGCGAGTTCCTCGAGTCGCTCTCCAACAACGACCTCCGCCGCTCGCTCGACCGGAACGCATCGCGACTGCCGCCCGTGGCTAACAGCTTCGCCCTGGGCTACACCTACTACGATGTCCTAGACGCCGACCAGGAAGACACCCTGGCGCGCATCTCCCTGCACACCCTAACGAGCCCGTCGCCCGCCTTCGCCTCCCTCCTGCAGCCGCTCCTCACACCCCAGTCGATACCAAACACGCTGATCGTGCTGCTGCTGGACTGGTCCCAGCCCTGGAGATGGATGCGGCAGCTGCGGGAATGGATCCTGCTGCTGCGGACGGTGCTGGTGTCCTTGAGCAACGAGTCCAAGGAGACGATGGAGGAGGTCATGCTGTCGTGGCGGGACAGGGGCCGAGGAGGCGGCACAAACCTCGACGGCACCGCCGCCGTAGCCGTGCCGGATAGCGACCTTTCCATCCCGCTGGGGCCGGGCGAGTGGGAAGACGCGTTGGGGTTACCCCTGTGTGTCGTTTGCCAGAATGTACCGTACCCCCGCTGGCCATCCGTCGCAACGCCGACCACTAACACTGCATACAGGCCGAGAAGATGGAATACCTGGAAAAAACACAGAGCTGGAAGGAGGAGGAGTTTGATGTTGTTCTACAATTCATGCGGACGGTGCTCCTGAAACGTGAGTCCCCAAGTCGTCTCGCTCCGGGGGAAACATAACCGAACTAATGCACAAATCCTGCAGACGGCGCCTCTCTAATCTACACAACCCCGTCGGTCCCCTCACAGCTCCCCAGCCTGATCCATTCCAGCCTCGGGATACACTCCCTCCTAAAGAAGCAGCCGCTAAAGCACAACGTCATTGAGCGGGACAAGATCACGGTCCCGCCGAACTGGGACTCGTGGGGCAAGATCCGGGTGCTCCGCGAGGGGTTCGACGTGGAGCTCGTGAGCAACGGGTGGTCAGTCGACCTCGACCAGCCATTCCCGCGGCCCGATTCGGACGACGACGACGATGACGCCGCCGCCGACAGCACGCAGGCCGACGGCCGCGAGCGCGCGGGACGTGACCCCCAAGGATCGTCCGTCGCGCTGTACGAGGAGGCCGTGCAGGACCCCACCATGGACGCGCTCCAGCTGGCCGGCCGCAACACCCACTCGACCCAGCTCGAGGTCGAGACGATCGACACGCAGACCTTTTTTGCGCAGCAGCTCAAGGTCCTCGAGGCGTTCAGGCAAAAGAACGACGAGGCGTCGCGCGAGACTGCCCGCCACAAGCCCCACAAGAAGCTCGACGACGACCATCACCTGGTCGGCGGCGGCGGCGGCGGCGGCGGCGGCGGCGAGACGGATCGGCCGGTAGACGCCAGGGTGCTCGAGCATATCGGCCCCGTGCAGTTCAACATGGGCGGCATCCAGGTGGACGCCGACGACATGGTGCAACGGCTCAAGGTATGTCTTTCCTCTTTTGGTCTGGGCCGTCTGTCAGATCGCTGACAACCAACCCAACCCCCCAGGAACGGCAGGCGTACGGCTCGTCCCCCGAGCCCGCCAGCCCAACATCGGAGAATGTTCTGGAAGCGACTCCACACATGGACACGGAGAACTTGCAGGCCTTCTTCCACGGGCTGATGAACCGGCGGGGGGCCAAATAGGGTGTGCGTGTCGTTGTCAGTGTGTGAGGGAGAGAAACCAGAGAAATTGTTGATTAGATACCCCTGGACGGAGAAAGCGAGAAACAGAGGTCTAATTGGCATCTGTGTTGTGGCGTTGCCCGAGGAACCCGGCATTTGCGTGCTCTCCGCAAGCTGGTCGATCCAGGTGTTTCCCGGCCTCAACTTCACAGCCGAACCGCCCTTCCCATGCCAGCCACGCAGGACCATCCCGCTCCCCCATAATTATATCTCCAAAAAAGCCAGTTCCAGATATATACGCAGCCCCCCTCACGACCGCCCCCCAATCGTCATCTCCTCCACCTTGCCCCGCAACCCCTCCAGCTCCTCCTCCCCTCCCGTCTCCGCCGACAGCCCATCCGCCCCCTCACCAGCACCGGCAGCACCAGCATCCTCCACAACCAACACCCCCGCCTCCGCCCTCGGCCGCCTCCAAACCGCCTCCCGCGCCGCCTCTTGCCCCGCCTCCCCCCTGCCCACCACCACCACCCTCCTGACCCCCAACCGCGCCGTCACGACCGCGTTCAGCAAACTCACAAACAGCCACGGATACTGCAGAATCTCCGCCTCAAACGCATTCACCGTCTCCCTAGCCTGCGCCAGATACCGCTCCCCGTCGCCAGCACCAGCACCAGCACCAGCACCACCAGAACCAGAACCAAAAGAAGAAAACAGCGTCCCCAGCCGGAACAGGTTCGACGCCGACACGGCGTTGGTCGAGGGCGCCGACTTGTCCATGCCGCTCTTGAGGCGCAGGATGGTCGGGGAGAGCGTGGCGGACTCGGTCGAGTAGAACCCCCCCGAGTGGGCGTGGCGCGGGGAGGTGCTGGGGCGGGTTGTTGGTGTTGGTGTTGATGTTGTTGTTGTTGTCGGTGGTGGTGGTGGGGAGGCAGGGTCGTAGAAGAGGGCTGTTTGAGCGTCTGTCGGACAAAGGGGGGGGGGGCGGGGGGGTTAGTGTGGAGTGAGTTGGCTGGGGATGGGATAAGAGATGATGGGGACGTACCTTGTAGTTGCTTGGCCCAGTCGAGCCAGGCTTGCTCAAAGGTTGCTGTGTGGAGGTCTAGCAGGCCGTCGATCAGGAAGGCGTAGTCGTCGGCGAAGGCGCGCGTCTGGCTGGGGCGGTCCCAGAAGAAGCGGCGGAGCGCATTGTCCGCTGTGCCCGCCGTCCCGTCCCATAGGTTCTCCTTGATAAAGGTGGCGGCCTCCCTCGCGGCGTGCAGGTACCTGTCTGCTCTCTCGGGATCGGCCGCGCGGATGGCAGCCGCAGTCCGCGACAGGGCCGCAATGACCATGCCATTGGCGCCCACCACAACCTTCTCATCCCTCCCCGGCCTGACGCGCTCCCTCTCCCGGTGAGCACGCAGCTTCTCCCGGGCGATAGAGACCAGGCGCTTGATCTCCGACGCCGGGACGCCAAACTGCTTCGACAGGTCGGCAGCATCCACATTCACGGACAGAACATTCTGGTTGATGAACTCGTCAAAGGGGTCCTGGTCCTGCGACACGTTCCCGTCTTCAAGCACATTCCAGTACGCCGCGGCGACCGAGCTGGCATGGTCGTCACTCGCGCCCGCGCCAACCACCTGGTCAAACTCCCGCCGGGTCCAGGTGTAGTACGCGCCCTCGCGCATGTGCCGGTCGCCCTTGCGGTAGAAGGAATCGGCGACCTCGCTCGTCACGAAGCCGCCCTTTTGCGCGCGGGCCACAGGCCCCGTCAGATAGTCGGCCAGTTCCAGCACGACATCGGCAAACTCGTCGTCCAAACGCAACTCGCGGCCGTCCGCGGCGGCGGCATTCCCGAGCCAGGCGTCGAGGAACACGCCCAGCAGCAGGGCGTTCTCGCCAACCATCTTCTCGAAATGCGGCATGCTCCAGTTGCTCGTCACGCTGAACCGCATGAAGCCCGCGCCGAGGTGGTCGCGCAGCCCACCGTCTCGGATCCGACGCAGCGTCCCGATGGCCATGGCCGTCGCCTTGTCCACCTCCTTCGCGCCGATGAAGTCGCGCACCTCGGACGGGAAGTGGGCCAGGCGGAGCAGGAACGACAGCCGCGCCGGGTTCGGGAACTTGGGGGTGCCGAAGCCGTAGTCGACGGGGTCAAACATGCTGGATATCCTCGTCAGCGCGTCGTCCAGCTGGTCGAGGTCCAGATCGCCCGCGTCGGGCGAGGTGGGCGCCACGGGCGCGCCGGTGCCGTCGTCGTTGGCGGCGCCGAACGTGCCCTCCTGCGCAAAGTCCTGCAGCTTGTGCAGCATCTCAAAGGCCTCGCGCCGGCACCTGTCCTCCTGCTCGACCCAGAACGTGTGGATCTTTTTCGCGATGGCGAGGAAGTCGTTGTACGACTCCTCGCCGCTGTTGTCCCCGGCGAGGGTGGTGCCGGCGGCGCTGTGCTCGGTGCCCGGCCCGGGCCAGTACGTGCCGCCGAAGATGGGGTAGAGGTCCGGCGTGAGGAAGAGGTTCAGGGGCCAGCCGCCGGTGGCATTGACAGCCTCGCTGTAGTTTTGGTAGATGGTGTCGAGGTCCGGGCGCTCCTCGCGGTCGACGATGACCGGGATGAAGGCGTCGTTTAGAAACGCTGCCACGGCGGGGTTCGAGAACGAGTCTTGTGTCGTAAGGTGGCATACTACGAAGCGCGGGCGGTGGTTAGCAGGCAGCCGGAGCAGGGACAAATGGCAGCACGCACGGTGGTCGGCCAGGAAGCCGATATGCATGAATATGGGCTTGTTCTCTGCCGTCGCCCGGGCCAGAGTGGCGTCGTCGAGCATCTGCCATGCGACGGGGGTCTCGGCATGTAGCCGGACGTAGGGGTTGTCGCTCTCGGCCGCGTGATTCCGGAGCGACGGGCCGCTGCTGCCTCGTGAGGCGGGCGCTGGAGACTGCCCGAGCGAGGTGGTTTGCTGGCGCTGCTGCCGTTGTTCAAGCTGTGCCCTCATCATCTTGACGAGATATATATAGGCTCGCGGGCGCGGGCGCGGGCGCGGATGGGTGAATCGTCTTGGTCCGTGGGCTGCGATACGGCCACAGGAGGGTAGGTAGTGACTGCGGGGCAAGTCGGGTACAGAGTACCGACGCGGGGTTTGCTGACTTCTAGCGGGCAGACCCCAAACAGTCCTGCTCCGACAAGCAAATACGGATGCAGTTTCCTGAGCCTGTGATTCTCCAAAACTTTGTGGTGGGGGGCGTAAGAGATGGCGGTGGGATCGATCCCGAGTTGCTAAGTCGTGAAACTGAGTGGTCGAGGCCGCTATGCTGCTTTAGAACGCGGATCGCCATGGTCCCCACTGTGACTGAAGGCATGGATGGAGTGGGGAAGCGAATCTGCAGCTGACGTCGTTGCCATGCTGCCGGGTGTCAACTATTGCTGCCAAGTCCCGACGGACCCCGCTGAGTGGCTCTGGGGCCCTGGGCTGTTCTGCTGCTGGCTGTCATCTGTCATCTGTCATCGGTCTTGGATGCCAGATGCGGCATGTTGCATGCTACCACTCAAGCAAAAAGATAGTATGTTTCAAAGATTATCCCTATCCATCAAGAGGCCCCTACCCATCTGAGATATACATCCCTTGCAAGTACAAAGCACCTCACCTTGAGCAGGGCAACTAGGGTGGGTACGGGAGCTACCATATTGGCAGAGGCGTAAATTCAATACCTAAGTCTTCTGACCAAATACACACCCTTCAAGGGGCCAAGCCGCGGCGGCCAAATGAGCTCAATCCTTCGATAGGTCCCGCCAGAGCCTCAGCACAAGATGGCTTGCCTAAAGAGGAAGAGACGAAGAGAAATAAATGGCTTATTGTACACAACGGACTGTTCCATAAACAAACGGCCCGCGGATAGAGCAGCCCGAAGGCAATATCCCGGCCAACGAAGGGAAAGCATGCTAAACGCGCCCAAGTCTTGTTCCATATCTCGGTGAAATGGTCTATGCATCCCAAACATCGTTTCGTGAAGAAGAACGCGTGTCCCCTGGTCGCAGATGCAGGATTGTGGACGATGCGGCCGGGTATGGAAGAAAGAAAAAAAGACGGCGCAGGAACTCGATCTTGTCGAGTAACGGGTCTGTGTAGAAGAAGTAAGAACAAGAAGACCGCCACGGTCTGCCGGCCGAGAGGACGATTGGCGTCCATTTATTGCCAGTGCCCAGGTTCTGGAGACGCCAATATCGCGCTTATTCAGCCCTGACGGTGGCTTGTCCCAGGGCAGGCAGAACGTTGGCGCCGTAAGCGCCACCCATATTGCCTACAATCACGAGGGTTAGCCCGGAAACAGCCACGCATCGGCTCGAAACTTGCACATACCTGCAGGGAAGTAGTTGCAGACAGTGTACCACGACTCCATCGACGTGAGGGTGCCAGCAGGGCAAAAGTGCGTGGCGCAGCCGACCTGCTTGGAGCCCTTCCAGACAACCTGCGAGAAATGGCCCCACGCATGGAAGTTGGACATGTTCGGCGAGTCTTTACCGAAGTCGCCGGCCGGGAAGAGCTCAAGCTCGTCGTTGTACCAGCCATCGCTTGCCGCCCTGGCAACCGACACGGACTCAGGGGTAGCCTTGGCGTTGCTGCTGGAACCCCACATGGCAAGGTTCTGACCGTAGCCGCCGCCGCCAATAGCCCTTGGAAACAGTCAGCCAACAGCTTCCCATGTCATCGAATAAGGAAACTCACGTGTCGTGCGCAAAGACACATGTCTCGGCAAGGGTCCTCGCGAAGCCGGCGTGTTTGTCGCTCCACTCAAGGGCGCCGGCCGAGTGGTTGGAGCGATGAACGTTGTGGTGGTACAGCGCCGCGCTCTTGTAATCAGATGGCGGCGCAGCGACGGGTTTCGCAACGGGCTGAGGCTCGGGCTTGGGGGCCGGTTGAGGCTCGGGCTTGGGAGCCGGCTGGGGCTCGGGCTTGGGGGCCGGCTGGGGCTCGGGCTTGGGGGCCGGCTGAGGCTCAGGCTTGGGGGCCGGCTGAGGCTCAGGCTTCGGTGCGGGCTTCGGTTCGGGCTTCGGTTCGGGCTTCGGCTCGGGTTGAGGCTCAGGCTTGGGCTCAGGCTGCGGCTCAGGCTGGGGCTCAGGTGTGGGCTCCGGCGTCGGCTCCGGCTGAGGCTCGGGGGTGGGCTCAACAACGGCCACGGGAGCGGAAGTGGAAGGAGGCGGGGGAGGAGGGGGAGCAATAGAGGTGCTCGAAGGCGCCGGGGCGACGGTAGTCGTGGTGGGCTGCGGGCGAGGGTTGGGGCGACGGAAGACCGTGGCAGTATCGCCATCAGTCACTGTGACAGTGATCCATTCGATCACAATGTCCGTCTTGATGTAAAGTCGACGATCCTGGAGAATGGGGCTGGCAACGGCCAGGACGGCGCTGCCGCCGACGAGGAATGCAGAGAGTTTCATTGTTGGAAGTTGTTCGATTCTAGTACAGTGATTAGTCTACGAGTTCCCAAAGACCAGCGTTGGGTGATGTGTGCATGTAATATTTGAGGCCGAAATCATGATGCTGTGGCTCAATGGCTCAATGGCTCAGGGGGGCAAGATGACAAAATTCTGATCGTGTTTCCTTGCTCCGGGGTTCGACCATTGTAAAGTAACCACTTGATTGTGCGTGTGATCATGGGTCGAGGAACACCTCTTTGTCATGCGTTTACCTTCTTGAGGCCACAAAGACATGGTGCGGGACAAGGCAAAATGGATTATGCAGGGCGGGGGACAGACGTACCACAATGATAACAAAGCCTTGGTCAAAGTTTTATTCTTTGCGCAGGAAATCGGAGTGTGTTGTGGATTCAGAACCAGTCTGGAGGGCAGCTCTGCTGTTGCTTGGGATCCTTCAAGGATATGAGGGGATCTTATGCTCTGGCGCAGTATTCGCCTGTGAAAGGGTCGCTTAAGCACAGGGGACAGCGCTGCCGTCGACGAAGTTGAATGCGGAAGGGAGGGAGGCTGTTGTTTTGAAGGAGTGTAAGTGCGAAAATCGCGAGGGTGACGTTTGCAAAAAGGAGCGGACTGAAGTCGAACTTCAAAAAGGATGGCGGAACAGAAGGAGGGGAGGTTGCGGGATGGCCAAACTCCGCGGTTGCGTGGTGAAGAGAAGATGCGCAGGTGATGGCCGTGAGGGCAGGAGCGGTGTTCTTAGCGGGCGGGCGTAGGGCCCGATCTGATCCATAGAGACCTAGGTTCCGGGCTGGAAGCTGAGGGGGTGCCCCCGAATTCCACGAAGCTGGTCCCGGTCGGCCCTGCAATTTTGGCACACGGTGATTGCGGGGCATAAAATTACAAAGGGGACGACAGTTGCTTGGCCACCCGTCGAGACAACAGTTGCCGGAACTTTGGTAGATTCCCTCACAAAAAGCCCAACGAGAAGATTAACGACGGTCGGCTGGGAGGCGCGATGCCCGGTCGAGATACACGGTCGACTGCGTGTCAGGATTTCCGGCCATCATGCAGGACTACGTTGTCCGTACGCGCAGCTGAACCGTCTTGGATGCTCAGCAGTTTAGGGCTTCTAGCCAGAGGTCCCCAAATCGTGCCAAGGATCAAAGTCGATTGGCTCGAGAGCATTGGGAACAGTCCACCGCCCATCTCATCAGCAGGTTTCTGAACAGCAGGCCAGGTTCAGGACCGCCCTCGATTCGATTCGACATGGGCACAGCTGTCCCCGCTCCTTTGCTTCTACGGAGTACGGAGTACGGATATTAACAGCGCGGCGTTCGATTCCGCGCCGACTCATCCTTGATGAGTGCCCCTGACGACTGCAGCTAGCTTGTCCGACCAATCGCAACACTGTGCCTTGCAGAACATGGCGGGGTACAGAAGCGCAGGACCCCTGCCCCTCTCGCATCCCAGTGGACGCACCACCCGCTGACTGAGGTCAACATGTCACTGCTTGTCCAATGGGAGCAAACGCGGCTTTCTGAAACGCACCAGGATAGAGTGGGCCTGTCAAATTGTTTCCCCACTGCTTGGACGTCTTGACTTGGCGCGAAACCTTGGTGACTTTCATGAAAAATGTCGACATCTGGGCGATGGGGATCCGATCTCCTGTTAGTGCCTCGCCAAGCCCGATTGTTCATTACCTGCCGAGCTTGTCTCGCATGATTGCACCCGACGCAACCCAAGAGATATGTTTGTGGAAAAGCGGCTACGTTTCAGGATGGTAACCCCAAGCAGCATCGGCAGATGGGCATTCTCGGCATGCATTGCCTAGCAAGTTGAAGACAGGCATCTGGCGATCATGAGTGGTTTCAACACCAATGCAGCTAGGCGCCGTAACAATATCCAGCAAACAGCGTCGATCTCTCCGGTCTGGCACCTGAAACCTCGACCTAGCATGGATTACGCAAGGGCCTTGCCTCGGTGATGGCATCCATTTCGAGGGGAGAAATTTGCTGGTAAGCGAAAGCGATGTAAGAACTACGAACAAGCGCCACTTGTTGCTTGAATACAACAACATCGCGGCACACACATCACGATGCTGTGTTTGTAGTTCAAATAAACTATCGGGTCGCACTAGCGTCGATTCCGCTGCTGATCCGAGAGATCTTTCCCGCCCAAAAGGCCGACGGACTTTTGCCATGCCAACCCTCCAGAAACCCCAAGGTACATAACCTCGCCAAGCAAGCCTTTCCAGAACACGAAAACAGTTTTTCATGCAGTCATTCTCGTCCGAAGCAAAAACAATAAAGAAACAGCAAGCCTAGCCACGCGTGCCGTTCCGGAGTTGATAGACGGTTGGCTCACAGCGTCACACAACAGGCAGCCCCCCGGAACCAGCCAGGCTCTGTTTCCAACACTCTATCTACCCCCTGCCTCTTCCACCCAAATACTGCCGGGAAACTTCTTGGCACCTGTGGGTCCGACCCACAGTAGGGTCAAGCCCTCTACCACCTTGGGCACTCTGTAGCTAGCGCACAGCTATCTCTGGCCTCTCTTTTCCCCTGATCATCATCAATATTGAGCCTTACTTTGCCCCTACTAATTGCGCTATAAGCCTCTAAGAGGTTATAAGACCCTGTTGCTTCTATTGCAACCTCTAGATCGATACGATTCGATTGTCTTTTGATCAAGTAACCTTCTTTCGATCGTACGAGATTCTTAATCGTACGACCGACCTTCTTTTTACACTTGCGAGTTAACATATCGGAATATAGCTCTATTTTCCTACTACCGACTCCCTCCCTCTCTCTCTCTTCCTTACGATCGTGATATCCGCCTAGGAAGACTTTCTATAGGAGTAGCTCTAGAACGAGCTAATCTAATATAAGCTAGTATAGTAGCAGCTAGCATCTTAAGAAGCATAACAAACGCTAGACTTGGTTATATACCTACTCTAACAACTCTAAGCCCTCGTAGGCAATAGCTATTACACGACTACCGAGTCGGCTAAGGTTATAGTTCCGACCCTCCCTAAGCTTAAGGGAGACTCTAATATTAAAGATTAGAAAGAAGCGGTAAGAGGATACGCTTACGCCCTTGGATATACTAACTATATTAATAGCATAGTAATCCCCCCCTCTCTAGATACGCCGAAAGCAGTCTACGATAGTTTCAGAGCCGCTCGCGGATTAGCGTACCTAATGATTCGCAACTCTCTTAATAGCGTAATGGAGATTATTAAGAGCTATAGATAGACTAATAGCAAGAGCGACCCTTACGCTCTCTTTAAGATCGTCTATAGCTTAGTTAGCAACGTGTCCGACGAGGGCTAGTACAATATAATCTAGGAGTTCGCGTCGATAGATACAAGCAAGTACAACTCCCTTAGGGCCTTTATTACTAGATTCCTTTTCCTATATACGAGACTATAGAGCGTTAGGATCAATCCCTACGAGAAGATACAACAAGCCTTCCTTCTTCGGGGTCTAAGCAAGTATAACGGTAACTAGACCGATATACTAAAGTTTCAGCTCTAAACTAGCTAGCTTACGTACTCGACCCTCCTTAACCTTATCACGACTAAGGTAAATAAGCAAGCGATAACTAGTATACTAGCTCTATTGATACCGGCCGCGAAGAAAAAGCAAGACGACGGTAACCCTAAGTCTAAGAGGAAGCTCTATAGCGATCCTAAGTACGGCCGAACATACAGATACCCTATACGCACTCTATATTACAACCACTATAAGATTCACTATAACGGCAGTAACAGTAGCTACTAGGTCCTCTACCTAGAGCTTAAGGCTAAGTTCTTACGCTAACGTAACGCCGGCAACGATACTACTAGAACCGCTAACCCTACGGTGTCCCCGAATATAGAAGCTAACCGTAGTATATACAGCTAGAACTCGGGCGTAATAGAAGGCGTTAATAACAAGGCTATTGCTAACCTAGCGATTAACCCTGCTATAACATCGCTAACGATCAACCCCCCTAGTATAGCGCTTACAGGGGCTGCTACTCTTAATACCTATATTATAAGGGACATAGTTTACCTCGACTTAGGAGCGTCGAATAGTATATTTAACAACCCTAAATAGTTCAAAGATCTTACTGATCTGCCGTAGCCGATTAAAGTAACCTTAGCTAATAGTAACACTTCGCTTCTAACCTGCGGCGGATCAGTAGCTTTCCCCTACGTTCGTTCTTATAGCGGAGTGACCAATATAGTTATTCCAAATGCTATCCTCTCTAAGTCTACCCCCCTTAACCTTATATTAACCAGCTAGATAGATAAGTATAGCGCGGTCTCTAATAGTATAACTAAACAAGTAGTTAATATCAAATCTAGCTAAGAACTAGCTTAGTTAAGATAGGTTAGAGGGATTCTAATCTTTAACGTTACAAGGGTCCTAGAACCTAAGGACGAAGCTATTATAGTCGCGATCGACTATATCGCCCTCCTAGCAATCGACTACGCTACTATATACCGAAGACTTATATATATAACTATCAACAAAGTTATCTTAGCTTATAAGCGTATAGGCATCCGGATCAGCAGCTAGTAAGCAAAGTAGTACCGCTACAAGTAGTGCTATCTCGGCAAGTCAACCAAGCAGATCTCTTACAATAAACTGCTAAAAGTCTCCCGCGCGCTCTAGAAGATTCATATAGATTCGATTCTACATACCCCGGTCGGCGTTAGCAACAAGAACTACGCTATCTATATTATCGACTAGTTCTCTACCTTCTACTAGTATATTGCCGTTAATAAGAAGTCGGAGGGTTTCTAAGTAGTTATTAACTACATCGAGTTTATAGAAACATAGAGTAGTCTTAAAGTTTAAGAGATCTACGTTAATAACGGTATAGAGTTCTCGATTAAATAACTATATAAGTAGTGCAAGTCCCGTAGGAAGCGATTCATAACTACCGCGGCAGACTGCCTAGAATAGAACCTAATAGCCGAACGCGCGGGTTGTACGATTATAGATAGAGCTAGAACTACGAATCTAGAGGCGGGCTTCCCTAAGGGATACTAGCCGCTAGTAGAAGAGGCTATAATCTACGTAATTAACCGTCTCCCCTCTTAGTATAATAACGATATATCCCCCTTCTAAGTATTTAGTAAGTCGGTTAGATTACTAGCGGATTAGTATATCCCCAAGATCGATCATTTCCGCACTTATAGCGCCACGGTATATATATATATCTATAACAAGAAGGTACGTCCCTAGGGCCGTAAGATAATAGCTAGAGCATTTAAAAGCAAGCTCTATAGCTATAAGGGCCAGTCTAGGAAGATCTACTAGATTCGACTAAACGGTAGTGGCCGGATCGTACGTACTAGAGATACGCGCTTTATTAAGAACCCCCTAGCAGATGACCTAGAGGATCTAGAAGATCCGATCTATAAAGTAACATTTGACAACGTCTACGTAGATAATAACGGTATTTTCCGCTTAACGGTCGTTACCTATAGAGTTACCCCCCCTAGCAATATAGCATCGGAACCTATAGTCGGTAATACAGTTAGTAATATAGGCAACAATATAGTCGCTAATACAGGCGGCAATATAGTAACGAAGCCTACTAACGGCAATACGGTATACGATCCGACTAGGCTGTTGACCCTAGAGTATACGCCTTACCTAGAAACGCCAGAGCGCGCGCCTCCTATAGAGCGCACGCCTCCTATAGAGCCTCCTAACAATCTATATTTCTCGGGTTCAGGTTTAGCTTCGGATTTAGATTTAGATTTGGATTTAGTTTTCGCCTTGGTACCTAGCTCCCTTTCTCCTACTAACGAAGCGCAAGAGGTCTAACGTAACAGCGTCTTTAATACCAAGCTAACGGCAACAAGGCGGTTAACTCGGACTACTTATCCTATTGTAGGATACTATAACACCCTCTATCGTAAAGGAAAAGCGGCGGTAGATATACTAATAGCAGGTTCTTCTAATCTATTCGCTAACGTTAATCAATTCGTCCCCTAGGATCTAGAGTTAATCCTCTCTATAGTCAATAACAAAGACCTTCTCTCTCCCTTAATCAACAAGATCCTAGCTTCCTTCAAAGAGGTATCTAAGCGGGCCGACTTCCTTATACACTAGAAGCCGCCCTACTAAGAACAATACAATAAGATCATTACCGTAGGAACGTAGGATCTAGTTAATAGACCCGCAAGGTCCAAGATCCTGCCTAGCAAATAGGTATTTAACTAGAAATTCAATAACAATAGTAACTAGGTGCGTAACTACGCTAGATAGGTTATGTGCGGCAACTTCGAGTATAGTGACTATTTACCCTATAAAGTCTACTCGGCTATGGTCCACGCCTCTACTATACGTATCTTCTTTAACCTAGTCGCCGCCCTAGATTTCAAATACTACTAATTCGACGTTATAGGCGCTTTTCTTAACGCGGTAGTCCTAGACGACGTTAACGTCTTCGTCTATTAACCTACTAGCTTCTCTAATAGTACTAATAGAGTATACCGTCTTAAGAAGGCTTTATATAGCCTTTAACGCTCCCCTCTCTAGTAGTATAAAACGCTTATACCTAAACTAACCAAACTTAGCTTCGAAGCTATAACGACTAATAGGTATATATTTAAGTACGCTAATAGTAGCTCGCTAATGCTTATATACGTTAACGACTTCGAACTAGCTGGTCCTACTATAGAAGATATCTACAATATAGCTAACGTACTTACTAGGATCTTCGAGCTTAAGAAGATAGGTAACATGAAGACTTTCCTCGGGTACTCTATCGTTCGGAACCGTAGAGACAGAGTTATCTTCCTTTACTAGAGCAATTACGTTAATAAGATCCTTAAGCGCTTTAACAAGTAGAGCGTTTACCCTATTAAGACTCCTTAGATCCCTAGCGACTTTAAGTTACTAGCAATATAGGAAAAACCGACTAAGGCGATTACTAAGCAGTACCAAACCAAGGTCGGCTTAGTCAACTACCTTATAACCGGCACGCGCCCTGATATAGCGTATATAGTTATACAGCTTAGCGAAGCTAACGCGGGCCTATCCGACGCCTATATCAGTCTCCTCGCTTACCTCTAGCGATATATTGTAGGAACGAAGACAATCGGTCTACGCTATAGCGGCAAGATAACGCCCTAGAACCTCGCCTTAAGAGCGTTTAGCGATACTAGCTTCGCTACTAACCTACTTACTAGAGTCTCTACTAGTAGCTACATTATTATAATTAGCAACTGCCTGGTCGTCTAGAAGGCGAAGAAACAGGTACTTGTTATACTCTTAAGCACTAAAGCAGAGTTTATTAACCTAATACCAACGGCGTTGTCTCTCCTATAGGTAGCTAATATCTTAAGAGATACTAGTTACCTATAACCTCTCCCTCTGCTAATGTTTATAGACTTAGCGAACGCTTGTATAATCGCTCTAAACCCGCTGAATATAGCTAGAACGTACTATATTAACATCCGCTACAAATAGGTAATCTAGCAGGTAGCGATAGGGGAGTTCTAACTATAATATATTAGTACGAACGATATAGTTACAGACGGCTTAACGAAGGCTCTAAACCGGGCTAAGTATATATAGTTCGTCAAGCAGCTGGGCCTCTGCTCGCCTATAACAACAACGGCTTAAGCTAGCAAGTGGCTGGCTCTCTAAAGGAAGGACGATAGCACTAGAGGACTACGGGTCTTCTGGCACTGGAGGATCACGGGTTTTCTAGCACTAGAGGATCACGGATTTTCTTTTCTCAACGCCACGTCATGTATCACAACTACTAGATTAGGGGATTAACCTTTTTTTTCACAGTTAGTAGTGGTACGCTTAGGGGGCTGTCTTAGTACCTGTAGGTCCGACCCACAGTAGGGTCAAGCCCTCCACCACCTTAGGCACTCTGTAGCTAGCGCACAGCCATCTCTAGCCTCTCTTTTCCCCTGATCATCATCAATATTGAGCCTCACTTTGCCCCTACCAATTGCGCTGTGAGCCTCCAAGAAAACTAGAAAACAAGATGGTCCACCCGATTTAACAGGGAAAAAAAGAGACCTGGCAAGGCCCAGCTCCATTACACCAGAGCACCCGGTCCGAGAACCGGATAGAACATGGATCGAGGCCCCACCGGGCCGGGGCCGGCCTCAAACAGGACACAAATTCCCACTCGGGCCCGGGGACGGGACGGCCTGTTTGAGATCGGCAGCCACCCACACTAGATCGCCAACGCAAGACCGAGGCAGCAGTGCCCAGGCCACTGACCCGGTACGTGTGCAGGATACATAGGTGTCGCTGTGTCACGGTTACTCGAGCTGCCGATTTGACGGTTCATGTCGCACGCCGAACGAACGACCGCATGCATGGCGAGTGGGCAAATAGAGGGCTGACTGCGTCCGGAGCAAGCTCATGGTGTTGGCTGCCTTGGCCTATCGTAAAGCATGCTGCGTTTCTTAGCCTCAGCCTCTGTTGGGCCAATGCGGGGTGTTCGCTACGGGCCGCAGCCGCAGCCAGCCATTGTCTAGTGGGACAGCAATAGTGCCACTACCCGAGACGAAGAGGGATCAAACGGCCAAACGCGATTTGTCCATGTCCTTGCAGTTAGGCATCCAAATACACAGGCAACGTGTAGCGGAGTCGTGGGCGTTGCGCTGGACTGTCTTCAACCCAACAATGGGAATGGGAATGTAAAACGACCCCATGGCAGAGGGACCTTGGGCAACTCACTCAGCTGCGATGCTCGCCAGGGCTCTGGCATCACACCTCCACATGAAAAGCCTACCATGGATACAGACTGGGGTCCAACACCCCCATATACCCCTTTTTCTCCCAGTCTCCCTCCAAGGACGACTCTCGGTCAAGGTGGGATAGCCGGTGGCCCCGTGGCGAGAGACCCAACCCGAGCGACAGCTACGACACAATGGAAAAGAGAGGCCGCCTGGTGGTCGCAAGGGTGCATCAAATGATCGTCGGGAATCGATGCTTGGTTGCACTCTAGAATGAACAAGACACTGTATAGCTAGCGGGATGGGCCTGTCTGCCCCTCTTCGTATTTTATGTACAGGTCCTGACACAGAACCACTCGGCCGCAGATGTGTCCAGACGGCGAGAGAAAGAGATGAGGTTGCCGCCGTGATGGATGAGACAAGCCGCCACACCCTCAAGATGACTTGGATGTCTGGGATGGTCCGGAGTGCTCTGTGTCATAGGGCTGCCCTGGCACATACGGCTTCTCCCACCGTTGAATCCATTTGTGGGCAAAGATCTGTTTCTGTCTTAGGTGCACCGGGGTCGATTGCTTGGGCTGGTCGGGGATGACCTTTTCGAGGTTCTGTAAGACGGCCGACATCAGTACGTGCTTCAAGTTGGTCCCTGGGTCCCTGGCTCGACCAGCGGCGGGTATGGTGACGTACCAGGTTGTCGTAAACACACTTGTTGAGCTTCCACTCAGCAGGGCGGCATTGCCACAACTGCTGGTTGTTGTTCTCGAGGCATTGCCAGTGGGTGCGGAACTGCTCAAGGCAGGATTTGTTGATGTCCTCAATGCTAGCAAGCGTCAGCGCAACGGCCCACCATGTTCACCTTCAACCCCAAGCTGCGGTGAGTCCCAACAGACGAGTGAGAAGTATGCCGGGACCACGTACACGCTCCGTGCGCATCTGGTGACCCGCCGTCCCTCCTTCAGACACTCAAACTCGCCCTTGCCGGGGTTCGCCGTCTTGCATTGCATAAAGTCGTCATTGTAATCCTTGCATCGTGCACCGATGAAGAACGAGGCCGACAGGAGAGGGGCAGAGCTTGCGCCGATCTCCTTGACTTTGGGGATCGAGTCCGGCAGCGGCGTGGTGTCGAGGAGGACGTGCTGGTTGAAGCTGCCACTTTGTCAGCAAAGCCCTGGTACAGCACTGCCAATCCACCCAATTGGGTTCTGGAAGGGTGCGGGCAGCTTTCGGGGACACATACACCGCCTTGCGCGCTGCCATCTTGACTGTGTTGGCAGGCCCGTCTCGCGATACGAAGCTGTGCGTGGTTTGGAGCTGGTGATGCGACGACCTGCTGAGGTTCGGCTTTCAGAGGTGCAAGTCCCACTTCTGTAACCAAGCAGGCGTGATTGGCGGGGGTCGCTGGACGCTCGGGCCATACCCTCTTGATACTGGCAGACTGCCAGGGCATCGGACACAGGGAACGTGCAGGCGCGCCGCTGTGTGAGCCTGACCTGACAGCGGAGTTTATTTTTCGCCAAACCGGCAGAGCTCGACTGCGACCAATAATCAACAATCACGACCGACCTCACTCGCGACGACATACGTTGACTGCCATTTCCCCACGAACTGAGTGGACAACAAACAATCCTGTCGGAAAATTGCTCCGGGTCAAGGCTATAAATCTCAAGTTACTTTCCGCAGCCGCGGCCTCTTGTCAGTGGCTGGTTGTCTCGACTCCGAGCCACCTGAGCTCCGCGTTCCCCCCCCACCACCCGACTCCAGCATCTACCACTCCAGACGCCGTCATGTTCTCTTTGAACAGGCCCACGGGCCAATCTATTTTTGGTGGTGGTGGAAACTCCATGTTTGGCCAACCGCTCGGGAATACCAACGTGAGCTATCTGCGGCCATCCGTTCGAACGAAGGGAGGTGCTGATGCAATTTTCCTAAGCAGCAACAGCAACAACAGCAGCAGCAACAGCTGCAACTGCAACAACAACAACAACAACAACAACAACAACAACAACAACAACTGCAACTGCAACAACAGCAGCAGCAGCAACAACAGCAGCAGCAGCAGCAACCCGGGTTTGCTTTTGGCCAGTCACAACTGGGGGGTTCATTATGGCAGCCTGGAAGCCTCACAAGTTGTATGTTCTCAACTCGCATCCTCCCGAATCAACCACCTCGTCCAGTCCACGACGCTCATTGCAAAACACAACGATGCGACTCGCTAACATGCCCGTTTCTTACCCAAACCAGACCAGAAGCCGATTCCCGAGCAGATCAAGCTGATCACGGAGAAATGGGACCCCTCAAACCCGAACTGCGCCTTCAGGACGTACCTCTACAACAAGGTTGATGAGCACACCGTTCCGCTCTACGGTCCCGGGCCCAACGAGGACCCGAAGGAGTGGGAGGAGGCCCTGCAGCACAAGCCCGCGCCGAACTACATTCCCGTGCTCTGCGCCGGATTTCCGTCTATCGTTGCGCGCCTGGTGCTCCAGCGCCGGGCCATCACCGAGTTCAACAACAAGTTGCATTCGATCAACGCCAGCCTGGACGCGATACTCTCCCGGCACGACCTTGAACACACGGTGCGCGCGTTCAATGCGCGGAGGAAGCACGCCGAGCTGAGCAAGCGCTGTCTCATTCTCGCGTCGAAAGTTCAGGTGCTGCGAAATAGGGGATATGCGCTGAGCGGCGACGAGGACGAGCTGAAGCAGAAGCTGGCAAAGATCGACAAGAGCATCCAGGATCCGGCCCTGAGCGCGCGGATGGAGGAGTTGTGGAGCCGGCTTATCATCCTCCGGGGGTATGCGGACAAGCTGAAGGACGAGATCAACACGCCGGGGTTTGCCGAGAGTGACGGGCTGGGCGAGGAGATTGAGGCGAAGGCGAAGAAGGTCGGTGATGGTTGCGTCGTCGGAATTACGTCGATAGCAAGGCTAACTTGTGCTGCAGATTCTGGAGGATTACGAGAAGCAGCTCCAGCATCTCAAGAAGCAGGTCGAGGAAGCCAAGAAGGACTTCGACGGCTGGGAGACGCAACACAACCCGACGCCAGCACCGTAAACAGGCTCCCGCATAGCTGGGAAACGCCCGGCGGGAGAAACCCATGTCTATCTAGATGATACCCAAGAAGATGAACGCTGGTGTGAGACGCTGGACTGTAGAGTCGGAATCATGTACCCTTTAATCAGACTTGAAATCACAGGCCGGGACACCGTGAACAACAGTCTCATAAGTGAAGAGTAGCCAGCCGCCGCATTGAACCAGTGTCCGTCCTACTGGGACTTTGCCCCGTGGCTGAATGCTGCCCCAAGCCAGGCCTGGAGCTGTGTGTACACCGCCGTCCCTGTCCGTGCTATGTGTAAATGTCCCAAATAGTGTACACCGAGAGTGGGATGTATCGTCTCCGGCCCCATGGCCATGGCCACACAGAACCGCCATCCCCCCGTCCCGTTTACCTACCTCCCGCCCGTCTGACCCGGATCCCGAACCTGTCTATCGAACCATGCCGCAAGCCCTGCAGCCGCCGCCGGCTGGGTGGCAGAGGGCATGAGCCCAAAGCCCCAGAGTAATCGTACAGCGCGTGTTGTCGCTTAGAACATCTTCCAGACGACGTCGATGACGAAGGGCGCTGTTTGTTTGGTTGGTTCCCGCGTGTGTCACGAGAGAGAGAGCGGAAGGATATCATGGGGACATACAGAGGTAGAGAGCCGCGGCGGTCGCGACGGCGCGCTGGAGCGTGAAGTTGGCCTCGGCCTCTTGGGCGAGGAGCTCCTCCGGCGTAGCTTGCGGGGGCTGGACTGGGAGGAAGGAAGGGAACGTATTAGTATGTATGTGCCTTGGGTGTGGGGGGGGGGAGGCGGGGCCAAGTGGTCGAGCTTACATCCGCCGAACATTGTGATGGGATGGGGTGGTGTGTGTGTGTTGGGGGAGCGGGTCGAGGTTGTTGTTGATGTTGTCGCTCGCCCGGATGGTGCACCAGGATTGTGGATGTGGAAGGTCCGGTCGGTCTGCTGCGCCGTGAAAATGGTGGTCTGGGCGCGGAGACACGACCTGGAAAATATTTTTGAGCGTTTCCGGGGATCAGGCTGGGCACTGCAGTGACGCCATCCCTGGAAGGGGCAAGCGGCGGTCTGGGCGTCGCGATGTTCGCGCGGCTGCCGGGGACCGTGCGGGACCCCATGCAGGGACTTGGCACCCATCCGTTTGGCCCGGCCGCTGTCGCTGGCAGGCCCGGAGTCGGCGCTGCCAGGGCTGCCTATCGGAGGGCAGCAAAACCCAACAGAGGGAGTCCCAACTCGAAGACCGGCCCGAGAATACCCGAGACCAGTTTATCTCTGAGGGGAGAGATATGGCCCCGGCTGACCCTGGTTGCCTACATCATTCGCTCTCTATTTGAGGGGTCTCAAGGTCTTCTTCCCGTTCTCTGAGACGGTACATGTTAGAGACGGGGTTCTGACTTGACTGGAAAGCGGTCTGGAATAATCGCGACGTCTCTGGATATTTCCTGACGTCAATTGCCAATTGCCGTCGGCTGTTCCTGGTCTTGGCACGGTCGCCTTCCCCGGTCCAGGCTTTTTTCTATCTTTGCATCGGCCTCGTTCCGGCCTCCTTCCGTCCCGCACGCTCGACTCTGCGGCCATCGTTCTGCATAGCCCCGAGTCTTTCCAGGCAGCTTCCATGGCTCTCTCGCGGCAAATCGGCCGTCTCGGCCCCACGACGCTGGGCGCTTCGGTGCGGTCATTCCGCACTGTTGCATCTCGGTGGGCCGCCATTCCCGACGACAAGCAGAGGCCGCCGTTCAGACATCTTGATCTTTGGGGTCCTGTCGCCCCGCGGAAGTTTAAGAATTCCAAGAAGGCCAAGGACGTCGCGCCTGCCGTCAAGCCCCCTCCAAATGAACCATGGCGCTTTGTTCGGCGACCAGACCTTTTCCCCGTCGCCGAGAACTTCGCCAACCGCCACATCGGCCCCGACGACGTGAGCGCGCGGCAGATGCTCAACGCCCTCTCGCCGCCGGTCGAGTCCCTCGACGAGTTCGTCAAGCAGGTCATCCCCGCCGACATCCTCTCGTCCCGGACGCTTTTCCCCAGCAAACGCAGCGGTTTCAGCGAATCGGCCTTCCGCGGCATCAGGAAAGGCCAGCAGGAACACGAAGTGCAGGCCATCGGACAGGGGCTGGCCGACTACAACGCCGTCACTCTCAAGAACTTTATCGGCGCGGGCTATTACGGCACCAGAACACCCGAGGTCATCAAGCGCAACGTGCTCGAGAGCCCTGCCTGGTACACCAGCTATACTCCGTACCAGCCCGAGATCAGCCAGGGCCGGCTCGAGTCGTTGCTCAACTTCCAGACCATGGTCACAGACTTGACAGCCCTCCCTGTCGCCAACGCCAGTCTTCTGGACGAAGGCACCGCCGCCGCCGAAGCCATGACAGTGTCGCTGAATGCGCTGTCGGCATCCAGGGCGAACCGTCCTGGCAAGACCTATGTCGTCGACAAGGACGTCCACGCCCAGACGTTGAATGTCCTGCGCAGTCGTGCCGAGGGATTCGGCGTCCGCGTCCTAGTCATGGATCTTTCTGGCTCTGACTTGTCCGAGTTGGAGAGCGTGGGCGAGGATCTGGTCGGCGTCCTGGTCCAGTATCCCAACACATATGGCCGGGTGCATGACTATCGGACGCTCGCGGACGCCGTCCACAAGCAAGGTGCCCTGCTCAGCGCCGCCACCGATCTGCTAGCTCTCACGATGCTCACCCCCCCCGGCGAGTGGGGAGCTGACATCGCCTTTGGCAATTCCCAGCGGTTTGGCGTTCCTCTTGGATTCGGCGGTCCTCACGCTGCCTTCTTCGCCATCAAAGACAAGTACAAGAGAAAGATGCCCGGCCGCCTCATTGGCGTTTCGAAGGACAGGCTTGGCCGCCGTGCCCTCAGACTCACCCTGCAGACGAGGGAGCAGCACATCCGGAGAGAAAAGGCCACGAGCAACGTCTGCACTGCCCAGGCACTGCTCGCCAACATCAGCGCCTTCTATGCCGTCTACCACGGGCCCGAGGGGTTGATGCGGATTGCCGAAAGGTGCAGTGTGGCGGCGAGAATCGTCCAGACCGCAGCTCAGTACTTCGGGCTTGATGCTGGCTCCGAGACAGTGCCATTCGACACGGTCACGATCTCGTGCCCTGGCCGGGCGCTGGACATGACGAAAATCGCAAAGTCTCAGAACATCAACATCAGGCCGGAGGGCACGGATAAGGTCATCATCAGCCTCGATGAGACTGTGGATGAAAGCGACCTGGTCAAGCTGATGAAAGTCTTTGACCGATCCACCGCCGATATCAAGCCCGAGCTGCCCGGGCCGGAATACGTCAAGCTTCTCGAGACTTGGTTGAAGTCGGAGAAGATGGTCTCGCGCGACCACATTCCCGAGGCGCTGCGACGAGAGTCTGCGTATCTGACGCACCCCGTCTTCAATACCCACCATTCCGAAACGGAGCTGCTCCGGTACATCCACCACCTCCAGTCGAAGGATCTCTCGCTGGTGCACTCCATGATCCCTCTTGGATCTTGCACCATGAAGCTCAACAGTAGCGCCGAGATGTCGCTCATCACTCTCCCCGGCTTTGCGAACCTCCACCCGCTGGTCCCCGAAATGGACAGCAGGGGATACCAGAAGCTGGCCGCCGCACTGGAGGAGCAGCTGAAGGATATCACGGCAATGGACGGTGTTTCCCTCCAGCCGAATTCAGGCGCCCAGGGAGAGTTCGCCGGCCTGCGTGCCATCCGCAAGTACCACGAGAGCAGGGGCCAGTCCCAGCGGGACATCTGCCTCATCCCCGTCTCTGCCCACGGCACCAATCCGGCGTCGGCGGCCATGGCCGGCATGCGCGTCGTGCCGGTCAAGTGCGACACCAAGACGGGCAACCTCGATGTGGCTGACCTGGAGGCCAAGTGTGCTCAGCACGAAGGCCAGATCGGCGCCATGATGATCACCTACCCGAGCACCTTTGGCGTGTTTGAGCCCGAGATCAAGAAGGTGTGCAAGATTGTGCACTCGCATGGCGGCCAGGTCTACATGGACGGCGCCAACCTGAACGCCCAGATTGGCCTCTGCTCGCCGGGCGAGATTGGCGCCGACGTGTGCCACCTGAACCTGCACAAGACGTTCTGCATCCCCCACGGCGGCGGCGGCCCGGGCGTCGGGCCCATCTGCGTCAAGAAGCACCTGGTGAAGCATCTCCCATCCGTGGACGTGGTGGACCCCAAGGACGGGAACTACCCCGTCAGCAGCGCGCCGTATGGCAGCGCCAGCATCCTGCCCATTAGCTGGGCCTACAACGCCTTGATGGGTAAGTCGGGATCTCTTCTTTGTTTGTTGCTGGCCGATACAGCACATGCTGGTGATATCAGAACACTGACCGTGGCGGACAGGCGGCGAGGGTCTCACGAAGGCCACCCAAATCACGCTGCTCAACGCCAACTACCTCCTCAGCCAGCTCAAGCCGCACTACCAGATCCTGTACACGAACGAGCACGGCCGGTGCGCACACGAGTTCATCCTCGACGTCCGGCCCTTCCACGACACGGCCGGCATCGAGGCCATCGACATTGCCAAGCGTCTGCAGGACTACGGCTTCCACGCGCCGACCATGAGCTGGCCCGTGGCCAACACGCTCATGATCGAGCCGACCGAGTCCGAGTCCAAGGAGGAGCTGGACCGCTTCGTCGAGGCGCTGGTCAGCATCCGCCAGGAGATCCGCGAGATCGAGGAGGGCAAGTCGCCGCGCGAGGGCAACGTGCTCAAGATGTCGCCGCACCCGATGCACGACATCATTGCTGGCGACGGCGCGGATGGCGCCAAGTGGGACAGGCCGTACAGCCGCGAGAAGGCGGCGTACCCGCTGCAGTGGCTGAGGGAGAAGAAGTTCTGGCCCAGCGTTGCCCGGGTGGACGACAGTGAGTTTCTCGCATCCATTTCCCGCTCGCCCACAGGCGTGGTCACTGACCGTTTCGCAGCATACGGAGATCTGAACCTCTTCTGCACCTGCCCTCCTGTCGAAGACACGACGGGCGGGAACCTGTCATCGGTGCAGGAGGACTAAGGGTGCCGCGGATTTGCACGTCGGGTCGGACGGGAATATAGGCGTAATGTAGGGCTCATTTCACACACGGTTTTCTTCAACAAGGTTCGAACCGCGCATATACCCAGCGTCGGAGTCGGATGAAGCTTCAACGACGGGGACTGGAGCACCTGTGCATTTCAACAAATGATAGATGTAGACCCATGTCGGCCACCTTGCGCGGGCGGGGTTCAACATTGGGCTAGAGGCATACATGGAGCGAAGCGCGTTTGGCCATCCAGCGTCATTTTGGGGCGATGCTTTCAACAGGTAGATCGATTCAACAGCTAGCAACTGACGGGGGGGGGGGTTAATGGATGGATGGAGTGTGTAATTGTCCCAGACCCAAGTAACGCCGGCTCTACATGCACATCCCAGGCTGTTCTATGTCTCTCTCTACCTCGCTACCAGCAACAACCCCGCCGTCCAAGATCAGGCCTCAAAAACCAACACCACCCCATCGTCGCCCGCCGTCACCACCCTCTCCCCGGTCTCGCCCTGCACAAAGCCCATGACGCCGCCGCCCTCCCCGCCGCCGCCGCGATGGCCCCGCCACTCCTTCACCAGCCCCGACGCGGCCGTCCCCGAGCCCACCGCCTGCTGCCCCGCGGCGGCACCGCGGAGATCCCACCGCCGCACCACGCCGTCCAGGCCACACGACGTCAGCAGCCAGCCGGCGAGGGCGGGCCCCGCGGCGGGGGCGCGCACAAAGTCGACGCGCACGACGGACTCGCCGTCGTGGGCGCCGCGCAGGTGGCGGCGCAGCGCAAAGGACCGCGCCGCGTCGAAGACGGCGATGCTGCCGTCGACCGACCCCGCCGCGAGCAGCAGCGTCGTGCTGCTGCTGCTGCTGCTGCTGCTGCTGCCGCTGCTGCTGGTCGGCGAGAAGGCCAGCGACTCGACCGAGTCCTGCTGCACGGCGAGGGCGGCCAGGATGGCGCCCGTGCTGCTGCGTGGTTGTTGGGTTTGTTGGGATTGGGATTGGAGGCGGGGCAGGCCGACGATGCGGATGGCGCCGCTTGCGCCGCCGACGGCGAGGATGTTGCCCGTCGGGGCGACGGCCACCGAGTAGAGGCCGCCCTCGACGGCGAAGCGCTGGTCGGCTTCGGTGAGGGAGACGACGGTCTGGCCGTTGTCGGTGACGAGCGACTTGGCGGCGGCGGCGCCGAAGACGTCGTAGACGTGCAGCGAGGCGTCCTCGGCGACCGTTGCGAGGAGGAGGCCGTCGGGGGTCCAGGCGCCCGCGGTGCAGGGGCCGGTGTGGAGGAAGTAGGACTGGACGATCTGGATCGGGTTGGCGCGGTCCGACGCGTCGATGGTGAGCACCCAGACGGAGCCGTCGGATGCGCCGAGCGCGACGGTGTTGGGGAAGTCGGGGGACGGGCAGGGCGCGAGCCAGTTGATCTCTTCTGTTTCTTGCGACTCGGCGACAAACTTGAACTGTGCTGCTGTGGCGCCGGACGGGGTGTTGGATGCGCGCACGGCGTAGACGCGGACGCGGCCGTCCATGCCGCCGCTGACGAGGAAGTCGCCGCGCGGCAGGGTGAAAGCCATGGCGTTGATGCTGTCGGTGTGGCCGTCGATGGCGAACAGGGATTGCAGCGCCGTGTTTTCTCTGGGAGCTGGGGGCCCCGCGTTGTAGCTCGGCGGGAGGACGGGGCGCGAGTCGGCGGTCGAGATGTCGATCACGTAGCCCTTGCCGGGCGCATCGTCGGCCTCACCCTCGGAGCCGCCCGTGGCGACGAGGTTGGGGTAGAGCGGGTGCTGGGCGATGGCAAAGACCGAGTCCTTGTGGCCGTCAAAATAGGCCGTGCTGTCGTTCTGCAGGTACATCTCCTGGTCGTCCTCGTCGCCCTCGTCGTCAGAGCCCATGGCCACATCGCCGTCGCCATCCTCGCCGTCGAGCACCTCCTGGATCTCGTCCTCGGCGATCATCTCGGGGCCGGAGTCTTCATCCTCTTCGGGATTGTGGCGGGGAGTTGAGGACGACATGCTGACAGTTGGTTGGCCGGGTAGGCGAGGGGAATGAGGATGGACCGTGGAAGATGGCACGCGGATGCGATGCGCTGGAATCGAGGCCGGATTGCAGCTTTCAGGTTGCAAGTGGGATGGCGGGGTCGGTGTTTTCAATCCCAGCGCCCGTAAAAATTCCCTTATCTGCTTGATAAGCAGGGGCAAGCAGGCGGGGTTCCAAGTCCCCCGGTCACTTTCCCTCTAATATCCACTCTCCACATCTGTTCAACTTCATCTTCCATACTTTTCGATCTCGTGCTTTGGATCCGTGCTGCTCAGCAAGCTTACACCCAGTATTCAACCAGACACCATGCCGTAGCTTCCAGCGGCAGCGACTTGGCCTACATAATCTGTACATGGCACCCACACCAGCCGAGCCCGGGGACAGCGGGCCAACTCCCTGGCCTCAGACACGTGCTGCAATCGCGGGTGGTTGTCCGGGGTGAGATGGGACATGTAGTACTGCCGGGCATCCTCGTTCCGGCACACCCTCGCGAGCCATGCTCGCATGCGTGGTGCTGGTTTATCGAGGTCCGTGGCCTCTAGAGTCGGGGCTGCGACGTTGGCCATGGGCCCCGGCGCTGGTACTGGTACGGATACACTTTGCCGGAGACCCTTCGCAGGCGGCGGCAGTCGGTTTGCCCATGATGGCATTCGACTTCGACACGCCGGTTAGAGCTTGGACTGGTCATCCCATAGCCATCACTGACTGCCCGAGTGCTACAAGCAATACACAATAATAGTAGCAATCAATATAGGCAAAGAAGCAAAAGCTCACCGGCTAGCGCCCTTCGCGGGTGAAGGGAGGTAGCCGGCTACGAAACCCACTGAGGGTTTGCTTCGCTGGGAATATGACTCCCGGAGGTGAGGACCCGGAGTCGAACCGGCGACCTCGTCAGGTCGCCGGGTATTTGGGGCAGCTGCCCTTCCCCCCCGCTAGGCTAAACAGCCTGTATTGCGGGGGGGGGTTATTACTGATTGATGGAGAACTAGTATATCTACCTCCACCGTCAAGGTTCTTCTCGGTAGGTGCAGACCCAGACTGCTCCGTCGTTGCCTGCTCTCTCATCCCCATCCGCAGAACCTTGATGTGAGACGACTTTGGAACCTGGTCAACAAAACAGCCCCCCCCCTCCCGCGCCACGGGCGCCGACAGCATTCTCGTCGTTGCCTCCAACGACGGTTCACGGCGAACGGCGTCAACGACGAGTCGATGGCTTATCAACTGGCCCAACATCTTTTCCAGTCAGACACGGGCGACCCTGGCTCTGGCCATGGTGTTTCCCGGCTATTTTGCATCACACCCCCACGAGCCAACCAGGTATCACGCCAGCAACAGAACGGAGGATAGATCACTCGGGGGATGGGGACGGAGGACGTTTGGTCAACATGCATACATGTGTTGCCATGGAGATAATCCTATTACAGTAGAAGGAGGGTAAGAACAACAGTGCTACCAAGGAAAGAGTATGCTAATGCCATTAAATAAGAGAGGGCAGGGCGAGGGAGCGGGGGGTCTGATGACGAAGGTTCAGAAACCACGAAGAACCGAATAATAAATAACCCCTGCCAGAGAAAAGATAAATCCCGAATACCATCTCCCAACCCGAGAAGAAGAAAAGGAAAAAGGCTCCCGACCAACATCTCCCAGCTCAGAAGAAGAAAACAAAATTCAACAACAGCACAGGTCCACCACAACAACTACCACCCCGGCACCATCCCCTCCGCCTCAGCAATCCAGCCTGACCGGCACCTCCTGGCACGACGTCGGGCCCGGGTGCGGGTTCGTGCAGAGCGTGTCGCACTCGATGCCGGGCGCCACAAACACGCGGTACTCCTGGCCCTGGAACGCGAGGCGGAACTGGCGCTGGTCGGTGGGCAGCAGGCCGTTGGCACGGTAGCCGGCGCGGCAGGCGCAGTAGTTCTTGTTGCCCGGCGCGGCGATGCACGACGTCGTGATGGTGCACTTGTTGAAGAAGGGGTTGGGGCTGCACACCTCGCACTGCGTCGTCGGCGTGTGCTTCTTGCGGCACTGCGCGTCGCAGGCCGCCCAGTCCTTGCCGTTGTTCTTGTCGCCCTCGTCGCACTCCTCGCCGGCGTCGACCTTGCCGTCACCGCAGCGGGGCGGCTCCGGATCCGGCCGCCGCTTCGTGCAGCCCGCCGTGCACGAGCTTCCCGGCTGGCCGTTCATGTGGCCGTCGTCGCACTCCTCGTTGGGGTACTCGACGATGCCGTTGCCACAGACCGGCGGGTGCGGCGGGCCACAGGGCACCTTGATGGTGCAGTTCTTGTTGCAGGTGCTGGCGGGCGTGCCGTTGAGCTCGGCGCCGTCGTCGCATTCCTCGGGCCACTCGGTCACGCCGTTGCCGCACCTGCGGCCGCGCGCCCACTTGCAGTTCTTGCCGCATCGCCAGCCCTTCTTGCCGTTCTTCTTGCCGTCGTCGCACTCCTCGCCGGGCTGCACGATGCCATCGCCACACACGTTGCAGGGGATGTTGACGGTGGTGCAGTTGGCCGAGCACGCGGCCCCAGGAGAGCCGTTGAGCTTCCAGCCCAGATCACACTGCTCCTCGGGGTGGTCGACGATTCCGTCGCCGCAGTAGCCGCAGATATCGCAGTCGGTCGAGCAGCCGCTGTTGTAGGCACCGTTGAGAGAGCCCGCGTCGCATTCCTCGCCGGGCTCAACCTTTCCGTTGCCGCACTTGGCCACGGGGACCTTTTTGCAGTCGTGGGAGCAACCAGAGCCAAGCTTCCCGTTGTCGCGGCCCGCATCGCACTCTTCCCCGGCCTCAACCTTGCCGTTGCCACACTTGGTGACTGGGACCTTCTTGCAGTCCCTGGAGCAACCAGAACGCGGTTTGCCGTTGGCGTGGCCCGCGTCACACTCTTCCCCTGACTCAAGCTTGCCGTTGCCGCATTTAGGCACCGGGACCTTCTTGCAGGTGTCGGAGCATCCGGAGCCTGGCTTGCCGTTGTTTAGGCCCGCGTCACACTCTTCGCCGGCTTCAACCTTGCCATTGCCGCACACAGAGGTCGGCACTTTCCTGCAATCCTTGGAACATCCAGAGCCCGGCTTGCCGTTATCCCGGCCAAGATCGCACTCTTCGCCCTGTTCGACTTTGCCGTTTCCGCAGATGCACACGGGCACCGTCTTGCACTCTTTGGAGCACCCCGAGTCCGGCTTGCCGTTATTCTGCCCAGCGTCGCATTCCTCCCCAGGCTCGACCTTGCCATTCCCACAGAAGTGGACCGGAACCTTCTTGCAGTCTTTCGTACAGCCCGATCCTGGCTTGCCGTTATCATGGCCAGCATCACACTCCTCGCCAGCTTCGACCTTGCCGTTGCCGCACTTGGCGACAGGGACCTTCGTGCAATCCTTGGAGCAGCCCGATCCCGGCTTGCCGTTGTCGCGGCCCGCATCGCACTCCTCGCCGGCCTCGACCTTGCCGTTGCCACAAACAGGGACCTTCTTCTTGCAGTCCTTGGTGCAGGACGAGCCAGGCGTGCCGTTCTTGTCGCCATCATCGCACTCCTCCCCAGGCTCGACCTTGCCGTTGCCGCAAATGCAAACCGGGACCTTCTTGCAGGCCTTGGAACAGCCGGAATCCGGCTTGCCGTTGTTGGCTCCGGCATCGCATTCCTCGCCCGGTTCGATCTTCCCGTTCCCACAGACCGGAACCTTTTTGCAATCCTTGGAACAAGCCGTGCCAGGTGTGCCGTTCTTGTCGCCATCGTCGCATTCCTCGCCAGGCTCGACTTTGCCATTTCCACAAACGCAGACGGGGGTCTTCTTGCAATAGGCAGAGCATCCAGAATTGGGCTTGCCGTTGTCTGGGCCGAGGTCGCACTCTTCGCCAGGCTCGAGCTTGCCATTGCCACAGATCGGAACCTTCTTGCAGGCCTTGGAACAGCCCGATCCCGGCTTGCCGTTCTTGTCGCCTTCGTCGCATTCCTCTCCGGGCTCGAGCTTGCCGTTGCCGCAGACCGGCGCCGTTTTGCAGTCCTTCGTGCAAGCAGATCCGGGCTTGCCGTTATCCCGACCAAGATCGCACTCTTCGCCCTGCTCAACCTTGCCGTTACCACAGACTGCGCATGTCTTGCAGTCTTTCGTACAGGCAGATCCTGGCTTTCCGTTCTTCTTGCCGAGGTCGCATTCTTCGCCGGGTTCGAGCCTGCCGTTGCCGCAGACTGGTGCGGTCTTGCAATCCTTGGTGCAACCAGATCCGGGCTTGCCGTTATCCCGACCAAGATCGCACTCTTCGCCGGGCTCCAACTTGCCGTTGCCACACACAGCGCAGGTCTTGCAATCCTTTGTGCAAGGAGATCCTGGCTTGCCGTTCTCTTGACCAAGATCGCATTCCTCTCCAGGTTCGAGCTTGCCGTTACCGCAGACGGGGGCTGTCTTGCAGTTCTTGGTGCAGCCAGAGCCTGGCTTGCCGTTGTTCTCTTTGCCGAGGTCGCATTCTTCTCCCGGTTCTACTTTGCCGTTGCCGCAGGCAGGGCACGCCTTGCAGTCTTTGGTGCAACCAGAGTCTGGCTTGCCATTCTCCCGACCAAGATCGCACTCCTCGCCGGGCTCCAGCTTGCCGTTACCACAAACAGGCACGGTCTTGCACTGCTTGGAACAGCCAGAGTTTGGCTTGCCGTTGTCTTGGCCAAGATCGCACTCCTCGCCGGGCTCGACCTTGCCGTTGCCACAGGCAGCGACCTTCTTGCAATCCTTCGAGCACCCCGAACCTGGCTTTCCATTGTCTTGGCCGAGGTCACACTCTTCAGGGGCTTCGACCCTGCTATCACCACACACGGCGCAGAGTTTGCAGTTCTTGTCGCAACCTGAGTTTGGCCTGCCGTTGTCTTCGCCGACATCACACTCTTCACCGGGCTCGACCTTGCCGTTGCCACAGATAGCGACCTTCTTGCAGTCCTTGGAGCAACCGGATCCGGGCTTGCCATTGTCTTGGCCAAGGTCACACTCTTCGGGAGCCTCGACCTTGCCGTTGCCACACGCCGAGCAGATCTTGCAGTTCTTATCGCATCCCGAGTTAGGCTTGCCGTTGTCAGGACCCAGGTCGCACTCCTCGGGCGCCTCAACCTTGCCGTTGCCGCACACAGAGACCTTTTTGCAGTCCTTGGAGCAACCGGATCCGGGCTTGCCGTTGTCTTGGCCAAGGTCACACTCTTCAGGCGCTTCCACGATGCCGTTGCCACAGATACAGACCGGGGCCTTCTTGCAGCCTTTGGAACAGCCCGAGTTGGGCTTGCCGTTGTCCGGACCGAGATCGCATTCCTCGCCAGATTCGACCTTGCCGTTGCCGCAGACGGGAAGGACTTTGCACTCCTTGGAGCAACCAGATCCAGGTTTGCCATTTTCGTGGCCCAGGTCGCACTCTTCAGGTGCTTCGACGATACCGTTGCCGCAGATACAGACGGGGGCCTTCTTGCAGTTCTTGTCGCACCCGGAGTTGGGCTTGCCGTTATCATGGCCCAGGTCGCATTCCTCGGGTGATTCGACGATACCGTTGCCGCAGATGCAGACCGGGGCCTTTTTGCAGTTCTTGTCGCACCCCGAGTTGGGCTTGCCGTTATCATGGCCCAGGTCGCATTCCTCGGGTGATTCGACGATACCGTTGCCGCAGATGCAGACCGGGGCCTTTTTGCAGTTCTTGTCGCACCCCGAGTTGGGCTTGCCGTTATCATGGCCCAGGTCGCATTCCTCGGGTGATTCGACGATACCGTTGCCGCAGATGCAGACCGGGGCCTTTTTGCAGTTCTTGTCGCACCCCGAGTTGGGCTTGCCGTTATCATGGCCCAGGTCGCATTCCTCGGGTGATTCGACGATACCGTTGCCGCAGATGCAGACGTCGGCCTTCTTGCAGGCCTTGGAGCATCCAGAGTTGGGCTTTCCGTTGTCGGCACCCAGGTCGCAGTCCTCGCCGGCTTCAACCTTGCCGTTGCCGCAGACGGGAACGAGCTGGCAGTCGGCGCTGCACCCGCTGCCGGGGGCGCCGTTCAGCTTCGGGCCGAGATCACATTGTTCCTGTGGAGCTTGGACAGTGCTGGGTTCTTTGTCAGTAAAGGGGCTCGATGAGATGACCGAAGACAGCAACTTACCCGTCACCACATACACCTCCGCAGCCTTTGCCGGTCTTGTCGACGCAGTTAATCGAGACGCCATCGTTGGTAGGGGCGGATACTACTCCTCCGATGAGGAGGGCGTAGAAGAGAGTGCTGTAAAGCATGATGGGGACTTGGGGGCGGTCGCCCCAGTGCCAAGTGATCCAATATGCAGAGTTGGTCTGTGAAGAAGATGGCCAATCCAGGGATGAAAAAGGATTGGAGTTCGGAGAGAGCTGAAACGACCAAAGTTGGAGATGGGTTGAGAAGACTCAAGCGGGATGGAACTTCAGAGTCTCCAGTGCCGGAGAGATATATGGTTCTCTCCATGCCGGCTAGCTGGAAGCCCAAGACCGCTCCGATGGCATCCGATGGCATGGCAGCTGGCCATCTCGATGCCAAGACCGAGTCCGAGTTTGTTTTTGGCATCAACAACAACACTGCCCTGTTCCGATCAACGGCTGAAGTGTCATGCTCTGAATGGCCAATGGCTCGTGATGCGCATTTGGACTGCATTCAGCATCTCTTGATACTGCCATACACGGTACGAGCGAACGCCCGGTCTGAGAAGTCGGACCCAATGACGCTGAGGCCTAGGCTGGTGTAGGACAAGGGCTGCATGGCAGTGCAGCTTGCTGCGTGAAGGAGTTGACTGATCTCTGACGAAGAGTGTGCTGTTTCTTTGATCTGATCTGCCGGTGCTCGTATCGGACCCAGATGAAAAGCCATCTCCGACTTCCAACCTGCCGGCACTGTTGGGCTGAACCGTCGCGAGCATGACCTTCAGCCAAGAACCAACAAGAGTCCAAGAATCCAAGAATCCAAGAATCCGTCGCTGGCCTGGACGGACCTTTGGAATGGCAGACATTGGTGGCTCGTCTCTCTGTGTGTCTGTTGGACTGTTTGTTCGATGTCCCCGGTGCGGATAACACATCGACAGGTAGGGTGGGAACTGCCGAGACCGTTAACTGAACTGGATGACTCATGATTCACGTCAATGTGGTATGATGAGTTGATGATGTTCCGGGGGGGGGGGCAGTCGTATGGCTGGACAGACGTATGGCTGGACAGCCGTATGGTCGCGTTGGGCTGCCGGCCGAGTTCTCGGGCTGCCGTACAGCCGTGGTCCCCGCTCGTATTGATTTAGACTTTTTGGTAAGCGTATCGTTGCTCGTGGTGGCGAACTGGCGATGTCGGTGGGCCGGCCCATGCCCCTTGTCTGCCGTCATTAATCTGGGGAAGTGGTGGCGCATTTCTCTTTTCCTTTTCCTCGGGTCACAGCCGGCCAGCACCTCCTTTACGTAAAACAAGCGTGATTCCTTGTGGTGGCTTGGCCGGGTTATGCATCTTCCTGACTTCAGCCCTATCATGGCGATCCCAACGAAGCTCCATTGGTTGCTGACCTCGTATCAGCCGTCGGGCACTAGCTAAAAACCGCACAGGCGACCGCACCTGTCTCCATCCTTGGTCGCAATGAGGGCAAGCCGTCTCTGTGGTTTTTGTTGTCATGCGCCAATGGCAGTGCCATCGTATCGGGGGCAGTGACAGGGAGGATATGCCCACACAAAGGCAAGGATATTATTGGAATCGATCGAGTGCGATTCGGTTGACTTGGCTTGGCGACAGGGTCTATTAATAGAGCCATCAGTTAGTTCTGAGCGCAGAGGGATGGATCACGGTACGGTACACTCGAAGCCTTGCGCAACTTGGAGATCTGTGCCGAGGCCAACGCATCGGCGGGGTTTACCCCGGCCGCATTGCATGAGTTGCTTCAACAGGTTGCGTGCAGCGCGTCCCATATTGGGATATGCGGACGACAATTTGAAGGATGAAGAGGTGGTGTGTTTGATCTTGCGCCAGCAAACCCGAAAGCTGGGAAAATTGGTTATTTCCAGATGTCGATTTGTTGCTTTCAATTGGGGGAGGAGGAGCAGTGAAGCTGTCGTCACGATGCAGGAGGTGACTTATTACTGCGCAACAGTTGTGGTGCACTCTCCAAGTTGTGGTCTGTCGTTGACTTCCAGGACTTGGAAATGGAAAAGGGCCCAAGTCTGTGCTTGAGTCAAATGAATGCAATAGGGGAAGGTGCGATGATGCACATCGAGCACACTTTTCTGACCTTATCTCGGCGGCTCGCTGGGTTCCTTCCTATTACCCATCTCGAGCTTCTGTAACATTTCGAGGTGAGCTTTTACCATCTTTCCCTCGCGTCGCAGGAAAATACCATCCGACCTGCTTTCCGGCTTCTATCTTTGGCACTTTTGATCCAACAACTTTGGTTTGTCACAAACTTCCGAGGTTTACCACATTTTATCAGAGGCTGTCTATCTGATTGAAAACCCGAGGTTTAGTTGAGGAGCGTTTAGCATTATACACGCGCATACAACCGCCCCCATCGAAAGTTTCACGAGTCCACGAGTCCACGACGCAACCTAGCAGTCATCACAACTTCGAATCCGGCCAGTCATGCACCCGCCTGAAGCTATCCCGCGCCGAGCGATGCAGCGTTAAGTCGTGCCCTGTGTTTCCGGGCGCAAAATAATCATACAGCGAAGCGCTGGGGGACGCCGCTCTAGCAGCAGCCAGATGGCCCGCACACCTCACCGTCGGCTCCTCACAGAACAACGAGTCCTGTACCGCAGTGGCGGGGAAGTTGCCAAGCCATGCCTCGTGCAGGAAGTCGATGAGATCTTCCTGGCTGCTCATGTCTGGTGGGGACGAAAAGACCGCGTTTTGGCTGACCACCGGGACTTCAAACGACACGTCTGAGCAGCCGCATCTTGAAGCGGCGGCAACTCAAGAGAGGGCCAGGCCCAAGAGAGGGCCAGGCCCAAGAGGGGGATGGTGTTACGCATGGCGGTGTCCAGTTTGAGAAGTTGAGCAAGGTATAAGTCAGGGGAGCGGGGTCCCAACTCAAGGACTTTAGACTTGAACGTCACTGTCTTGGAGTCTGACGAACCCTTGGCTGAGCATTCTTCCGATCGATTCTCTAGTGGACGTCCGACTCCGAACAAGCCCGGTTGCTGAATCCTGAATCCTGATATTCAATTCTCTGTACCCTCTTTTTCCCTGTGCCGTCAAACGATCTTTTGGACCCTGATGATGGCCGGGTGAGGCGGGGCCGGCGGGCCCCGGCCATGGGATCCGACGCCCGGCCCAGTTTCGGCGCGGCAATCGTTTTGCTGGCCGGTGATTGGCCCTCGCATTCGCTAAAGCACGGCAGCTTGAGTGCACGACCCCGCTTTGGCCGGCTTCCACCCCGGATCTTGTTCCTGTTGTGAGATTCTCGTTTCGGAAAGGACTGGCCGTTTCTATGACCATGGCCCGCGGCACCACCTCGGATGGCCACGCGTTTCTTGTGCTCAGAGCTCCGGGGGAAAGAAGTCCGCTTCCCCAAACCATCCCCAAACCAACTTGTTGCACAACCAATTCCCCCTGAGCAGCAACCAGTTACATCTACGCAAAACCACTACAACTTGCATCATTCCGAATATATTTTGAACTTGCATCCGTTCCCAACAGGCCAAACCCCGACGTCAACATTCACCAGAGGGAGTTCGCAAAACACGCTGTTACCATGGCAAGACCGTGGCTCAGCAGTCTCGTCTGCTTCAGGCGCCCTGCTGTTGATGATGCGGAACAAAAGAGCAAAAAGTCCATATCAGGAACCGATAGTTCACTCCTCGAGGAGCTTGGCACTTTAAGCCCCGATTCCGGCGTCTTAAGTCCGGCGTCTGGTGAATTCGAGGGTTTCATATCCCCGCCGCCAACCAACATTGCCCGTCGACTACCAACAGTGGCGGAGTGAGAATGGTGAGAAAGAAACGGATGGTTGGGGGTTGAGAAGGGGGACCCATGATTGCTCTGCGAAAGGAATTAAATTATTTACATTGCTCTGCAACACTTGATATGCTCTTGAGACGCCTACAGCTTCGCGCTCCTTATCTTCTTCTCGTACAGCCTCACCTTGACAACCCCGGCCTGGTCCCCGCCCGTTTTCAGCACCCTCCTCAGAATCTTTCCGCTCGGGCTCTTGGGGATCTGATCGACAAACACAATGCCGCCCATCAGCCACTTGAACTTTGCCGTCCGCCCCTCGACCAACTCCTTCAGCTGCCCCGCGAGCTTCTCCAGGCTGGCCCGCGACATGTTCTTCTTGCCCGCCCGCGGCACAACAAAGGCGCGCGGCCACTCGGTCGCCTCGCTCTTGTCGTAGACGCCAATGACGCCGGCATCGGCGACCGCGTCGCTGCTGCACAGCACGGCCTCGAGCTCGGCCGGCGCAACCTGGTACGCGCGCACCTTGATCAGCTCCTTGAGCCGGTCGGTGATGCGCAGCCGGCCGTCCGCCGACAAGGCGCCCACATCCCCGGTCCGGAACCAGCCGTCGGCCGTCAACGCCTCCGTCGTCGCCGACATGTCCAGCTCCTTGCCAGAGTACACCCCGACCGGCAAGTACGCCGACAGCAGCGCCGGCGCGCGCACCAGCACCTCCCCCTCAACATCAACCTCGACCCCCCGCGTCACCTCCCCCTCCCGCGCCGCATACCCCCCGCCATTGACATCCACAATCAGCAGCTCGATCCCCCAATGCGGCCGGCCCGTATCCCCGGCCTGCGCCAGCATCTCGGCCTCCCCCAGCCCCCGCTGCAGCGTCGTGCTGCACGTCTCGCTCAGGCCATACCCCAGCCTGACCCGGAACCCACACCGCCTCCACACCTCCTCCACCACCTCATGCCCGAGCGGCGCGCCGCCCGTGACGCCGCCCATGACCGTCTTGAACGCGCCCTCCTTCACATACCGGTCCACCACCGGCGCCTTGGCCAGCATGACCGCCACCGGCGGCGCCATGTGCAGGTAGGTGACGCGGCGCCGCCCGACGGCGCGCAGCACGCCCTCGAGGTTGAAGCCGCCCATGACAAACACGGTCGTCCCCGTCGCAACGCCGAGCAGGAACACGGTGCACAGGCCGAAGACGTGGTAGAACGGGACATAGCCCAGCCACTTCTGCGTCTGGCCGCGCGCGTGGTAGTCGGCGTCGTACCACATGGAGGCGGTGGCCGAGTTGAGCGCGTGGTGCGACAGGAGGACGCCCTTGGAGGTGCCCGAGGTGCCCGAGGACCAGAGGATCACGGCTGTCCGGGCGGAGGCGGAGGACGGGGGGAAGACGGAGGCGACGGAGACGAACTGGGACTTGTCCGAGGTGGGGGTGAGGAGGGCTCTCCAGTCGCGCGTGTCGTTGGGGGCGGTGGTCGTGCTGGGGGAGGGGTAGGTGTCGGTTTCGGGGTCGACGGTGAAGATGGGGACGGCGGAGAAGAAGGCCTGGTCCGGTGCGGGTTGGGCCTGGAGAGCGGCGTGCATGGCAGGGAGGCAGGACGTGGCGGTGATGATGACGCGCGGGCGGGCGTTGTGCAGGACCCAGGCGAGCTCGGAGCTGGTGAGGACGGGCGACACGAGGGTCGCCGTCAGGCCGGCGGCGAAGGTGCCAAAGAGGAGCGGGGCAAAGGCCAGGCAGTTGGGCAGCTGGATCAGCACGACCGGGGCGATCTCGGGGCCTTGGGGACACGACGGCGTGGGCGGCAGCTTGACGATGTCGGCCGGGTCCAGGCCGAGACCCTGCAGCCCCCGGGCGAGGGCAAGGGAATCCTTGGAGAGTTGGCCGAAGGTGAGGGTGCGGTCTGTTATGGCGGTGGGCAATCAGCATTCTGGACTCATCTCAGACTCGACCCAGACGTCCCCCGTGCCGTGTCACGCACCCGTCGCATTGTCCACAAAGACGGGCCTCTCGGCCTCAATCCGCGGCACCGTCTGTGCGGGCGGTGTAAAGTCGCTGACGTTCTGGAAGGGCTGGCTGAAGGTGAAGGAGAAGACGTTTTTGGGGGGCATGTTGCCAGGCGGTGACCCGGCGTAGGCCATCTTGTTGAGGTTGGGGTTGGGCGGGCGCAGCGCCATAATCGCAATTGAAACCGACAGAGACGCAGAGTCAGTTGAGAAGGATGTCTTGAGAGGCCGCAGATGGCAGTGAGCACCGGGGCGCCGTCGGATTTA
Organism: Trichocladium antarcticum; assembly: GCA_033297235.1. Lineage (NCBI taxonomy): Eukaryota > Fungi > Ascomycota > Sordariomycetes > Sordariales > Chaetomiaceae > Trichocladium > Trichocladium antarcticum. The sequence goes on from MU853412.1 coordinate 675,559, forward strand.
TCTCACATCTTGCCCGGGCGCTGCCAGGGTGCCCGGGCCGATCGTCGACATCCTCCGGCTGGAGAGCTCGAAACGCGGTTGCCGTTGCCCGAGAGCCGGCACGCTGCTCGGGAGCTGGAGTGGCAGGTCGGCAATGCCCCCGCTGGCTTGGCGGCCAAACAGGGGAGCGGCAGTTAGACCCGCAGCTATCCGCCCCGCGGGGGAGAGGCGCTAGTCCGGCAAGAAATGCATGGGGGTCCTGCACATCAACCAGGCAGGCGCGATTTGGGGATGGCTTCCCCATTGCTTCAAATAGCCTCGGATAGAATGGTGTGCCTAATATTAGCCTAAGCACCTTCCGTGCCACTCTCCCGCTCGAACAGCCAAATTGGCCCAACTTGCAACTTGCAACTGCGACACAACTTCGGGCCGAAACCTGCTTCAATTTCCCTTCCAGTCCCATCGATTCCGCCATATTAATGTCGTGTTCGAACAACCCATCGTGGAAGTATATCCAAGATTCGGCGGGAGGCGTGCAGCCACATCTCATAAATATCATGGTGATATGGTCTGTATGTATGTCATTCCTTGTGCAACCGGCGCTTTGGTCTAACGTTCGCCCGTGGCTTGGCCCGGAAACTGCACGACAGAGCTTCACCCTGCGCAGTACCGCCCCATTTGTCGATAGCCGCCATGGTAAACGGCGCTTGAGAAACGAGGACCGCCGTCCACACCGGTATCGTTGCAATCCAACCCAAGTCAGAGCGCCGCCATGATGCCATGATGCCATGATGCCATGTCCAAAACTCCACGCAAGTCACTGTGCCGCCCGCCAAGAACCCTCCAGAACCCCGCCTACCGCCTACTCGCTCACGCCAGCACGCCACTGCTCGATCCTGGTGCTCGATCTCTGCGGCAGCCCCAGCTGCTCCGCGTCCGCGTCATCAAGCTTGATAATGTCCTCTACCGCGTTGTCAGCAGAGATACACCAGCCACCAGGCCGCCCACGCGGCGGCCAGCCACTGCACTCACCAGTCTGACACAGCCGATGCTGCAGCCGCGTAAACAGCACCGTGTCAACCCCCAGCGCGCCCCGGACCCGACCATTCACACTCACAACCCCCTTGCCCGACACGCGGAAGCCCTCCACCACATCCCCCTGCAAGCCGACATACACCCCCGCGACCGCCCCCGCGAGCGCCTCCCTCTCCTCCGTCAGCCGCCGCAGCATCACATCCAGATGGCTGTACCCGCGGTCCCTGGCCTGTAGCTCCCGGGGCTCGGCCTGGTGATGGCGCGTCTCGGCGCCGAGGATGTTCATGGACGACGCGAGCAGCGCGCCGAGCTGCACGACGGCGAGGGCCCGCGCGCCGACCTCGGGGGTCTGCAGCGCCGCCAGGTCGCGCACCAGCGCCAGCGCGCCGATCAGCCGGTTGGCCTCGCGCCCGATGCCCGCCAGGGGCTCGGCGGCGCCGCAGATGGCGCCGCAGGCTTCCTTGACGGACTCGAGGTTGGTCGTGGCGTGGTCGAGCACGGTGGGGATGCCGTCCTCGAGGGAGACGCCGCCGGTCTTTTGGTCGGGCAGGCGCGGCGGGAAGGTTAGTGAGGAGTTGGTGTGGGGGGGGGGGGGGGGGGGGGGGGGGGGGGGGGGGGGGGGGGAAGGAGTGGGGACGGGGGACTGACCATTCTCATATCACTGATGTGAACCGTGGGATGTGACCCTTGAGATGTGAGTGTGGCGGAGGAGCCCAAAGCCTTGACAGGAACAATCTTGCCGGGGAGCCGAGAGAGAAATGATGGCGAGGCCGAGCACAAGCGGCCAGAATGGTCGGCGGGGGATGGGGGATGGGCACAATAGTCTTGTTGCCGTGTGGCAGACCGTCTCCGCAACACCGAGTCCCAGACAAGAACCGTGTGCCTGGTCTGGTTGGGACTGTCTCGCCGGGTTTAGTACCCCTCGAATCCGGCGGACCTGCTCGCGCCGACCGTCTCCTGCCATCCTGGCCGTGTCCATTGTGCACCCCGGTTAGCCGATCCCAAAAAGTCGAGACGCAAACCGACAAGCGCGACATTGGCTGCGTCGCCATCGCGTATCCATATCGCTTCCCGTGTTTGCGCCGCCATGAGGATTCCAGTCCTGCCGGCCCCCGAGACCGGCTGGCCCTCGCAGGCTTGCGCAGCGGAACGCGGCGATTTTACCCATATTATCAGCGTCTGGTCTCGGATAGCATGTTGCAGGCATCTGACGTGGCGTGCTGTCGCCCTCTGGGTCGACGCCAGCGATGCGCCCCCGGCAACCGCGTTAGCCTGTCAATATCCAGATGGGGAAAGGCCATGGATTTTACAAAGCCGCATTTCGCCATCGCCAAGTGCTAAACCCCATCAGACCTAGTGTTCGCCTGCCGACTGGATTGATTTGTCTTTCTCCGCGAATCCAGCATGCCTGGCATGCCTGGCAACTTGTCATCTGCTGTTTGGGTTCCATTCCACTGGATTCCCAAGCCCGCCACGCCTGGCTCAAGCGCGCATACCGCCCGGGCACGGCAGTCGTCCTCGTTGGTTACCGGCCCGGCCCGGTGACGATTCAAGTGGTGGCATTCTGTCATTTATCGCCAATCGGAGCCTGCAATGCCGCTACGTGATGGTTTCCGCCTCTCTGCTTACCGGCATCAAAGCATGACGTGGTCGGCGCGCGGGTCCAGGTCCGGGTTCACGAGTTCTAGACGGCGGCCGGTGCTGGGCTTGTGCTTTTCTCCCGTCAGCCAGCAACATCAACGCAGATCAACCTCACGGTGCGACGAGACTGATGCGTGGTAGAAAGATTCCATATCGCTAGGCCGGCAAACGGGTATCGTATCATCCATCAAGCCACGCCGCCGCTCAAACACCGATAAAGCCACCCCTCCCTGTCCAAGATCAAACAGTCTCGATATATCTCTTCATCTCCCTGTCGCAAAGTAAGCATGCCGCACACATCAACGAGATCATTGACGGGAGGGGAGTACTCACCAGTCTGTCACGGCCTCGTCCCACAGCCGGATCTCGTGGTCCCTAGTCCCGCCATAATGGTCGACAAAATCATCGCCAAACACCTCCCGCGCAATGCTGCCGGTACGCGTGAACCGGTCGTTGGCCTCGCGCAGCGTCTTGGCCAGCCGGACTCCCATGTCGCCATCGCCTCCCACATCCTCGCCCCTGGCCAGCGGCGGGCACGGGAATTCCAGACGCTTCTCGACGCCGCGCCAGCCCAGTGCCAAGACTGCCGCCAGCACATAGTACGGGTTCGCATCGGCCCCCGGGACGCGGATCTCGAAACGCGTGGCGCCCGGCTTGGATTGCGGGGGGGCGATCAGCCGGATCGAGGCAGCTCGGTGCTCCAGACCCCAGGATACCGTGACGGGCGCCCAGAAGTTCTCGACCAGCCGCTTGTAGCTGTTGATTGTGGGGGCCACCAACGGCATGACATCCGGCAGGCCGTCGAGGATGCCGGCCAGGAAATGGCGGCCCATGTCGGACAGATGCTCAACGTCCGGGAAAGGGGGGTTCGGGTCCGCCGCCTCGCGATAAAAGAGGTTCTTGCCCTTGTCGTCCACGAGAGACACGTGCATGTGGCCGCTATTGCCTGGAAGGCCCTGCCTCGGCTTCGCCATGAAACACGGCGTGATGCCGTGTTTGGTTGCCACCGACTTGACCACGTACTTGAACAGACCGGCCCGATCCGCCATCTGCTGGGCCTCGCCAAACTCCAGGGCCGCCTCGTACACGCCGGGCCCGCTCTCCGTGTGCCACCCCTCAATGTTGCACTTGAAGGCGGCGCATGTGTTGAAGATGTCGTAGAAGTAGTCCGAGTTGTGGACCGTGCGTGTCAGGCTGTACCCGAACATGCCTTCGGTCATGGATGGGAGAGACTGGGGAGAGTTCTGTTGGAGGTATGCGGCCGTGGAATGCGCGTTGACCGAGGCCACATGGGGGGTCTTGAACTGGTAGAACTCGTACTCGGCTGTTACGCCATCTCGTCAGCGGCGTGCCGCGTCCTGTTCTGGGAAGAGAAGTCTACAACTCACCTCCCGCCATCGCTCCAAAGTTGCGCGTCCCCAGCTTCTTCAACTGCGTCCTCAAGAGACCTCTGGGGCACGCCGAGATCGGCTCTTTGGTGACCGGGTCATGGAAGCTGACCAGGAAGAAGGGCATGTTATTCTCCCACGGGATGCGGCGGAAGCTGCTCAAGTCCGGCACCGCAATGATGTCCCCGTATCCGTTTTCCTTGTTGCTGACCTTCAACTCCCGTATGTACGTCATATCGTGCATGTCCCAGCCGAAGATGACGGAGCAGAAGCCGAAGCCTTCGGTGGCTATTGACAAGAACTTCTTCTTGGAGACGAGCTTGCCCCGGAGCTGGCCGTCGACATCGACACCGGCGAGCTTGACCGCATTGTCACTTTGAAGCAGCCCGGGGAGGATGTCTGCGGTGATCTCCATCGAGGTGCGCGGGCGGCGTCTCGGTCGGCGGGGTCCAGGGGTCCAGGGGTCCAAGGATCGATCTGCCGATTGCCAAAGTCAATTGGAGAGAGTGTCGACACGAAAATGGAGAGTTGTCTCGGGGGAAAATTGTGGAAAGGATAGGTCAATCCCGTTACAGTACGTCCTCGTGAGAAATGCGACAAGAATCGGGTGCGGTCGGGAACGTCACCAGAAGAAGGAAGAGTTGGCAGGGCCCGTGATACATAAACTGCCTGTTGCCGGTTGCCCCCCTAAAACAGGGGCACAGCACGGGGGCAGCAACAGGTTCAGGCTTCAGATGACTGGCCGACGTCATGGGCGGCCCCGCTTATAAGTTGCTTGTCTTCCGCAATGCGGGGTTATGTAGAAATGCGCCGGCCCTCTTCCCTTGTTGACGATAGCCTCAGCAGTCTCCGAGTCAGGAGCAAGCCGGACGCGAGCAGCCGGATTGCGATGAACAGATGGCCACGACTTCTTGTGGTGTTCAGCGCCGCAGATATGGCGCGAACCTATCTTATCGCGGCCTCGAATGCGCCCCAAGGTCGAGATCCATCTCTTGCAGGAAATGCGGTTTGATCTTCGTGGCTTGCGCAAAGATCCGCTGACTCTGGGACATGTCCCACGGCTTGCACCTCGCATTCGCAAACGAGCCACACGGACGGAAATGGCGCTTATCAAACCCACGGGCTGGTATCAGCACTGACTAGCGTTGGGCCGTTCTCGGAAGCCGAGTGGCGCGGGGCCACGGGGCCGGATATCAGCGCCTCCACGAGGTAGGTAGGTACCACCGACCAAGCTGTTCTGGGAGCCCAACGACGCTCGTGACCAGAGGAGATCCGCTTCCTCTTTCATCCAGCCCTGCGGCCCCAATTCCCCCTCCGACTTGCTCTCTCTATCCGTCCTCCATCCCCCAGAAGTCTGGAAACGATCCGTGTCCCTCATCCTCACGTCGCGTCTCGTAACTGCCTTATCTGCTCCTTCTGTCTCGCGCATCCCCGCGGCCCCCGCGGCCCCCCGACAAGTCACAGCTTCACATCCCACAGTTTGCGATCAGACTGCCATGGCTTCCGCGGGTCGCGGTCGTTTGGCGGGCAAGAATGCCGTTATCACTGGCGCCGCCGGGTAGGTTCTCCCCTGTTTAGCTCGGGCCGGTGATAGGCTGCAATGCCCGACGTCCAAGACTCCAGAGAGGATCCTAACCGGGCCCAGAGGCATCGGTCTTGAGACGAGCATTCTGTTTGCCAGGGAGGGCGCCAATGTGCTCCTGGGAGACATCTCCCAGGAGGCGCTAGAACGGGCCTTGGCGAAGGTCAAGCAGCTGGTCCCGAACGCCGGCCGGCTCGAGACCATCGTAAAGCACCCCCCTCCCAGCCACTTGGCGCGCCCGACGTCGTTGCTGACCGAGCTCGTGCAGATCTGCGACGTCTCCAAAGAAAGCGCCGTCAAGGCCATGGTCGAGCACGTCGACTCGTGGGGCGGCCTCGACATCCTCTTCAACAACGCGGGCATCATGCACGCGCGCGACGACGACGCGCTCAACACGCCCGAGGAGATCTGGGACCTGACGCACAACATCAACGTCAAGGGCGTGTGGTACGGGTGCAAGCACGCGGTGCTCGCGCTGCGCCGCCATAACAAGCCGCGCGGCAGCATCATCAACACGGCCAGCGTCGTCGCCCTCGTCGGCTCCGCCACCCCGCAGCTCGCCTACACGGCCAGCAAGGGCGCCGTGCTGGCCCTGACGCGCGAGCTCGCCATCGTGCACGCCCGCGAGGGCTTCCGCTTCAACAGCCTGTGCCCGGCGCCGCTCAACACGCCGCTGCTGCAGGACTGGCTGGGCGACGACCAGGCCAAGCGCCACCGCCGCGAGGTGCACTTCCCCACCGGCCGCTTCGGCGAGGCCATTGAGCAGGCGCAGGCCGTCTTGTTTCTGGCGAGCGATGAGAGCAGCTTCGTGAATGGCTCGGATTTTGTCGTCGACGGCGGCATGACCAAGGCATACGTGACGCCCGAAGGCCCTGCCGCGCCGGCGCCCGCAAACAATGCGTCCAGGAGCAGCCTAGAATAATGGGAGACGGGCGTATCGATGGATAACAGGGAATTCCAGTCGTGCGCGTGACACTGTTCATCGCACTCTTGCCTACTCCAGCCATAGAGAATAGTACCAATCTACCCCAACCGAAACGCTATATACAAAAGGTCCTTGAACGCCTCGTCCATGCACCATGCAAACCCCGCGGCTCCCCCCCCCCTCCCACCCCGTTTCCCCCCAAGCATCCTGCGCGCTCACACAAACTGCCCCTCGGTGTTGCCCTCCCCCATGCTCTTGCTGCCCGAGCTCCCACTCTGGATATGGCCCAGCACGGCATCGACATAGCTCGCCCCGCTCCACTTCTGGTGCGTCAGCACGTCCACGCCGAGCTCCTTCTCGCGCCGCTGCACCACCTCGACGTACGCGGCCATGCCCTCGGCCTTGAACCGGCGCGCCAGCTCGCTGCTGATCGTCGCATTGCTATGCAGGCCCGCGAGGCTGACCAGCTGCAGCACGAACCCCTCGCGCGCAATGTCCCAGATGAAGCTCTTGAGCGTCTCGGGCGTGAACCCGTGCGCCATCCAGTTGAACGACGGCGAGAGGTTGTACACGAGCGCCTTGCCCGGGTGCGCGCCGCGCACCGCCCGCCCGAGGTCCCGGCACACCTGCACGTTGGGGTCGCCCGTCTCGACCCACAGCATGTCGGCGTGGGGGCCGAAGGCGAGGGCGCGCTTGGTCGCCGCGGCCATGCCCGCGCGGAAGTGGTAGAAGCCCTCGCGCGTGCGGGGCACGTCCCAGTTGAAGCAGACGGGGGGTGCGGACGCGGGGGTGAGGGAGGCGGCGAGCTTGCGGCGGGCCGTGATGCCCATGTCGCGGTCGGAGCCGACGGCGGACAGGTAGGTGTCGATTTGGGACTGCGGGACGCCGTGCGCGGTGAGGTGGGCGACGGCGGCCTCGTCGAAGGTGACGAGCTTGGTCGTCTTGACCCACGAGGCCTCGAAAGCGTCGATTTCGGCGCCGGAGGCGCCCTTGGCCTCCATGGCGGCGAGCGTCTCGGCCAGCGACTCGACGGCGGGGTCGGCCACGCCGAGGATGAACTCGTGGTCGCGGACGTCGATGGACGAGGAGAGGAGCTTGCCGCTTTCCGAGTCGGTGCGCGCGATGACGAGGTTCTCGGTGCCCATGACGTCCCACTGGAAGCGGGCCGCCTTGAGGCGGTTGATGTGCTCGCCCGTGGGGACGAGCACCTTGCCGGCGAGATGGCCGCACTTCTTGCCACCGTGCATCTGATCCTCAAAGTGCACCGCGGCCGCGCCGTTCTCGGCGAACAGCTTGGCCAGCTTCATGACGGCCGTCAGGCCGCCGTGGCCCGTGTCGCCATCGGCGATGATGGGGCGAAGATAGTCGACGTAGGGGCTCTTGGCGCGCTCCTCGGCCGTCATCTTGGCGCGCAGGAACCAGTGCTTGCGGTCGTGCATGCTCTGGGCCTTGAACAGGCGCTGCACCTGGTTGGGCACCGTATTGTAGGGGTAGTCGCCAAAGTCGGGCGACACCTCGTTGGTGGTGGTGAGCAGCGACGAGCATGCCCAGCCCGAGATGTACAACACCTCCTGGTGCGGCGCCTGCTGCGTCATCTGGACGGGGTCGATGGCGCCGAGTGTGTGGATGGGCTGGCCCGCGGCCTCGCGCTCGCGGACGAGGTTCCAGAACTTGCGTGCCATGACGGAGCTCGGGTACGACTGCTGGAGAGATCCACGCTTGGTCACGACGTCGGCGGCGGTCCAGTCCCGTTGGATGCCCGCAAACCGGGGGGAAGCCCACCAGGCCTCGACCTCCTTGATCTGTTGCTGCAGCAGGGCATCCTCGGCAGCGCCGGCCTTTTGTGTCTCCGGGAGGAGCTGGAAGGATTCGGCGGGGAAGGCGGACGAGATCGGGGGTTCGACGGGTGGCAGAGCCATTCTCGCGGTTGCGGTGGTCGATAGGAGACGGCCGGAAGCTACCGGAAACGGGCTGGAGGTGAACGACAGCAGCGGCCGGACGGATGCGGCCCTCCGGGGGACGCGGGGAATAACTGTACGCAGCATCGAGCCGCTGTGGGTAGTGGTTGACAAGAAATTCGGTGGTTGTCTCGGTTTAACTGTGTTTGGTAGAGATGGGAAGCCTTGGAAAAATACGAAATGCAAAAGGATCAAAAGGCTACAACACTCTCGTTCTCCGATCGAATTTCCGAGATAACCCCGTCGCAGCGCCTTGTGCTTAACAAGCGAGGTTAGGTCCAGCTGGCCGGTTGGAAACTCTCAGACGAGGGTTATTACTGGTGCACCGGTCTGGCGGCGGCAGTGAGCAAGTCAGCGGCGATTCTGCCGTGTTCGCCGGTTCGGGGCTGGGGAGCGCGAGGCGGCGGGGCGACAGGAGCCCTGGAAAGCCGAGGATGCTGCGGGCCTTTGATTGGCCAATGGCTTCCCCAACTCCCCGAACCGCTTGTCCGGGGCATGACGGCGCGAGCGCGGGGCAGCGGGCGGCTTTCCTCGGCTGAATTGGGGAGCGTGACGTCGTGGCAGAAGGTCGACAAGAGACAAGAAGCACCGCCTTTGGGGAGGGAATTCGGTTCAAAATCAATGCCAGTCGAGACCGCAGCTGCTTATTATATCTAGATTCCCGCCAAACGGATATTTTCGAGCATTGGAGCTCTGCCAAAGCAGCAAGACAAACAACAGAACAACCGAGATCTCCGCTGCACCCCGCACTAGCGGTCTCGGTGTTCCCCAGACCCTCCCAGCACCCCCAGCACCTTCCCCTGCGTGCCCTGCTGCTGTATTACATACAAATCCCCCGCATCCTCGGCCCAGGCAGCTTGCCCAACTTCTTCTTCTTGTGAGCAGGGAGCGACGCGAGAGACTTCAGACCAACCACCTCGACACAGACCAACAAAATGGCACTCAATCTCAGGAATGGTCGGCGCGCCATGCGCGGAGCGCTGCGTGTAAGTCAACCCGCCAGAATCAGACAAGAAAGAATAGCTCGACGGTTCTGACCAACGCAGCCCATCGTCGTCGCCCCCGTCAGCCATGCGCCGTTCGCGCGGACATACGCAACCGCCGAGCCCGACCTCAAGACCACACTGAGGGAGGCCATCCCCGCCAAGCGCGAGCTGCTCAAGAAGGTCAAGGCCCACGGCTCCAAGGTCATCGGCGAGGTCAAGGTCGAGAACACCATCGGCGGCATGCGCGGGCTCAAGGCCATGGTCTGGGAGGGCTCCGTGCTCGATGCCAACGAGGGCATCCGCTTCCACGGCCGCACCATCAAGGACTGCCAGAAGGAGCTGCCCAAGGGCAAGACGGGCACCGAGATGCTGCCCGAGTCCATGTTCTGGCTGCTGCTCACCGGCCAGGTGCCGTCGACCAACCAGGTCCGCCAGTTTTCGCGCGAGCTCGCCGAGCAGGCCCAGCTGCCAGAGTTTATCAACAAGATGCTTGACAACTTCCCCAAAGACCTGCACCCCATGACCCAGTTCGCCATGGCCGTCTCGGCCCTCAACTACACCTCCAAGTTCGCCAAGGCCTACGAGCAGGGCCTGAACAAGGCCGACTACTGGGAGCCCACCTTTGACGACTGCATCTCGCTGCTCGCCAAGCTGCCCACCATTGCCGCCAAGATCTACCAGAACTCGTACCGTGGCGGCGGCGCCCTGCCCGCCGAGATCGACCTGGCCCAGGATTGGTCGTACAACTTTGCTGCCATGCTCGGCAGGGCCGGCAAGGAGAACGAGAACTTCCAGGATCTGCTGAGGCTCTATCTTGCCCTGCACGGCGACCACGAGGGCGGCAATGTCTCTGCCCATGCCACCCACCTGGTCGGCAGCGCCCTGAGCGACCCCTTCCTCAGCTACAGCGCCGGCCTCCAGGGTCTCGCCGGGCCCCTCCATGGGTAAATCACCTCTCTCAGCCCTCGTTCTTGTCATCCAGTTACAGCACTAACCTTTTCTCCCCCCAGCCTCGCCGCCCAAGAAGTCCTCCGCTGGATCCTCCAGATGAAGGAGTCCATCCCCTCCAGCTACACCGACACTGACGTGCGCGACTACCTCTGGTCGACCCTCAACTCGGGCCGCGTCGTCCCGGGCTACGGCCACGCCGTCCTCCGCAAGCCCGACCCGCGCTTCGAGGCCCTCATGGACTACGCGGCGGCGCGCCCCGAGATCGCCGCGGACCCGGTCTTCCGCCTCGTGCAGAGCAACAGCGTCATCGCGCCCGACGTCCTCAAGCAGCACGGCAAGACCAAGAACCCCTACCCCAACGTCGACAGCTCGTCGGGCGTGCTCTTCCACCACTACGGCTTCCACGAGACGCTCTACTACACGGCCACCTTCGGCGTGTCGCGCGGCCTGGGTCCGCTGGCGCAGCTGATTTGGGATCGTGCCCTCGGTCTGCCGATTGAGCGGCCCAAGAGCATCAATCTAGAGGGGCTGCTGAAGCAGGTTGAGGGAAAGTGAGCGAGCCGGCGAGTGGACGGGGCGTGGGAGTGAGGTGGATGGTTTGAGTCATGGGCCGTGTGTGCGTGTGTGTGCGAACTGTTGTGCAAAAAAATGTGTATCTTTTACTAGTTGTTGTTTGCGTACCTCAGCCCACCCACCTACCTACCTATCTACCTTGGCAAGATTGACGAAGCAAAGCATGCATTTTTCCTCTCTCTCTAGCTCAGCCCGAGAAAACGGTGTGCGAAATGATTTACCAGCCCCTCAAACCCCTCAAAAGCAGGTCGAACTCACGGGACCCATCACCTCGATGTCTGCCGGCGAGAGACCGAACACCGATGCAAAGTCGGGCTGAGGCATTCTGCCGGTACAGGCAAAAGATCAGATCCAATGCAGGCACATGAAAATAGATGGGCAAATCGGATTGGCAGAAGGCGCAGTATCAACCTTTCGAGCATCTGTAGGCTGTATTCAGCACGGGATTGTATCCATGTGTTGCTCGATGTCGCCATCGGCAGCTGCATCGTGGCGCGCAGACTCCACAGCTGCCTGCTTGATGGCTGTCGAGAGATGGCAGCTTGTGACCGTCGACAACGATGTTATGTATGTTGTTTTGATCTCGAGGGAGCTCATCGTCTCGGGCAGGACGGCACGGCCGCCTGCATGTTCTGCGGAAGGCGCGGTGCGTGCTGGAGGGAGTCGTGGCGAACGCCGACGCCCGGCTCCAGAGACAACAGCAATCAATCGTGCGTGTTTGTGCAGAGGCGCGGTGTCGGATTTCCGCAGCACCTGTTGGTGGTGGTGGTGGTGGTGGTGGTGGTGGCCCAGAGGCGTGGTCCGGGCTGCGAGTGCCTGAGCGCCAGGGCCCAGGCCCAGTCTGCCCCGCGTTGACCAACCACATCCGCGGGAGGTGCTCCCGGGCAGCCTATCACTGAGCAGAGGTTGGAAATTAAAGTTACCGACTAGTTATCTGGTAGAGTGTACCTAATTAATCTGTACAGAGGAGCCGTAGGTGTCGCCTAGGTACGGAAGAGGCGGAAGAGGCCCCAGCCACCACTCCTTCCCGCTTGGAAACTTGAACCGAACACCTCTCTTCAACGGGAAGGCGCGAGGCTTTTGCGACCATTCTTATCCCACTGAAGATACCTCAACTAGGTACCTACCTAGACGTGACAATTGCGACCTTTCTTCAAGTTTCCTCCGTCTCCCTTCAAGACCTGGTATGCTGTTGCAGATCTGCTTGGCATACGCACGTAATTAAAGCCAGCGGGACTCGTTAAGGTCTCGGGAACGCAAACCTGTTGCTGCGCCGCGTGGTTCCTTGCAAGCCAAGTCAGGAAGCGCAAAAGCAAAAGGCTTATCCATATGGTTGTTGACCCCGTGCCTGCCTCATCTTGGTCCATCTGGCGTGATCGGAGATCTCCCGTGTCGCGGCAGATTTCCGCGTCAGGTGCTGCTGATGCAAGTCGCCAGAACCAGAAATTGGAGTCAGACGCCGGTTCTTGGCCATAACACGAAGAAATTTGCCGAGGCGTTGCCGAGACGCTATTATATCCATCGTGGCCGTCGACGTTTGCCCTCAATACATACAAGAACTGGATACAACCCACCCCTCTTTGGCATCGTCATTGCCGTCACCGTCTCCTTGCTGCCAAGCCACTGCCCATCATCATCATCATCATCATCATCATGTGCGACTTCATCAAACGAAAATACGACTGTTACCACCATCGCTTTATCGCCTCAGAATGGTGCCCGTCTTACACCACAACACACAAGAGATGCCCGCCCGAGATCAAACACTATGAATGGCAGGTGAAACACCGCTGTCGCGCATCGTGCTGACACGCTAACGGCGTCGGAATATAGCGTTCGAGGCCTCTGCGGCGACTGCAAAGCCAGGGAACAGCCTCCGGTGCCGTGGGAGGGCATGATCAAGCGGCCCACGGGGCGCATTGTATATGCTTAAACGGACTTTCTTCACGGCCACCTTTTGGGGGTCTTGGTTTAATGGCTGGGGTTATCACTGCATGGGCATGGTGTTTGGTACCGGGAGTTTGGCTTGAGTGATTTGGGTTGGGCGCATTGGGCAGGATGGGGGGTTCTTGGCTGGAAACCTGAGTGGCTCTGTTGGCCGGCGGGGCGGTTGGAGAAATAGGGTCTTCGGGAATGCATCAGTATGCCATTACTTCCATGTGCCATGCTCCGGCGTAAGCCGATGATGGGACGGGCTGCCGCGTGAGCAGTCGTGGAGAGCGGCGGGTTGTTTCTGTCGTGGGGTTTTGGAAACGGGAGCTGGTCCAGGAGGCGACGGAACGGGGCTGGGAATTGCAACATACCTCCGGACTGGAATTCAGGGGTAACCATCTGTCATCTCCTCTGCCTACAAAATGGACTCGAGACCATAATCTGAACTCACCGGGCCTGTGATTGATCTAACGTGATGCTACAGCATGCGCCCGGGCTATGCAGAGAGCCATGATATGCCGAGATGATGCAGGCACTGGGGGGTTGCGCCGTCGCCTGTGGTGAATGCATAGCTGATTCACGTGTTTGTTTACATTGCAGCATGCAGTTGAACCGATCAGCAGCCAGCAACCCAGCACCAGCAGCTTCGAACTTCAAGGCATGGCCAGACGCGGCAGCTGACACTTGACCGTCGGCCGAACGCACATTAGGCTCATACTGACGGGACTGTTGGTTTCCTGTGTGCCGGCTCACGAAATTGGAGTGTCCTCGAAGAGCGTCCCGTCCAGTGCGCTTCACATGATATCCCCACCGAGTTCAGGTCGATCATAAAGACCAGGCGAGATGTCCCGTGGACCGAAACATACCACAGAGCCGTCCAGCTACTAGCAGCGCGCGGAAGCCACCCACGGCAGCAGTCTGACATATACACCTCCTCCACCATGACAGCCTCCAGGCCCGAGGAGCCCGACAGCCCGCCCAAGAACCTCCACATCGGGGCCATCAACCCCTTTGCGCTGGCCGAGGCCATTCTGGGCCGCAAGCTCGACTGGAACTGCGCGGCCACGGGGCGGATGCTGTCGAGCGTTCTGCAGACCGACTATGAAGAGCTGTTCGACATGCGCTTCAAGTCCATCCTCTACGCCGGCATCCGGCTCAACGACCGCGAGGACATGGCCGTGCCGATCCCCGTCCGCGGGATGCACACACTGACCGAGAGCGACATGGTGACGCCCGACTTCTCCCGGGTACAGAAGCTGGGCGACATGGGCGACATGGGGCTGGAGGACCTGGCCTCCATCCGGGTCAAGCACGCCATCATGTCCAACGGCAACCTGCGCCTGACCCTCGAGCCGCGGTCCGTAGGCAAGACGCTGTGCAGCTCCGAGATGACGACGACGTTCCGGGAGCTCGCCACGCCGTTCCGCGTCAACGCGAAAGAGGAGTGGACGGCCCCGAACAGCACCTGGACCGACATCAGCGGCTGCTGCCGCCAGGACGCCACCATGTTCAGCAACCCCGTCCAGGGGGCCACCGGCAACAGCTGGCTCGTGGCGGCGCTGATGAGCGTCGCCTGGTCCGACCCGTCCGCCATCCAGCACTGCCGCCGTCGCCGCGACCGCGACTGCGACCGCCACCGCCACCACGACAAATCCGGCGACTGCTCCCTCTCCATCAAACTCCACAGCAAGGGCGGCGACCACGACGCGCGCACGTCGATCGTCACCGTCGACTGCACCCTCCCGACCAACAACTCGAGCTCGCTGCTCATGTACTGCCGGCCCAGCTCCATGAACCACATGCACACCCCCTCGCTGCAGGCCTGGGGCGGCGAGATCTGGCCTGCCCTCTACGAAAAGGCCTTTGCGGCCTGGCTCACCGACTGCGGCACGCAGCACCCCGACCTGACCCAGACCTGCTACGGCGACCCCATCAAAGCCCTGGGGGTAAGCAGCAGCAACCCCCTCCCTTCTTCCCTCTCCCCATCCTCTTCCCCCTTCCCTCTTCCCTCTTCCCTCTTCTCTCTTCCCTCTTCCCTCTTCCCTCTTCCCTCTTCCCTCTTCCCTCTTCCCTCTTCCCTCTTCCCTCTTCCCTCTTCCCTCTTCCCTCTTCCCTCTTCCC
>MU853412.1:690684-826250 GCA_033297235.1 Trichocladium antarcticum
CAACAAATGCACGCACAAACACACCCAACTAACACACAGCCAACACCCAGCAACTCACCGGCAAAACCCCCCTCTACTTCCTGACGGCGCACCGCACCTCGCAGGACCTCCTCGGCCTGGTGCGGACGCACTGCGTCAACCTCCGGACCGTCTTCCCGATGGCGGCGTACACGCACCCGACCAGCGGCCGCGGCGCGCGCTTCCGCGGGTGCACGCTGGTCGGCAACATGGCGTACTCGGTGCTGGGGTGGGCGGCGCCGCAGGAGTGCAAGCAGTACCTTGTGCTGCGGCACCCGTGGGGCGTGACCGAGGCCGACGCCGCGGCCGGCTGTCCGGGCCTGGTCGCCGCCGTGGACGAGGGGTTCTGGCCGCCCGCCGGCCTGGTCGACTGCCGCGGCGTGTTTGCGATGGAGACGGGGGCGTTTCGCGAGTATTTTGCCGGCATGGGGGTTGCGAAGTAGCGTGGCAGGAAAGCATGGAAGGACGGGGGGGGGGGGGGGGGGGGGGTTGTGAAGATTTCTTGTTGGGTACGGGACTTGGGGTTTTGTTGGAGAGTTGGAGTTGTTGTGTTGGAGAAGGAACGAATAGACTCGGGCAAATCCACCGTTTGTCGGAGTCGTGCCTGCCAAAACCGGACCTCGAATTGGGTGGGCACATGCAGAATCGCCTGGACAACAACAACAACAACAACAAACAGTTGGCCTGTGTGTGATTGATCAAAAACAACAACAGAACACCCCGGTGGAAGAAAAAGGGGTCGTGGCCGAGAATGACGAGCAAAAGTTGAGTCCCCTCGACCGGAATCGAGCCGGTGACCTTTCGGTATCAATAAATGCCTTTACAGCCGAACGTGATAGCCAACTACACCACAAGGGGATTTGATTCGTTGAGAGACCATGTCCGGTCAGCGCCGCTATGAGCGTGCATTGCCGTGGGCCCGCACGCCGTTTCTTCCTAGAATCTAACCTAGAAAGTCTAATCCAACGCCGATTATACGCAAGGACGGCCAAAGCAGAAAGATCTTCTCGTCAAACACCGCCGTCTCATTTCGACACAGGAAGCCGCTGGAGCAAGCTGCAAACACGATGCACCGCCAAGCCAAGCATGTCTTGAGCCCGCCCACGGCTTGGGAGCGCGCACCAACAGCGTATGGCATGATATCGCCGCCGTGCTTTGCACGTGGAGAGATGCGACTGGGTCGAAGCCGCCGATGCCATGGAGACAAATCCGCAAAGCGCCCCCACGCGCGAGGCCCTGGAACTGGCGACTGGCGAGATTGTTGGGACGATTGGCATGGGCAGCAGTGCCGTGAGTGCTGGACATGCACTGCTTTTGCGTAACGCCGATCACCACATATTTGCTATAATATGTGTACGGATACATGCGGATACATACCGAGCCGGCCCTGAGATATCCGCCTGCATGGAAACCACCACATGATCGGAGGCTGGCTTCCACGTGCAGGCTAGCCCCGGCTGGCTGTCGGTCCGCCGACTTGCCCCTGGCGGAGACTCAAGGGGTGATCGGAGATGTTGCGGCTGGAGCACCAGTGCCGCGCCCAGAAACAGAGCGGGCGCGCTATTGAAGCGCTCAGGGGTCTTGAAGCGCTGAGGCTAATGGTGGAAATGAAACCGCACCGGACGCACTGCGAAGGCCTAACCCAACGGGGAAGGATGTGTTTTGCGCGCTAGTTAGCGGAAACCTCCTGCCGCTTTTCGGGCGGTTGGGGGCAATGGCAGCTGAAAAATACAAAGGTTAGTTACAGGCAGTGGAGCTGTGGGGCCGGCTGCAACAAACAAACGAGAGCCTTGGAAGCTTCCATGCTCGGAAAAATCAGGCGGGGCTCGCGACCCAGCCCCACTGATCCACAGACCCCCGGCCTGGACGGGGATCAGGGGCCAGCGGACAGGGCACCGCCGATAGGTGGTCGATAAGGTGCCACTATCGCCAAGGCCACCCTCAGCTGCCCCAGCCCTCTGCCGTCTTCATCCCACCAGGACCGGAATTGCTGGTGTTTGCTTGTCGTATCCAAGTCTCTCGTTTTGATCTGGTGTTGTGTTTCATTCGTTAACGGACACAGCAGAGACACTCGACGCTCGCTTGCCTTGAACACACCACACGTTGAACCCGCCCGGATCCCTGCCTTTTCTGGACCTCTGGGTCTGCTGGCAGCACCCGTAGAGCATCTTGCTCCTCGCCAGCGGCCCGGCTCAAGTGTTTTCACCCCGCACCAGCAAGCATCACCGAGCCTCCGATGGATACCGTAGACTATTTCGCCCGCCCGGGCGCCGGTCTGCCGTCCGTGGCCTCTACCGTCGCGACGCCCCAGCGGCCCGGCACACCCAGCGGCTCTGTCGGCCGCGATCCCTTCGGCGACGGTCTGGAGTCCCAGGCATCGCACCGGTCAGGGGGCAATGGCAATCCCTTCTCCAGCCCGTCGGCATCACGCCCTCCCAGCAGCTTCGAGTCGGGGTCGGCAGTCGGCCGCTTCGACGGGGGACGGTATTTCCACTCGCGGCGGGTTCGCAAGGGCGAGGCCGAGAAGCCGTGGACCAAGAACATCGATCCCAAGGAGAAATGGGTCACCATCCTCCCCATCATCGGCATCGTCATCGGCCTGGCCATCTCGGGCTTCCTGGTCTGGGACGGCCTCCGCAGCGTGGTCAAGCACAAATACTGCCCCGTGCTGGAGGAGACGTGGTCCAACGGCTTCGACACTGCCGTGTGGCAGAAGGAGGTGCAGGTGAACGGATTTGGGTGAGTCCCCGGCGCCCGGCGCCCGAGCCCCTGCGTACCACAAGCACGGCCGCTAACGCCCGCACAGCAACAGCGAGTTTGAGATGACGACGCCGGGCGACGAGAACGTCTTTGTCGAGAACGGCCACCTCGTGATCAAGGCGACGCCGCAGGACGACGCGCTGATCCTGAAGGACTACAAGATCGACCTCCTCAAGGACGGCACCTGCACATCCACGTCGCCGGCGTCGTGCATCGCCGTCACCAACACCACGCTGGGCAACTCCACCATCGTGCCGCCGGTCAAGTCCGGGCGCATCAACACCAAGCGCGGGGCGAGCATCAAGTACGGCCGCGTCGAGGTCACGGCCAAGCTCCCCGCGGGCGACTGGCTCTGGCCGGCCATCTGGATGATGCCGGTCGACGACGCGTACGGGCCGTGGCCGCAGTCGGGCGAGATCGACATCGTCGAGGCGCGCGGCAACAACTACACGCACCCGCAGGGCGGCAACAACATCATGTCGTCGGCGCTGCACTGGGGCCCCTCGCCGGCCGACGACGCGTGGTGGCGCACCAACGTCAAGCGGCAGGCGCTGCACACGACGTACGCGGCCGGCTTCAACACGTTCGGCGTGGAGTGGTCGCAAAAGTACCTCTTCACCTACGTCAACTCGCGGCTGCTGCAGGTCATGTACGTCAACTTCGACACGCCCATGTGGCAGCGCGGCAACTTCCCCGTGTCGGACCGCAACGGCACGCGCAACGAGGACATCTGGAGCAAGACGGGCCGCGACAACACGCCCTTTGACCAGCCCTTCTACCTGATCCTCAACCTGGCCGTCGGCGGCACCAACGGCTGGTTCGAGGACAATGTCAACGGCAAGCCGTGGCTGGACGGGTCGCCGAACGCGCGCAAGGACTTTTGGCAGGCCAAGGACCGCTGGCTGCCCACCTGGACGCAGCCGCAGATGGAGGTGAGCAAGGTCATGATGTGGCAGCAGTGCGACGGGAACGAGGATCTGTAGCCGCGTGGCCGTCTGTCTGTCTGTCTGTCTGTCTGTCTGTCTCTCTGTCTGCAATGGTGTTTGGGGTATAGACGGGGTTGGGTAATGTTTATTGGCTTGTTTGCGGTATGGATCTGTTGGCATAATGGATGGGACTTAGGATGCGCCACGGAGGTGGCTTGGAACTCGAGACGGGAATTCACCGTTGCATACTCCGTACCGTACCGCATACATACCTTGCCACGAGCAAGACGCCGACCGACCCTTGCAATGCGAACTAAACATGTTTCAGGTGTAAAAAACAACATGCCCCAGTGACGGGACCATTTCTTACGACATGCTAGGCGCGTTCGTCTCTTGAAACGCACTACGGCGCTGTCCCGTGCCGCGATGCCGAGGATCGCGCGGCCGCGTTTGTACACCTCCCGCAAAGATTCCGAGAGGCCGAGGAGGAACCCCAGACGGGAACCCCCGCGGCGTGGCTGGGGGAATGGGATGGGGAGTGAGAGACGCCGATCTGCCGGGCCATGAAAAATCGGATTATCGCAAGCAGTCGCATGCATGGTGAGAGTCAGCGGCCTGGAGCGATGATTGGAAGACAAGCACGCCCCCCCCCCCCCCCCCCGATTGGCAGCATGTTGAGACTCGGTCCAGAACCGACGGCAGCGAAGATCATTGCCCCACCACGGCGATTCTCCCAGGGACGGAACAGTGGATTTGCCCGACAGCAACAGCAAGCTGGTTCCTGCGAGTCGGCCAGCAGCGATTCCACCATTGTTATCGGCCCGGGAACGCGGACAGACTCCGATCGAGAAGAAGAAGCTGCTCGCTGCTGCCAGCCGAGGCCGCACTGCAGGCTGTCATGGCATTGACGGACATGCATGTACACTGCATAGGGCTCGGCTGGCGGCGGTGGTCTGGCGCGATAACTTGGCGGAGAGGATGTCTGTATTGGCCGGCGTCAATCAACTGCGCGTGACGCGATCCACCAAACGATCCCGTATCGAAGTTCGAGATGCAAAATTCAACTCCCGGCTGGCCGTGATAACCGGCCTATTGGCCACGAGGGATGCCAACGCAGCAGAAGCCTGAGCCTGGGCTTTGGTGGGGTTAGTTGGTTGTGCTGCAGACGGGATCTGGCGAGGCGGCCTATTTTTGGCCCGATGGCATGCCGTGGCCCGTGACGTGGATGCCAGCGCCAATCCTCGTATTGTTGCTTGACCTGCCCGCGAAACTCCGGTGACGGGCTGCAATCCGTCCAACCCCGCCTACCGAAGAAATGTTTCAACATGGCAACCTAGACATGATGAGGAATAGTCGGCGGCGCCGGCTCCGGCGTATCGCTTTTGCTCCGCGGGTCCCCACTTGGTGAGAGCGGCTAAATCGCCCGCCTGGTATCCGTAAATCGGTGAGATTTTGTTGCCAAACACAATATGTTGATAATACCTGGGAGCCTGGCACAGTCCAGCAATTGCTGACTCAACAGACGCGACCCAATGCTCGGCCGATATTCTGCCAGACGAGATGCCGGGACCGCCTCCGTTAACGACTTCAAACGGCGCTCGGCTGGATGCAGTGACGAGGCGTGTATCTGACTATACCGGAGAGTCCGGTCTCGGACCTGGGCCGGGTGGTATAAGGAACACGATGCTTTCAAAGACCAAATGCATTCAAATCCATCTCTGGTTGTTGTTCAAAGGGTGTGGTTTCTTGTCCTTGTGGCTACCTAGCAGTGAGCACTTTCCAGACAGGGTTGCAGCGCTGTGGGAAGGGGGTTGCAACTGCCCCGCGGGCCGTGCACCGCTCCATTGATGTGTGCAGTTGCGACGGAGGGACCTGGGACGACCAAGATGGCGACCAATGCGAACCGGGTCAGCAACGCAAGCGCTTGCCGCTTTTAGAGACTTTTGCGCCCCGTGAAATATCGAATACTGCAATGCCAATACCAATAGTACGGTAATTAAACACTCCCCACTCCCAGTGTGCTTCAGCAGGCCCCGCCCAATCATGGCGGCGCCGTGGACGATAAAGAGAGCAAGGCCAATCGCAATCCTCGGCTCCGAAGCGAGCGCCCACAAAAGCCTTTTCAGCCCAGTGAAATTCTCTCCCCTGTCGCCAAGACGCCAGGCCGACGCTGCAACGACAGCCGCAACAAAGCCCGAGTTGAGTTGAGTTGCGGGTTACGTGACACCGGTGCAGAGTCGCCGACACGGCGGAATGGCCGGGACCTCTCTGCGATGCGCTGGGCAAGTCCGGTTGCGCCGCGCTCGCGCTGTCCAGGACTCCGGGTTGCAACCGGCGCAGAGCGGTGCGTGGCGGCGAACCAGCCAGACTCGCAGACAACGCGGGAAACCGGCTTCCCGCGATTCTCACTCACTTACACGGGCGCCCGCCGAGCCCCTGCCCCCTGCCGATCTCAGCACGACCGGGGCCTCTGCCAAGCAACATGGGTGTCCGCAACATGGGCTCCGCGCCGGCCAGGGCGTCTAGACTCTGGACCAATCGCCAACAGACTGACTGCCAGGACTGCCTGGGCACCTTGCGTCCCGGCTTCCTGCCCTGTCCGTCCACTCTTTTGACCCTCCCCCCTCCCCTGTCCTGCCCACGACTCCAACAAGTCTCCCACCCACCCGCTCTGCTACGGCGCTGGCGATCAACACTCGTTCCTCCACAACCCTCGGTCCAAACGCGCGGCATCGTTGGACTCCCCCGGACAAGGCCCCCAGCACTGGCTTCGACAACTGCCGAAGCCGTCCGTTCGCTACATTTCTTCCAAGGGATTCCACCCTCGCTGGTCGGTTCACGAGACGACGACTTCACGCAGTTGGTGACAAAGGCTGCGAACATCACCAGCACACGCCAGGGAGCCTCATCCACCGCGGGAACGAGGCCCAGCGGCCTCGATCTGCCGCCGCTATGGGGATCGGGAGTTATTTCAAGGCAAAGCCCAAGGAGCTATCCAAGGCCCCAGCCCCACCACCGCAACCGCAACCGCAACCGCAACCGCACGCGAATGCCGGACACCGCCCAACACAATCGGTCACGTCCGAGACCGCGTCGCCCGAGCCGTCTGATCGACGCAACTCGGAGCTGCTTCCGCCCACGCCCCGGTATGGCTCCAGGCCGCAGTCCGTGTCCGGGCGCTCCGTGCGGTCCAACGGGAGCTCCATGTTCCTGGACGACATCAAGCACGAGGTCATGGTCAACTATCTCTACCAGCAGCAATGCTCGCACCTGTGGGTGTCGGACGGCAGCGGCGAGATCGAGGGTGTTCTTCTGCGCAAGTCGAGGGGCCAGTACATGGCCTGCCCGCCGCAGCTCGGCAACTCGCCCTTCGCCCTGGCCTGCGCTGCGCTCAATGTCCAGGTCCGTCCGTCCCCGCCCCGCCATCAATCCGGACATCCTGTGGGCCCGTCGTACTGATGCTGCCAGTCTAGTGTGCCATGACGGTGAATTCCAGAGTAATCAAGACCTTCCTCCAGTGGTCGCCCGACGCGGTCGATGTGCCCTTGATGAACGGCCTGCGCGTGCAGATCCTGCCCACCATCGACGACCTCCCCCGCGCCCGGAAGCACCAGTTCGCCGCCTTTGTCGCGTCCGAGGGCCTTCTCGTCGTCTGGGACGACGATGCGCTCCACCTGGTCCAGCGCGCCAAGGCGATCGAGTCCGAGCTGATGGAGCTGGTGTGGAAGGCCGGCGGCGACGACGACGAGGACGAGAAGGGCGGCCCTGCCGCCACAGAACTGGAGATCGACGAGGAGAGCGGCGAGCTCATTCCCGAGAAGCGGCCCGTCCATCTGCTGAACACCTACCTCGTCAGCCTGACCCTCATCCTGGTCATCGTTCTGCTCGGAGCCGGTGCCCGCCAACTGGCCATCGAGGTCTCGGTTGACGGCGACTATACCCGCCTCGCCCTCCTCGCCCTGTTCCCCGTGCAGATCTTCTTCACGCTCTTCTTCTGCCAGGTCATCTTTGGCTGTCTGGCCCAGATCTTCGGCCCCATCCGACAGCTCACCATCAACTCCAAGTTCTACTCGGCACGCCCGCCGCCGAGACTGCGGTCCACCGTGCTCCCCCACGTCACCGTCCAGTGCCCCGTGTACAAGGAGGGTCTCGCCGGCGTCATTGCCCCGACCGTCAAGTCGATCAAGCAGGCCATGTCCACGTACGAGCTGCAGGGAGGATCGGCCAACATGTTCGTCAACGACGACGGCCTGCAGCTCATTTCCGAGGAGGAGCGCCGCGCGCGTATCGAGTTCTACGCCGACCACAGCATCGGCTGGGTTGCCCGCCCCAAGCACGGCGAGAACGGCTTCACCCGCCGCGGCAAGTTCAAGAAGGCCTCCAACATGAACTTTGCGCTCATGATCTCGTGCAAGGTCGAGGAGCACCTCGCCCAGGTCCAGCGCACGCCCGAATGGTCGCAGCATGACGAGGCCCAGGCATACGAGAGCGCGCTCAAGGACGTGCTCGAGGCCGACGGTCGTGCCTGGGCCGACGGCAATGTCCGGGTCGGCGACTACATTCTCCTGATCGACTCGGATACCCGCGTGCCCGCCGACTGCCTGCTGGACGCCGTGTCCGAGATGGAGCTGTCGCCCGATGTCGGCATCATGCAGTTCTCGTCGGGCGTCATGCAGGTCGTCCACACGTACTTTGAGAACGGCATCACCTTCTTCACCAACCTGATCTACAGCGCCATCCGGTACACCGTCTCCAACGGCGACGTCGCCCCCTTCGTCGGCCACAACGCCATCCTCCGCTGGTCCGCCATCCAGCAAGTCTCGTACGAGGACGAGGACGGCTACGAGAAGTTCTGGTCCGAGAGCCACGTGTCCGAGGACTTTGACATGTCTCTGCGTCTCCAGTGCAGCGGCTACATCATCCGCCTGGCTGCCTGGGCCGGCGATGGCTTCAAGGAGGGCGTGTCGCTCACCGTGTACGACGAGCTGGCGCGCTGGGAAAAGTACGCCTACGGCTGCAACGAGCTGCTCTTCCACCCCATCCGCATGTGGATCTACAAGGGGCCCTTCACGCCGCTGTTCCGCCGCTTCCTCTTCTCCAACATCCGCTTCACGTCCAAGATCACGGTTGTCTCGTACATTGGGACCTACTACGCCATCGCCGCCGCCTGGATCATGACGAGCGTCAACTACTTTGTCATTGGCTGGTTCAACGGCTACATCGACAAGTACTACATCGACTCGTGGCAGGTCTGGTTCTCCATCATCATCGTCTTCAACGGCCTCGGCAACATTGCGCTCGCCGTCATGCGCTACCGCCTGGGCGAGCGCAACATCCTGCACGCCCTGTTCGAGAACTTCAAGTGGACCTTCCTGCTCGCCATCTTCCTGGGCGGCCTGTCGCTCCACGTCTCGCAGGCGCTGCTGGCCCACATGTTTGAGATTGACATGACCTGGGGCGCCACGAGCAAGGAGGCCGAGTTCTCCAACTTCTTCATCGAGGTTCCCAAGGTGCTGAAGAAGGTATGTGTTGCCCTGTTGTCCCATCTACAGCTTGCAGACTGCTCACACAACACGCGCGAATCCAGTTCAAGGTCTCCATGTTCTTCTCCATCGTCTTCATCGCCGGCATGATCATCCTCGCCGTCGCCCCCTTCATCCCCTACAGCTGGCACATTACCGACTTCGTCGCCATCCTGCCCATGGCCACCGTCGCGGCCTCGCATCTGCTGCTCCCGCTGGCCCTCAACCCCGCGCTGATGACCTTCTCGTGGTAGAGGCCGCGGTGTTTTCCTGGCCGGTTGGCCATCCCACGTCTTAGTTATTGTCGTTGGAGGACACAGTCCACTGGGGTAGAGCGATCCCCCCGAGCCCCTCGCGGGACACGTCTCATGTCACGAACTTTTCATTAGTCTCGGTGCTTGGATTACATAGAATGGGAGCCAGGGGGAACCGGAGTTTTGTCGTACAGCGCTGGATACATATTGGTAATGGTTTGCTCTCGCACTCTCTGTCTGGCACCCGTCTTGGGGTGCCATGTCGATTGGGGTTTCTTTGTATTATGTTGGAGGCAAAATGGCTGGGATGGTGTGTACTAGGTATCTGTGCAGTAAGTTGGACATACTATAGTAATTTCCTGCGTGCTTGTGCGCCGTTCAGTCCGTCGCTGGCAGTGTCACCACAAACAGTCCAAAAATACCTTCGTATCTTGTATGGAATAGCCATCCGTCGAGCATGGAATACACTATCTGAGCACCAGCACACCAACGCCGAGATTACAGAGAGGCCCGGCCGGGTAAGAAGTCACGGCCGTTACCTGCTCATAGATGTGGCCGAGCATACATACATACGTCTTCTTCTTCGACCGGGTATGGAACGAACAGCGCAGAGAACAAGTCAATAAGTACTATATATACTACCTACCCAACCAGCCCCCTCCCCCATCACGATGCAAACGAAGGTTCATCCAGTGCACACCCTCCACAACCGAAATCCCAAACGAGAGACGGACAGACAGACGGCTTCCATCTACAAAGACCAACACAGTCATCCAGCAGCACCATAGTAACGCCTCTATAACCCTCTATCCCAGAACCCGTTTTTTGAATAGCCCCCCCCCGCAACACTTCGCAACAAACAAGTCTAAACCGCTCAGGGGCAATAACCGCCCGCCAACAGCATCGCTCATCGCTCATGACTTCAAGTAACCGAAGAACACAACCTCCCAAGCCCTACCCGAAGCAGTCCCCGCCAACGAAGATCAAAAAGTACCATAGACCCGTCCGTCTCCTCCTACTCGGCCTCATCGTCCGTGTCCGGGAACCGGGGGGTGCCCTTGGGACTATTGAGCCACTCGATGTGGCGGAGGCGTCTCCGGACCTCACGGTCCTTGAGCTCCTTCTTGGTCATCTTCTTCTTCTTGCGGGCGCGGAAGGCCATGCTGTCGGCGGTGATGCCGCCGGCATTGTCCTCGGCGCCGCTGTTGACGGCGCTGCTGGCGACGCTGGCGCTCATGGCGGGGGTGTTGATGCCGCTCTGGATGGCGCTGGCGGGGCGCGAGTTGTCCTCGAAGCGGTCGGCCGAGGCGGCGTTGTTGCCGCGGTGCGCGACGCGCCCGTCCACGACGTGCCACTGCTCCGTGGCGAGGGCGCCGACGAACTCTTCGTTGTGCGAGATCATGACCACGCCGCCCTTGAAGTCGCGGATCGCGACGGCC
Organism: Trichocladium antarcticum; assembly: GCA_033297235.1. Taxonomy (NCBI): domain Eukaryota; kingdom Fungi; phylum Ascomycota; class Sordariomycetes; order Sordariales; family Chaetomiaceae; genus Trichocladium; species Trichocladium antarcticum. The sequence continues at coordinate 701,604 of MU853412.1, forward strand.
AGGCCGCCGAGGGAGTCGCGGTCCAGGAAGTTGGTCGGCTCGTCGAGCACGAGCAGATGCGGGTTGTTCCACATGGCGCCGGCGATGACGACCTTGACCTTTTGGCCGCCCGACAGCGAGCCGATCTCGTTGTGGTTGGCGATCTCGGGGTCCAGACCGAGATCGTCAAAGTGCTTCGAGATGACCGACGGCTGCAGCTCGCGGTAACCGAGACCCTCGCGGGAAGCCTCGTGGTCGTCGAACTCTTGCACGAGCTTGCTGAAGCCGAGGTTGATGAGGGTCTCGCGCGAGATGAACGAGTTGTGCTTGGGGAGGGAGTTGCGCCAATGACTGCAAGGGTGTCAGCAGGGGAAACAGCGGCGAGAAAACACAGTGGGCAGTGTGGGGGAGAACATACATCTCGTATTGGAACGTCTTCTTGTACTTCTGCCGACCGACAAGCGTCTCGATCTGGCGCTTTCCTCTGCCATCGTTCATGTCGATCCACTTGTCCATCTGCTCGCGGTCCTTGTCGGACAGCTGACGCGTCTGCTTCATGTGCACTTCGCGGTCGTCGCCGTGTGCGTACCGCCACTGGAGATACTGGTTGGGCGTCTTCTCGAGATGCATCTCAACGTGCTCCAGCGCGTGCTGCTTGATGTAGCCGATACGGAGATTGGGGTGCTTCTCGACCTTGCCCACCGTCGGGATGGCCTCGCCTGTGAGGAGCTTGATCAGGGTGGACTTGCCGGCACCGTTGGGCCCGATGATGGCCACACGGGACGAGAGCGTCAGCTGGCACGAGACGTCGCTCAACGACGGCTTGGGCGCGTTGGGATACGAGTACGACACATTCGTCATGCGGATGATGGCGCGGGTCAGCGACTTGACGCCTGTGAGGATACCCGGCGGCGGGAACTTGAACTGGATGTTGGAGGCCGACAGGGTGTAGTAGCTCTTGGCCTCCGGGCGGGCCTCGACGAAGGCCGCGAGGTTTCCCTTGTAGTGGCCCAGCTTCTTGTTGGGCTCGTAGTGGTAGATGTCGGTGGTGACATTGTCGAGGAAGCCCGAGTCGTGAGACACGATCAAGCTGGTGATGTCGGTGTGCGTCTTGAGGTAGGTCTCGAGCCACGCGATGTTTGCGACGTCCAGATGATTGGTGGGTTCGTCCAGCAACAGAACGTCGGCCTTCTGCAACATGGCGCGCGCAAGGGCCAGCTTCATCTTCCAACCGCCCGACAGCGAGCCGACGTTGTGGGACTGGCGGCCCTCGGGGCCAGCGGTAAAGCCGACCTCCTCGAGGACGGCGGAGATTCTCTCCTGGCCTTCCTTGGCGATGGTCGGGTCCTTGGAGACGAAATCGAGGATGCTGATGTCGGCGTCCTCGCCCTGGTTATGCTCGACGTAGCAGGTTCGGAGCACATCCTGGGAGGGGAAGCCCTCGAGCTTGCCACTGGCGATGGCCTTCATCAGGGTCGACTTGCCCGCGCCGTTCCGGCCGCACAGGCCATAACGATGGCCCTTGAGAAGCCTGAGGTTGGTGTGCGACAGCAAGAGCATGCCGCCATAGGCCAGCGAGAAGTCGGCGTTGACGATCTCGATCTCGCCGTCGTCCTCCTTCTCGGGCACGCCGTACTTGCGATGGTCCTCGGCGATGTAGAACTTCTGGACGGACGCGGCAGCTGCCTGGGCCGTGGCCGGGTCTTTTACCAGCGACTGGAGATACGGGGCGATCCTGGCAGGGATGCGGTCGAGCTGGCGGTGGTTGACATCCTCGCCGACCATGTCGCAGACATACGGGCGCACCAGCTTGTAGCCGTCGAGGTCTCCGGCGAGGCCGCCGTTCTTCTTGATCTCGGCGTCCAGGACCTTGGCAATGTCGTCGGGCGTGGTCCGCTCGACGATGGCCGTCTCGTCGTCGCCCATGGCCTTGTCCATGACAGCCAGTGCCCTGGTGGCCAGCTGGCGCACCTCGGGGAGGGAAGCCCTGTTGATGACGCTCTTGACGCCGGGCTGCAGCTTGGGCAGGAAGGTCCGGGCCTCGATGGGGTCGTGGACGAGCTTGGTCAGGTTCTCGGTGATGACCACGGTCTGGCGCAGGACTTCTTGGGGCGTGGACGGGTTGTTGAGGGCGCGCTCGAGGAAGGGCGTGAGGAGGGCCAGGACGGGCGAGGTGACGATGGCAACAAAGGTTGTCTGCGACAGGGCGTGGATGGACTTCTGGGTGGCCTCGGTCGAGGGATGGTGCATGGTCTCGACGAGAAGGGGGATGCGGGGGGCGACATCGTCGTTGGAGAGGAGGGTCGTCAGCGAGGTCATGGTCTTGACGGCCTGCTTCTCGACCTCGATCTTCATGTCGAGCATGCCGTTCTCGACGAGCGGGATCAGGCCGGCGAGCTTGGCGCCCATGGCCTCGCGCAGGAAGTCCTGCTCCTGGGCCTCCTCCTTTGTGGTGCCGATGGTGATGCGGGCCTTGTCGGCCATCCTCTGCATCAGCGCGAATGCGCCCACGACGCCCTGCCATTTCCCGCCCGGTTTCTTGAGGTAGTCGGCGAGGGCGGGCAGGAGGCCAACAAGCAGCGCCTCTGCGCTCAGGCTGGCGAAGAGCGCATCGATGCCGTACTGGGCGGCGTCGCGGACGACGGAGCCCTTGTCGGCAAGCGCATCGAGCGCGCAGCCGAGGACGCCGCCATCTTGGAGGAGGAACACGACCTCGCTGACGGGCTGGCGCGGGGGGAAGCGCTCAAACAGGGCGCCGAGGAGGTTCTGCGCGCTCTCGCGACGAAGACCGCTCTTCTTGTCGGCGGCGGCCTTCTTGACCTCGGCGAGAATGCCGTACTGGTGCAGGCCGCGGAAGCCCACGGAGCCGAGAACAAGCTCGCAGATGGCGTAGCAGGCCTCGATGGACGCGTTGGAGGATTTGGCGGTGAAGACGGTGTTGAGCAGGGTCGAGATGTCGGCCTGGGTGGGCGGAGGGGCAGTGCCGTCGGGGGCTTTGATGGGCACCACCATGGTCGCGGACTCAGCAGGCGGCGACACAATATGTGGCATTCTCGGGCTGTTTCCTAGGTTCCTGAGCGCTGCGCAAAAGTAGGCAGGGTCTCGTGGGAAAACCTGGTTGCAGTGCGACGGACGCCTTTGGGTTGAGGGAGGGGGCGGCGGAAAAATAATGTCTTGTTCGTTGGCGACAATTAAATTCGCCCCGCCACCGCTGGTTTTTTTGGCCAGGCACCCGCAGCTATCCGCCAAGAAAAATCTCTTATCGATGAGAGAAACACAGCCCTTGGTGGAGACAATGGGGGAGGCCGCCCCGCTACAACGAGGGGTTATGTGCATATTATTCTGCGCATGCTCCGCATCTCGGATTCGCTGCAATCCCTTAACAACTTGCAGCCGAGTGACATGTGTCAAGCCAACCGGCTGCCCCACTCACTGTTTTGGTCAACTAAGTTTTGAGGGAGCACTCTCTCCGTGCGTGGCGTAAGGGATGCTGGGAAAGGGGCCCATCAACACCGGCTCCATCCCCGAAAAAGCCCGCCTGCAAACATCAAATCATCAACTCGGTCACTGGCAGTCATTGGAGCATCGGCGAGTAATAAGTTGAATTCAGGATGCTATGGAAGAGAATGCCTCGTTGGGGAAAAAGTAAGGAGGTGCTGATATTTTGATGTGTTGGGAAAAGAAGATGGGGTTTGGCAAGGCCTACCCCTCCCTTCCTTCTTCGCTCCGCTTAAAGCAGCTTGAAGCAGCCAACAGCGACATGTTGGATTTGATGGCGCAGTTGGAAATGCCGAGAAAGGTTGAGAAGCGAATGGCTGAATCTGGCAACTACCAGTCTTCAAGGTGTAGCCAGCCCTGATGTAAGGACTAACTGGCAGCTCAAAGCAGCGGTTGGTGGTGGACTATGGGCTATGGGGAGGTGTCTCGGGAGTCGGCCGAGGAGGACGTGGGCCCACCGGCTGCGGCCCCGGCACCGGTGATGGGGACGGCGATGGTGGCGGTGCAGGGTCTGGTTCACTCTCGCACGGCGTGAGAGGATATGGCCGTCCAGGAGAGATCATGTCATCCTCCATGGAATGCCAATCCCAGGGATCGCGAGGAGCGTAACCCTCCCGGAAGGACGTCTTCGTGACCATGTTCGAAAAGGATCTGACGTTGGAGAAGCCGAGAAGTTGACGAGAGAGACGTGTTGGATCTAGAAAGCTGCTGTTTTGAAGTTTGGAGATGCTTGCTAGAGGCAGCAACTGTAAGCACAGAGGGGTTCAATTATATACTTGAAGGAAAACAAACACCGTGGAGGATGCCGTGTCATTTCGCAGTCGTGAATATCGGTAGCCAGTCCGAGACAGTCTGTACAACCTGGTTGTGTAACTGTGATTGAGCGTATTCTCAAAGGCAGGGCAAGTGAGGGCTGCCACGCGCGTGTTGTATAACTGATAAACAAAGCCTATATCAGAACAAATGAGCTTGTCCAGTCCACGAGGAAACTCACCGCCACGTTCCCTTACGACCACGGGATGATTTAGCGGTGGAGACTGCTGTGTATATATCATGGCGGGAAATAAGCGTCATTGAAGGCCAATGCTTGACTGTTCTCAACCGACCTTGTTTCCCTCCTCCGCCTTGGTTGTCGTGGAGTTGTGTAATACCTCGCTGTACTGCTAATTAGTACAATGCCCGGATAGTCACACTCGGAAGTCCCTGGCAGAATGGCTCGTCATCTAAAGTCCATTAGCCTACAACACCGGGTACTAAAAACACACACGGGGAAACCGCTGGTCCCACTTTTCCTCCTTGCCCATCCCCCAGAAACGCCGAACCCTTCCCAACGATTCCGATGCCCTGACTCCAATTTGCAACTTGCTCTGTTTATCGCCGTGCCGGGCTGCGGCTACGGCTTCTGCCGACATGGCTATCACGGCTGGGGCTTCTCCGCCGGTCTCTGCCGCCGTGGCCGCCGTGGCCGTCCCCGCGCCGGGCCCAGTTGCGGCCGCCCCTGTGGCCCTGACCACCGCGGCCTGGGGGGGTCCGGGAACCGGATCTGGACGAAGAGGCCGATCGAGATCGGTATCTACGCGTGCCGCTAGCCGATGGCAAGGGTGACCGGGAGCGTGACACTGATCTCGGGCGGTAGTTGTCGGGACGATTCCCGTAGCGGCTGGGCCCGCCTCCACGGCCGCCGGGAGGGCCACCACCTGATGGGGCCCCCAGAAGACCTGACCTGACGTTCGCCGGGGGGCCGCGCGGGCCGCGCCGAGCCGGTGGGGGGCAGGGGGATATCTTTCGGCGCGGCAGTACGATCGACACGTTGATAACACTCCCGTCGAGCTGGGCCTCGTGCATGTGGGTGATGGCGGCCTGTGCCTCCTCCTCAGTGAAGTAAAGAATGTAGGCCGTGCCGCGATTGATGCCGGCTGCGTGTAGTCAAGGTCAGAACCGTCCCGGATGGCATCACCTGGTATCTGGCTTCCATGTCGGGGTCATCTTACTTTGTCTGTTGACGGGCAGATCGAGGTCATCAATCTCGCCGTACTGGCCGAAGATCTCGTACAGGTGGTCCTCGTTGATGTTCTTGGTCAGGCGCTCGACGACGATCTGCATTATGCCACTGGTCAGCACGGGGATTTATGCGCACTTTCACACACACTTGTTGCTGGGTCTGGCGTGCCTTGGTAGATCTCATCCGGGGACTCTCGCTGCGCGTCCTGCTTCGAGAGCGGCTTCCATCACGACTATAGCTTCTCTCACGAGAGTAGCTGCGGGTGCGGGTGCGACTGCGACTCGGGGTGCGGCTGAGGCTGCGGTCGCGGCTACGGCTATGGTGTCTGCCATTTCGCGGCGGAGAGCGACCGTGCGAATCTCTGTCGTTGTCGCGGCGGCGGTCCATGGAAGGCGACCGCGAGTATTGTGAGCGGGGGGTCGGCGAACGGGAACGAGTCCGGGACTGGCGCCCATCATCGATTGCCATCGGGTCGCTGGCCGCTATGGAAGCCATTGTCGTCGCGCAGCCCGAGTGGTGGCAGGCAAGCGGGATATCGTGTAACTCTTCGAGGGGAAAAGATTTGCGGACTCGTTGGGGCCGCCTGCTGAATGGCGATTGGGAAGGCTGCGCAAGAAGCTCTGGCGCGCTTTCTCGTCAAAGAAAGACGCGGTGAGCTGGCATGCGATTGGCTGAGAAGAGTGGAATGCCCCACCAACCCACGGTGTTTTGCGTCATTCTCTTGGCTCGCTCTCTTTCCGCTTGCAGACCCCAACAAGCAGGACCGCAGTAGTATCCGTATTAGTCCCCTTGGAACTCGCAATTTACAAATCCGCGCATCTCGGAATCTGTCTTGCTCATGCTTGGTTTGGTTCCTGATTGTGTCATTCCTCTGCCCATTTCCCGTCGTCACTATTTTTACTATCTTTCTCTTTCCTTGTTTATCATCTCGGCCAGTCTACTCGAGGACGCCCAGACCCTGCATCGGGCTACAATGCTGGAGAGGGCACCCAATCCCGAGGATGCTGTTCCCTCCGTCATGGGCTCGTCCCTATTGGATGAACCAGCACACCCACATGAAGGGTCCTCGATGCCGTCCATTTTGACGTCATTGCTGCTGATCACAGCAAGCACCAGAATCAAGCTTTGAGCGAGAAGCCGAATGGCATTGTAGGGGATGGGGGGTGGTGGGACTCAAATACGCCTTTGTTCCCCAGTTGCCGAGTTGCCAGCAAGACTCGCGAATATCTCCTGGTCATTCATCAAGCTTGAAACGTCAGTTCAAACCAGTCAATCAGTATCACCACCCCCACACCATGCCTCTCTTCTCGCGTCACGCAGAGCCTGTTCAGCAGCAGGCACCCGTCCATGAGGAGCCGCCCAAGCGCGGCCTCTTTGGGGGCCGGCGCAACTCTCCCGCCCCAGCGCCCATGAACGACGGACGCACCACACGGAGCACATCCACAGGGCACCGCACATCTCCCGAGCGCGGTCGCACCAGCGGCGGCATCTTCCGCCGGTCAACGGACGCCAACAACTCCAGCAACTTCAACACAAGCAGCCGCGACACGAGCGGTCACCGCGGCGGCGGCGGCGGCGGCGGCGGCGGCGGCCTGCTCCACCGGGGTTTTGGCAAGCACAACAACCCCGAGTTGGACCCCAGCATCGTCCAAGCCAGGGAGCATGTCATGGGTGCCGAGGCTGCCGAGCGGGAGGCCGAACGCGCTCTGATGACCGCCCGTGAGAGCATCCGCAGCGCGCAGGAGGAGGTGCGTCGGCTGGAAATCGAGGCCAAGGAGGATGCCCGGATGGCCAAGATCAAGCAGCACCATGCGAAGGAGGTCTCCAAGAGAGGCAAGATGCTTGGGAAGCTCACCCACTAGCTTTTGGGGGGGGTCGGTTTCTCAACTGCGGCTGTCTTTTCCGTTTTGGTAAACATGGTCTCTGGGAAGCACACGGAGGGAAAGTCTGTTGGCGTTTTGGATAGCCTGCTGCATTATTGTTTTTCGTTTGTCTCGATACCTACTCTTTCCTACCTGTATCACGATAGTATCATGTAACGTCCTGGTGCAAGAAATATACCACCTTCTGCACTGCAAACTACTACACGGTTCCATCATCGCTGCAGGGGTCCATAGGGCCAGTAGTCTAACTATCCGACAAGAAAAACCTCAGCTCAAAAAACAGCAGCCACAACCCCAACCCCCACAACCCCCCCAACCGCTGCCCAGACCCCACTGACCGACAACCCAGCTGCCCCGCCAGGAATGGGACAGGAACAGTGGCATGCGGGGCATTTGCCGACTCCCTTGATCGCGCCTTCGTTCTTTCTGGCGTTTTCGATGGTTTCGGCGCTGACGAGGGAGGGGGTTCGCCGGGCAAGGGGTGTTGTAACGTCGGTGTCTGTGCCGGTTTCTTGGGAGAAGGTGGCGGTAGAGCTGCCGGGGGTGGGGAGCGAGGTTATGAGGAGGAAGAGGGTTAAGAGGGGGAGGGGTTTGAGTTCCATTTCTGCGGGTGCCGCGGCCGGAGGCGTACGACTTCGTCTGTTGGCCGGAATCGTGTGCCGTGGTCTTGATGGGCCGAGGGAGATGAAGAAGAGCCGCTCAGGTGAGTCTGGTCTGCGTCTTCAGGACCGTGACTGCAGAACTCGCCGATGCGGCCGAGAGAGAGACCTGGTAAGTCGCATTCATATATGCGCGAGCAGCCGAGAGAGAGACCTGGTAAGTCGCTTTCTTATATGCGCGAGCAGCCGCGTTCTCGTGGCTATCAGTGATGGAAGCCATGACCAGGTCAGGCGGCGGTGGTGTTTGGATCGTGTTCCAAGTTGGTTTGTGACAATGAACGCTGCCCCTTAATCTGATCCACCCGACTGTGGTCATCAGTCCTGGTTCGGTGATTCTTTATCTCAGCGGACATTACGAAACCGTGCACCCATCAGAGAGATGATCGTTCTCATTCTCGGGCACAGAACAGAGTCGACGAAGAAAATATGTGACTTGGGCGATGTGGAAGTTGCCAGTCTCTGCCTTTGGGGTAGACTTTGGCTGGCAAGACTGTTGGTGGGTCTGCAAAGCCGCCTCATCCCCCGTTTCAGGCAGCATCTCTGTTCCAGGCATGATTTGGCGGCTTTGAGAGTCGTGTGAGATTTGAGAGATGGGTTAAGTTGGCGACGGTGAATGTCCAGACAAACTGTGTTTCTTTGTTCTGTGGCGCGTCTGTTGGCAGCTGTTCTGCGGTGCTGGGACAAAGAAAAATGCCCACATCGGCCGAAATAGACCGCTATCAGGATGCCCTGCCAACGATTCATTGTTGTTTGTTGACCCCGGCAGACTGAGGGATGGATATGCAAAGATCCCGACCACCCCCCTTTCCCTCGGTCTTGGTTTTAGTCGTCATCCATATCGCGTGAAACATGGCCTGAGTCTTGAAGCCCAGAAACCATGACCTGTAACCGTTTGGGTAATGCAGCTGGGAGTTTGAATCGATGCAAGAATGTATGTTGTTTACTAGCTGTACTTGCATCGCGATCAATTCCAAACACGAGCAGAAAGGGGAAAATGAAGGAAAAGTAATTAGAAGTTACTAGGAAGTGTAGGGGACAATATAACAAAGATAAACTGGAGAAACACAGCCGGGAGAAAGGAGATAGGAGGCAGGGACCGAGGTGAGCTGGGTGAACATGCAAAGGAGGACCAAGTTGTGTCTGGTGACTCGGATCGCAATCCACTTGATACAGTATCCAACCCAGCAAGATTCAAAAAAAGTCCAGGCCCAGATTCGAAGACGGTTGCCGTGGCCAGCCTCCTATGCCAGGAAGGAGCGCCCCTCCCATGTCCTCGATTTCCTCCATGACCGTCTTTGTTTTGCCAATAGAACTTCCATCTTTCCTCAACATCGAAATCAACGGCCGCACCTTTTCGTTGTACTCCAGTTCCCAGCATCGCGCCACATCTCAGCGATGAAAGGCGTATTCGCTCTCTTGCTGGCCGCGGCTTCGGCTGCCTGGGCGACTTTTTGGATGGAGGACATTGCCCACCGCGGCATTGCGCCCTTCAACCCCGACAGATCTTATACTGTATTCAGAAATGTCAGAGACTTCGGCGCGAAGGGAGATGGGTGTAAGAAAATACAGTATTCATGCGTCTTAGAAGTGTTCCTACTGACTTCGACTCAGCCACCGATGACACAACCGCCATCAACGCTGCCATCAGCTCGGGCGAGCGTTGCGGCGGTTATGCCTGCGCCGGATCGACTACCACGCCAGCGGTTGTGTACTTCCCTCCTGGCACTTATCTCATCACTGCCCCCATTGTCAACTTCTACTACACCCAGATTATCGGAGACCCCAACGACATGCCAACCATTATGGGTTCCCCTAGCTTTCCGGTCAATGCCATTGCTCTTCTGGATGGCGATCGGTATCTGAGCAATGGGAGTATGTAGTCCCAGGTCGTACCGCCGAGGCTGGAGCCCGGCTAACACGATTTGGGAAACAGAGCTCAACTTCCAGGCGACCAATGTCTTCTTCCGCCAGATTCGTAATCTCATCTTCGACACGAGAAACATTCGGGGAAATGCGACGGCAATCCACTGGCCATCTTCCCAAGCGACGTTGATCCAAAACTGCGCATTCAGGCTGTCTTCTCGAGAGGGGGACATTCACACTGGCATCTTCATGGAAGAAGGCAGTGGGGGGATGATCACGGACCTGGTCTTTCATGGCGGGAAATACGGCGCAAGATTCGGCAACCAGCAATACACAATGCGGAATCTTACCTTTTACGGGTCCGATACAGGCATCGAGCAGATCTGGAACTGGGGATGGACGTACAAGTCGCTGAGGTTTTTCGGCTGCAACGTTGGCATCAACATGTCCTCGTGGGACGTCGGGTCCGTTACCTTGTTGGACAGCTCCTTTGTCAACGTTACAACCGCGCTGGTAACTGGGCGAAATCCGGGGATCGATACCGGCATCGGATCTTTGGTTGTCCAAAATGTCGAATACAGAAATGTCCCAACCGTCTTGAAAGGGCGCGATGGGCAGCCTCTTCTGCTCGGGGATCCAAATGGGACAGTTCGGGATGGAGGGTACGCCAGGGTACGTCCTGGAAAAACAACGATATACGGCACACCTGCTAACATGGGATACCCGCCAGGGAAATGTGTATGCGCCCAAGGGTCCGAGACTCCTCGAGGGGCGCAACTTCATTTTCTCCCAGCCATCGACATTGAAACTCGGAAACCGCTACTACGAGAGATCGAAGCCGCAATACGAACACTACCCCGTCACTGTCTTTGTCTCAGCACGGGAACATCAGGCAGTGGGCGATGGGGTTGCTGACGATACGGGCGCTCTGAACACTCTCTTCCGGGCTGCATCGAATACCTCACAAATTGTTTTCTTGGATGCGGGATACTACAAAGTCACTGACACTCTCTATATTCCACCAGACACTCGCATTGTCGGTGAAGGTCTGGCTGCCGTGATCATGGGCGCAGGCAAGAACTTTGCAGACGAGAGCCATCCACGCCCCGTGGTGCAGGTCGGGAGACCGGGAGATGTTGGGCGTGTTGAGATGAGCGACATCATTGTGTCAACTCAGGGCGCGACTGCCGGGGCCATCATGATCCAATACAACCTCAACACTGCGGCAGCAGAGAACATGTGTGCCCCAGGCAGGCCCCCATCCGGTCTTTGGGATGTTCATACCCGCGTCGGGGGATTTGCGGGATCCCAGCTTCAAGCAGCCGAGTGTCCTATCACTCCAGACCAGGCCAATGTCATCAACTCGGCATGCATCTCTGGGTACATGAGCATGCACATTACCTCAAGCGCGAGGAACCTATACGTGGAGAACAGCTGGCTGTGGGTTGCTGACCATGACATCGAACATGTCAACAGCACCAGGATCAACGTCTTTGTGGCCCGAGGACTACTGGTCGAAGGCACGCAAATCTGGTTGGTGGGATCGTCGGTCGAGCATCATACCATGTACCAATATCAGCTTGTCAACGCATCGGATATCTGGATGGGCCAGATCCAAACCGAGACGCCGTACTATCAGCCCAACCCCCCAGCCCCTTACCCTTTCACTCGGAACCCAGACCTTTGGGATCCCGACTTTGACTACGACTGCCACAGGCACGCCGACAGCAACTCGGTGGGCCTACGGGAGACATTCCCGTGCGAAATGGCGTGGGGCTTGCGCGTCGTGAGCTCGAGAAACGTGGTGGTGTTTGGGGCCGGCCTGTACAGCTTCTTCAACAACTACAACACGAGCTGCAGCACCGCGATGGCGGGTGAGAGCTGCCAGGCGCGCATCTTCTGGGTCGGAGGGGAAACTGGCGACAACAACACCGGCCTGTTCGCGGTTGAGATGTACAACCTCAACACGATTGGCAGCGTGAGCATGGTCACCGCCGAGCGCGATGACGTGGCCATGTGGAACGAGAACCTTGCTACGTTTGCGAGCACACTCGCGGCGTTTCGCTGTTAGGTTGCTTGGGGGAAAGTCGGAGGATCGGGCGCTGAGAGGAAGTGGTAGTTCTGCATTGGTACACGTTAGTTCGGTGTATGGTTGTATCAACCCCTGAGCACCGAGACATGGCTGCAGACAGTTCGTTTTTCTTTTGCCCACGTACATCTAGTTGACTCCTGTTGCAAAGATCGTCACAGGCAAACTTGAGATTTTGTATCGCCACCACAGCTAGGACGACCAGCCTCTGCTGGGCAACCGAGTTGGACGATGCTAGGGATATGGTTCTCTGCTAGGAGTCTAGGACTAGGTTTATGTAGTTTCTGGCGGTCCTAACGTATGAGAGGGCAATCAGATCAATGAGTTCGGTATTGATATCTCACTCGGAAAACCTAAAGGCTTAGTGATGTTAGTTCGAAAGACCAGCGGACCCTCGCCTTTAGCTATTTATTGATGGCGCCTGCCTTGACAACGGTTGACAGGGGTCAGACCGGATGCTGCGGATGCATGCGAAGACGCGCTCGTGCGTGCATGTAGGATGACTGGAGTCTATATGTCCGGAGCGAACCGTTTGGGAAATTACTACATAGCCTGTGCCAAGGCCTGTCAACGATCTGAAACTCAATAACTACGGACAGTCACGCCAGTCCGGTCCATAGTCAGGGTTCAGGGAGGGGACGCACAGGGCAACCCGTTGACGGCGATCGGTCCGATCCGAAGATGGCGATCGCCTGGGGTGGAAGATGAGCGCGCCTGGGGAAAATCCACCTGGGGAGGGCCCCTGCTCAAGACCTGCACAGGGGGCTTAGATGAGACTGCTGAGACGCTGACGCTTTGGGTCTTGGACGAGGTTTCAGTTAAACGGGACACCCAAGTCTGTAAATGGGGGCAGTCCACTCTGGTGGGCAGCACGAAGCGAAGTAGAAGAGGGTATCGACAAAGTTGCCATGTATAGAAGGCTAAAGGTGAAAAGAAAAGAAGAAAAAAAACGTAAATGGCACCTTTCCTGTGCCGCCTCATCGCGCCTCATCGCCTCGTCAATCAAAAGAATCGTCAACGCGCCACGAAATGAAACCAGATCCCGACCATGCCGTTCGTGATCGTCCCCCCCCCCCCCCCCATCTAGCAGAATCAAGATCCGTCCTAGATACGCCCCAAGAAAAGTCCAGTCCAGCCAGCAAACCATCACCAGTCTGTCGCCCGAGGTCTACCCGTTGTATGTAGAAGATGAAACAGACGCCGGGTGTGCACAGTTGCGAGAAGTGGAAGGCGATGTGGGGTATCAAGGTCGTGCGTGGGCCGCAAGCGGCAAAAAGGGAGACCCGGGCGCCCGGAAGATGCGTGGTGGAGTGATGGTTTGCTGGAGGGACAAAAGAGAAGAAAATGTCGAATAAGTGAAGTCGAGCCAAGTTGGTGAGGTCCCCCTGAGGTCACCAAGACCGCCCCAGCCAGCCTGAATTATCAAGGACCAAAGGGTAAAAGCCCAAGTGGGCGTGGTTGAAGAAGAGTGCCGTGATATTGTTGGTGTTTGAGATGGTTATGCGGCCGTCGGTAGCGGGCGCGGTGCTCCTGTTAACCCAGCATCCCTGACCCAGCCGTTGATGGATCATGGGGGTCTCCGTTCTCAAACCCCCACCCTCCAATGCCCATTCCCGGCGTTAGAGGAAGACGGCGGCAACGACACCGGCCACGGCGGCGGCTGCCACATGGGCCGCCCCCAGCGCCGAACCGGCGTTGTTGGGCGGGGAGGTGGTGGACGGCTCTGGTGTTGTTGTGCTGCTAGACGGCTCGAGAGTAGTCGAGGCCGAGGTCGGGATGAAGCTGGCTGTGCCGTTGAGCTGAACGCTAGTCTCGATGGCCGCACGCTGCAGGGTGAGCGTCTTGGTGAGCGTCACGGTACTTGTCGCCGTAGTCGTCGACAAATCCTGGGCGACGGCCGCAAGCGGCAGCAGGAGAGCAGCGAAGATGGTCGGTAGATGCATTGTGCTGAAGCCAACCACGATGTTTGTTTTCCAAAGAGTAGGCGGCTGAAGTCGTTCACAAGCGAAACCAAGTGTGATCCGAGGCAAAACCGTGGAAAAGACCTTGTCTTATGATGGCCGTCTTGGGTTTCCCGCCAGAAATTGGTGGATGTCGGTGACGGTATGAGGGTGAGGGGTTTGCTTCTGATGAGCAAACAGGTCGCGGGGATTGAATGATAGACGTGATCGGCGTGACGGGTGAGTCAATTGCTAAGGAATGAGGGAGAAAGAATGACAGACCGAATACTTGGAGTATTCAGGGTCGGATATGATGCGCCTGAGGGTAGACTTTGCCAACGAAGCCTGTGGAGGAGCGGTGGTGTGAGGCGCAGAACGGGGAAAGGGAGAAAGGAACGGGCGAAGCCCACGATATCTGGGGTCCAAGTGGTGCCCGCTGGGGCCCTGGGGGTGCTTGTCCGCGGCGCAAATTGCGACTTGGGCGCCAAGACGCAGAATGCCGACAACGGCAAAATGCATTCTCCCTGTAAGCGACTGGCGACGGACCACGAGGGAGGGTGAGCCGGGATCCGCTTGTACCTGCATCGGGTTTCCGCAGGGATTGGCCCGCACTCCTTCCCTAATCATCAACCACAGGCGGCAAAAGACATTCCGCACTCTAGGGCAGTCCCGGCTGTTGCGCAGGAGGGAGGCCGGACGCCCGACCTGAGCGGGCTCGCGGGATCCAACGGCCTCCTTACTTGGGAGACGGTTCCAGCAGGACTGGTCAGACTAAGACGGCCGCGGGAAATTGCAGGGCCCGGCGTACACTGAGAAAAGGTCTGAATGCCGCCCTGAGGCGTCCCGCTTTGCCAAATAAAGCATACTGTGCCTGCATGAGCCTCCGTGTGGGCCACAGCCGAAGAGTCGCTTCCTCACCCAACAAAATCCGAAAGTTGTCGGCGGGTTACGGCAACAAGTTCTTATCTTGACGCTCGCTGCGTCTTGGCTGTTGTCGATTCGGGAGTGGAGGGCGCTTGGGAAGTTGCGAAATTTGCGCAATTTGCCTGCGACCGGTGATTGGTGTGCCTGGCAAGACAACGTGCCGCGATGAGCCGTGCGAGTTGGAACAAGGTTAAACCGCAAGGGGCAAGGCCTAGCGCGATCTGGGGTAATCGCAACTTTATCGGCTCGACAGGATCTCTGGCGATCATGGTCAATGCTTTCTCTTGTTGTCGCTTCTCGCGGGTTCCTATCCAAATCCCAACGGCATCTCATTCCATACTAGAAGACCCCACATCCTTCCTTTCGGACGGTGCTCAATCTGAAAACTGACAGGTGCCATGTGTCGTTCGCACAAGGTAGCGCGAACCTGCGGAAAACGTGGTTACTGCCGCAGCCATTAGCTAGGTATGTAGACTGGAGGAAGTCAACCCCGGGGTGACACACGTATTGGTTACAGCGCATACTGCGGGTTTCGGGTCTACCACGAGAACTCGCCTGGTCTCGCTGCCAGTCCTGGTAGCCCGTAAACGTAATATTGGCGACACAGACACGCACGGGAGTATCTCGCGACTCGCAATTGCCAATTGCGCCGTCCTGTCAACGCTGACCTATACGGATCCTGGCGTGGCTGAGTAACTATGAGACAGAACAGGTCTTGCCTTACTGATCCAGCGCCGGTCACCTTGGTCTTCGGCGGCGGCCTGGAAACAGCCAGTAGCGCGAACGGGGTTTGGCTGACAAGCAGTGTCATGTTTCAGGTTGATCAGGTATGTCAGACGATGCTTGGACAGTCCCTAAGCGCCTCCTGAAGACTGGCGTTTCCACAACCAGCCGCTTTGACTGAGCTGTTAGCGCCAGAGGTTGGTATCGACGGCGCGAAGAACTCTCACACTCTGGGGTGTGGAACTCGTCGCGTGCAGGGCCGGGACAAAGTGGAGGTCCAACTCCTTCCATGACGGCCCAGTTTCTCAAAAAAGTGGTGGCAGAATCCTTCAAGTTTCTTGCCCGCGAAACACTGTAAAGCGGCCAAGGTTGTCGAGAAGGGAAGTTGTCTTGTCAGGGTATATCTCCCGACGACTATAAGAAACATGTCATTAGAGTTGAGACAACAGTCCATGAGTCCCCGTCGTACCAACCGTATTCCCTCAATATTGAGTTCGGATACCGTGAAAGCCGTCTCACTGGGAATGCCAACCCTAAACTCCTAAGCCCTGCCCAAACGCCGAATCGATGCAACACCATCCCTTAGCCCACGGCGTTCCAGACCTAGGATTCCCACCCGTCCATTCCCAAACAATAACCACGCCCCTGTAACCCGAATCTCGACACAGAGCCCATCAGACCGCCCACCGGATGCCCACCTCCACACAGCTGAGATTCCTCACACGAACCTGATCCTCCACATCAGCCTCCTCATCCTGCGCCACAACATCATCAATCGCCCTCAGCGTCCTCGTCCGCGCCAAGACAACCAGGTCCCGCTCGCGCGTGAAGAAGGCGCCCACCTCGACAGCCCGCTGTATCGCGCGCCCCGTTGCCACCAGCACGACATCATCCAGCGCATCCTCCACGGGCCCAGCCTGTCCGCCGGCCCCCCTGCCGCGCACGTCGAGCGCGGCGACGCGCGCCGCCAGCGCCAGCCCCTTGGTCTTTTGCGGCGGGCCCTTCTCCAGCGCCTTGCGCACGCGCCTGACGAGGCTCATGAAGCTGGCGCTCGAGGCGACCTTGATGACGACCGTGTGGGTCGCACGCGGCGGCAGGGTGTAGCCGTCGGGCTCGGTGGCCGGGGCGGTCCGGACATTGGCGGATAGTGTGTTTTGGGATTTGGAGAAGGGGGGCGGGCCGGGGAGCGGGCGCTTTTGGATGCGGGAACCTGGGTGGGTTTGGGTTAGGAGATGCGGACAATAGAGGCGGGGGTGATAAGGAGGAATGGGGAGAGCACCAACCTTTGGGAATTGGGGGGAGTTTGTTTTCCGGTCGGTTGGCCAGAGCCTTTGGGTCAGCGCCCTTATTGGCGGTCGCCGGAGTGGGAGACATGGGAGAGTTTATGCCGTCGGGACGGGAAGGTCGGGTGTACGACTTGGCCAATCCTCCGCGCAGGGTCGTGCGCTGAGAAAGAAACGAACGGGTGTTTCTTATCCTAATACCATTGTTATTAGAAACTCCACCGAGGCTTGTGATGATGTTGATGCTGGGGAACAAACGGGCCAATCTGTCTCGTAGAGGACCCGGGGCCGGGATGCTGTCGTCGCGTTGAAGATGCGGAACCGCCGAGTGCTGAAAAGTCGCGTGTGGTGGGGTAATGATTGATGCACAACTCCCAGCTGGAGCGCCAAGATCTGGGGCAGCGTCTCCACTCCACTCAGTCAACTGCCTGCCCTTTTCAGGCGCTGGACTTGGGAGACCCCCACTACGATAAGCTGCACACAGCAAGTCGTCGTCATGCGACGGGTCTGCAGCTTTGGAGACAGCCAGGCATCCTTCTCAGCTTCCGCAACCACGACACCGCCGCTCTGGAATATGGGTGCCTATTCAATTCACATGCGGCCACGATAGTCTGAACATCAATCATGTCGGTAGAGATCTGGCCACATGTCCCGCGGGACCAGCTTAAAGTTGCCGTTGAGACGGCCCAGGTATGGCGAGCCACACACCACCGCGGCTTCCGCTCCCAGCACATGGCTCTCGAGATGGAACTCGATTCATCGTGGGTGCTGATTGAACCGTACTTTGCGCCCCCAAAACAGAAGCGCGAACTCGACTGGCTTGTCCAAGAACTCCGGGAGACCCTCACCAACCTCAAACATGGCCTCGAAGACTGCTATGCGCTGCTTGCTCCCATCGATCCCGGCTGCACGCTTGTGCTTAGCACTCTTCGGAACGAGGTAGTCAAGGGAACTGTCACCCGGGTAGGAACACGGATCGTCAAAGGGGTTTGTTGCCATCCTCCGCGCCCCGTCAACCCCACAAGCTTACACGCAGCGTGTTCTTAGACGATTCACCTCCGACTACGAACACTCCCGCACCAAACCCTGACCATCAACCCCGACCACCCCATCCATCTGGGGCCCCTCACATCCCTCCACACGCTCCTCACCCAGTCAATCGACCTCCTGACGCTCACCCTGTCTTACACCTACCCGCCCGAAACACCGCTCCCGACGTCCGCCCGCGAGCCGCCCAACACCAGCTCCCCCCAATTCCTCGCGGCCCAGCTCCGCCTCCTCTCCCAATCCCTCACCGAAGCATCCGCCCAGCTCAAAGGCGCACCGCTCACCACCCCAGACCCCTCCTGGACGTCGCGCTCCGCGGCCCCCAACCACTTCGACCCGCCGCTGCCGCAGCCGCACCAGAACAGCACGCACCCCTCGCTCAGCTTCCACCTCAGTATCCAGGACAGCAGCCTGGTCCTCTGGCTGCGCACGCTCGAGCCGGCCGACGCGCCCGTCAGCTTCGGCTCCAAGCTCGCGCTGGCCATCGGCACGACCCGCCGGCTCGAGCACGACGAGACCGAGCGCGTCTTTGGCTACTGCTGCAGCCACGGCGCGGACGGCGCCGACAGCGCTGACGACGACGACGGCGCCCACCCCCTCGCCCTCGCCCGCGCCCGCGCTCGCGCCCGCGCCCACAGCAACACCAGCCCGATCCCTTCGCCGGAGCAGGACCTGCAGCTCGGCCCCGTGCTGTCGGGCGCGCGCGGCCGGCGGCCGGTGGAGGTGGTTGTGCGGGAAAAGGTGCGGGTCGAGAGCGCGGACCCGAGCCTGCTGAGCCTGTCGGCCAAGCTGGGTGCGCTGGGCCACACGCTGGCGCTGGCGCGGCGGAACCTGGCGGCCGTGATGGGCGAGGAGGCCGAGGGCGAGGGCGAGGGCGGGGCGGAGGATTAGAGATCTGCTGGTGGTGGGATCGGGAGCAGGGTTGCGGTTGCGGTTCCCGCTGCGGTAAAGATGCGTCGTCGGGGAGTACACAATATGCAGATGCAGATACAGACACAGACACAAACACAGACGCAGAAACAGACGCAGATGTTGGGCTTGGATGGGGTGGCGGAAGAGTACTGTTCTTCTTCGCATTGGACGGATATGGACAGGGCGTATCACTCGAAGACGAGGGCATTCATGTGTTGTTTAGAGCATTCTAGAGATTAGCGCTCCAGACTTGGGCGAGTAGCGGCCGAGAGCGACGAATACGCGTCTCGCGCCCGGTTTTGTATTTCGCAAGTGACAAACAAATGAACACGGCCATGACGACGACAGACGAACTCCCGAAATAGCTGAAAAGGAAATGTGATGGAAACACGACGCGCTCGTAGCATATATGCAGGATTATGCTCTGTCCAAACATGCAACCCCCTCCTAATCAAGGGCGTCTAAGCCACGGGCGACCACGGCATGGGCACCAAGATCCGGCTCTTCATCTCCTGAATCAGCGGTACTGTCTTGTGCACCGTCTCGGCCCAGCCCTCGATGCCCCAGCTCTTTTCGCGGCGGATCTTGCGCTCCTCCAGGTCGGCAAACTGCCACAGGTGGTGCACCGTGTTCAGGTCGCCAATCTGCACAAACCACGCGCCCACGCCCTCCATAACCTCGCGCCGAGCCTTGAGCCCGCGCCGCCAGTGTGTCTCCCACTCGAGCAGGTTGCCCGGGTGCAGCGTGTACGAGCGCAGCTCGAAAATGCCACCCAGCTGGCGCGGCGGCGTCGTCGGCCAAAAGCTGAATTCCTGCATCAGCGATGTGCGCTTGCCGTTGATCAGCGTGCGGAGTTTGTGGTCGAAGGTGGCGAAGCCGGGGTCGTTCCAGATGGTGTTCAGGGAGGCGTGGTAGCCTTGGTAACGCTGGTATTCCCAGATGTGGACTGCAGGGAAATGGCGGTCAGCTCTGCGGCCTCTCATACACTGGCCTCCAAAGGTGGAACGTACCGAATGTGTCGCAGTCGCCCACCTCAGTCCGCCAGCTCCCAACCAGATGAACCTTGTGCTCGGGCGAGCCGGCCACTTGGGGGTACCACTTCCCGACCAGCTCGACATACTCGTCCACGCGCTCGGGCTTCACCTGGTGGAACTCGATCGAATGCATGTACTTGCCGCGGGCAAGCACCTGGCTGAAGCTTGCCTCGATCTGGGCGTCCATCTCGCGGCCCTCTTTGGTGCCGTAGATGAGGTTGGTCAAGGGGCCCGCTTTGCGCGGGGGCTCGTTCTCAGCGGCAAGCGCCGCGTTCCCTGTATCGCTCGACAAAGTGCTCAGCGATCCAAGGCCCTGGGCCGTGGCAGTGGAGGAGGTAGAAGATGCAGGGGGCGAGGATGAGGTAAACGCACTGGCTTCCCGCTGCTTCTGCGCCTCGGCAAGCTGCGACCTGAACGTCTTCTGCCGGCTGCTGAACTCGCCGTGCTGATCCGGCTTGATGTCGCCCAGGGATGGCGTACGCTTCGCCTGCGTCGCGGCCGAGGCGGTAAACGTCCGTATCGCAGGGCCTTGGCGGGCGACGCCTGCTGCGGCACGAGCAACCCGTGGAGAAAGCATTGCTTTGGCTGCTAGCGAGATCGCGAGAGAGAAAAGGCCGAGTTGGGAACCCGATATCGATTTCGCAAGAAGAGGAGAAATGTAACGTATTTCGGTCGGGGTCAATGACAACCGGCGCGCAACGTGGTTCCAATTGACAGAACGACGGAGAAATCAGCCGTCAAGTGGTGTCGAATATACTACCGACTCAATCGTTCGACAGGCGGCACGAGTGTGGTGCCGGGAGGGAGCGATGTGAGGGCAGACGCGACGTTATCAAAGGCAATAACGGCACGGCAGAAGACGTTGCGTGGACGGTGTCCTGTTTGGCAGGCAGCTTGCGGCGGCGGCAGTGTTCTTCCTCTGAAAGAAGGCACGGGAAGCGGCAGCCTGTATCCGGATGTGGAAAGGCTGGTAAGTAGCGGAGGGCGAGGGTAGAGGGAGGGGAGCGATGGTGGTTAATTGGGTGCAGGAAGGCGGGTGCAACGATGTGAGGCCTCACCCCGCACTTTTAAGACGGTAGAGATTGCGGATTGGGGAGGAGGGAGGAGAGAGCTTGGTGGTTGCTCATCTCTCATCTTGTTCAGTGCGGCTCGGGTCAGCTGCTCGACGCCAACGCCCAAGCTCTCTCCCACTGCCAGGCTGCCAGGAAGCCAGGCTCCCAGGGTCTGGTCTGGTCCCTGCCTGCCTGTTTTGGGGAATGCGGGGGTGGGCTTATGATGTCACCCGTATTGGCCGCTTGGCCGCTTGGACTCGGGCTCCACCTTGGTCGGAGAATCATTTCCATTCCTCCGTCCGAACGGAGGAGGACCCACAGCAGCTCGCACCTGGAAAACAAGGCTGCAACAGCTCTCGGCTACGCTGCAGATGGGGAGCAAGCTTCGGAAGCCGCCCGGCGGAGCCGCGAAAAACGCTCGTTTATCTTTTCCGACCACCCAGACAACTCTCCATCACCACTTCACCCGAACCTCCGTCGTCATCGCCAGAGGCCACCGTCAAGATGTCTTGGTTCGGTGTCATCCCCCTCAAGAAGTTCCCGACGCCAGTCCGTACGTCAATTGACTCGCCGTGACAGTGGTGCTGCCGTGGGCTGACAATGACTGCAGTGCGTCCCATGGCTCCCTTCCTGGCTGCCGGTACGCCCGACCTGCTCCTCTTTGCTTGACCTTCCTTTTACTAGGACAGGTCGACATGTCGTCGAGCGACCGACCGAGGAAACACAGACTAACCGACGCTGGTAGCCGCGGTTATTGGATACGGCGTCAACTCATTCCAGGTCATGGCAATGGGCTGTATGTCGACCCGCCCCTCGCCTTCCGATTCACCCCGAGCTGACCGTGTGCCGCAGCCGACGAGTTCAAGAACGACCCCCGCAACCCCAACGCGAAGGCCAGCCACTAGACGGAAGACGCCGGTGGCGGTGTGGTGCATCCGAGAGCGACGACGCGGCATTTCTTTGCGCGAGCCCCTCGAAGAGCTGCCGGAGAGACGGCACTGTATCATAGACAGGCAACGAACGCCAATTGAGCTGTCGATTCCAGTCCGACTGTGCAAGTGAGGCCATTAAGTGGTGGACTGGGCTACCCCGCGTGACAAGGCATGAGGATGGACGGTTGGGGTGGGCTACGGAGGACCTGCTCGAGACAAGGGCCGACAGGATTTGCCAGCTACGCGTCGAGATCTGATCTCGGCGTGTTATCGACGTCCCATCATACCTCCCAATGATGTGGACGTTTTCGCTCTGGCATAGATAAACCGACCCATTGCTGGGCACCCACATCGAGAGGTCGTCTTGACACTTGAGGAGATGTGGGAATCAGCCGAGGTTACATTTACTCCATTGTTTGGTGTTTCTTTTGCAAGTCGGGTGGTCACGTTGGTCTTGACTTTGGCTGAACCACGGACTCTCCAGGTGCCATCTGTACTGATCTAGTTACTTAATACATCCCATTCGTAATCCATTCGCTCAGGTCCGTTGCCCCTTGGTTGCATCTGTTCTCCTCGTGGCCCCACCACCTAGCGCAGGTATTCGGCAGCTTGCAGGTTGAAACACCTCGCCGCGCTGATTCATCGCCGAACTCGCCGCAATCCCGAATTTGATCTTCAACGCAACCACCAGCCACTTCCGCCAACCAAACATCCCATGCTGCGCACGCTCAAAATAGCAGTCAGCACACCACTGCGCAGCCACCGTTTCACAAGCCCCCTCAAGAAGAATCACTTTTGCACCATGGGCGACGAGACCGACGCGCCGCCGCCTCCGTCGCGGGCTGACTCGTCCACCCCCGCAACCGCCGTCTCAACACCGCCGCGCACAACACCAGCGCCCAAAAATGGCGCCAACCCCACACCCAAAAAAACAGTCCGGATCCTGATGCTCCACGGTTCGTCCCCCCCCCCCCCCCCCCCCCCCCCCCCCCCCCCCAATCACACACACATGCTACACACATACAAATACATACACACGCTACACACAAACTAACCCCCCCGCCGCAGCTACACGCAATCCGGCCCGCTCTTCCGCGCCAAGACCCGCGCCCTGGAAAAGCTCCTGGCCAAGGCCCTCGCGCCCGCGGGGCTGGTCCCCGCGCTGCTCTACCCCACGGCGCCGAACCGCCTGCGCGCGAGCGACATCCCGGGGTACCAGGCGCGGCCATCGTCGCTGGCCTCGCAGGAGGAGGGCGCGGGGGGCCCGGATGGCGAGGCGGAGACGGAGACGGACTCGTGGGCGTGGTTCCGGATGCGCCGGGAGGTGGCGGGCGGGTGTTATATGTTTCTGGAGAGGGGGATGGAGACGTTGGCGGAGGCTATTCGGGGGAGTGTGGACGGGCCGAGAGAGGGGCCCGAGGCGGACGGGGAAGGGCGGGTTGATGGTGTGGTGGGTTTTAGTCAGGGCGGCTGTGTGGCCGCGATGCTGGCTGCGGCGCTGGAGGCGGATCCGGCGAAGGAGGTCACGGCGAAGGGGCATGAGGGGTGGGTGAGGGCCGTGAGGGAGGCGAATGGCGGGCGGCCGCTCAAGTTCGCGGCCGTTTACAGCGGGTTCTATGCCGTGCCGGCCGATCTGGCGTGGCTGTATGAGCCCCGGATCAAGACGCCCACGCTGCATATCCTGGGGAGTCTGGATACCGTGGTGGACGAGGCGCGGAGCCGGGCGCTGATTGAGTCGTGCGAGGACCCGGTGGTGGTGACGCATCCCGGCGGGCACCATGTGCCGGTCAGCAAGGAGTGGGCGATGCCCCTTGCAGTCTTCATACGCAAGGCCATGGAAGCGCGCGCATGACCACTGGTGTTTGGCATTCCCCCCCTACAATCTGCTAACACGATAGACCATAGACCCATAGACCAAAGGCCGAACCAGCCATTCCTCGACCCGCCCGCTGGTCCGGCACCGACTCGGGCGTCTCCTGATATCCCCCCCTGAACTAACTGCCCCCGCTCCCCTGTGCGCGCGCCTCTGCCGCCATCCGGCCCTGGTCCGACATGTCGCCCTGCATCTCGAGGAGGATATCCGGCTTCTCAACCCGCAGCGTGGCCCGCTCGGCCGCCTCCCGCGGGTCCTTGTCCCACTGCCTGACGACGGATTCCTCGACCCTGTTCAGGTGGTGCTCGTACACGTGCACCGGCTTGTCCTGGCTGCCGGCCGAGCTGTTTGGCCGTGTCAGTTCGCACGAGCTGATCGGTGTGTGAAGACGTGGTGGATGAAGGGTGCTTACCGGCTCGCGTCGCCAACATCGCCACCTTCTTCCCCAGGCATCCGCCGCTGTTTGCCCTCTGACATCTCTGCTGTGTCCTGCGCTTTCAAGCGAAACCGATTCCTGAAGTGCTAAGGTAAGGGGGTTCTGTTGCTAAGCTGGGACAGGAGTCGGTTCAATCTCGTCAGTTCGAGGCCCCAGAGCACAACCCCATGGACGGGGGGTTGCGTGGATATTGGCTGCCGGAAGCCAATGTCGTCATGCTTCTGTCAGCCCGTAGCATGAGTTGATGGAGACTGCCCGGGTCTCTACACCAATAAACGGCCCCAAACAACATTTGAAGCCTACCTATCCCTGTCATGATATGCTAGGTAGTGATCCATCATTTCCAGCGCTCAGGATCGGCAGAAATCCAAATGTACCATGAAGAAGACGCGGGGTCCGCCCCCGGAGTGAGCGGCCAGCAGATGGTGTCGCACAAGCACGAGGGGACGGCCCGATAAGCTACGGCCGCAAACCGAGCTTCCAGTTGGGACCAGTGCCGTGGCTGCCGTGTACCTGGGTAGCTTTGCCATCTGCGAAGGTAGCATGTAGCGTGTGGCATGATCAGCTACCTAGTGTGACGAGCGTTGACTCTGCCCCTCCCTTCATGTGGCTGCCCCGGAACCGCGTCGCTGTTCATCGGTGCTCCTTGTTATGCCTGTCAGTAGACAATGGCCGAGGCTTCATCCGCCACTGGGCCGGTGTCAATGTGGGCGCCATTGGAACTGCCCAGAATGAAAGATGAATTGCCATTAGCCCCTCTCCTCGAAGATCTAAATTAACGTGGTATCGTGGTATCCTCAAACCAAAATGAACGCCCTGCCCCAACTCCGTCATCCCCGAAATCGCGCCAGAACCTTGCGCAGGTATATCTGTTGAACTGCCCAATCATCAATGTAGGAACGGCCGTTCACCCGCCATCCCGTGAGCTAAAGATCACCAGGGTAGGGTAGCCCCTCCAGCTCTAGCCGCACCTTGGTCCTCTCAAGCATGATGGCATGCGCCTCGATATCATTGCCGTCAGCTCGCAGACGCTGTTCTAGCAGCAGTGACGTCTGTAGCCAGAACAAATCCCTTGGGGAGTCCAGGCTCCTTCTTCTGTACTCGGAGCCCATGAGGCCCTCATGATTAATGTCGGAAATCGACGCCAGGAAGTGATTTGCACTAAAGACCAGGTACCGGTCCATGTAGGTCCATTCCGTGGCCGGTAGCCCCATGTTTCGTGGGTTGCCCTCGATCCGGTTTAATATGCCCACGAGCATTGCTTTAGCTTGAGTTGCGGACTCGAGCGTAAACAGCGGCGCGAACATGCGCACCAGGAGGTGCTCTAGTTCCAGAATGTGGCTGGTAGTCGCGGCAGCACCGCGGTTGGCCAGTGACTCGTGCACAGTGTTGGCAAAGTCGCAAAGGATATCCTGTGCCATCTTATGGTGCGGGTCGATCAGCGTGACATAGCCGCGCTTGAGGTGAATGGTGAGGTGGTCCTGCCGTCCTCGAACATGGCTGAGGCAGTCGATCCAGACAAGCCACCCCTGCCTCACATACATCTCCAGTTGCCAGTTTGCCAGGCCGTGACGGGACAACTTGTAAAGGCTTTCGGCGATTTTGTTGATGGGGTGGCCGGGGAGCTTGATGCTGGTGAGCTCATAGAGGAACTTGGCAGATATGCACAGCATGTCGGTCCAGCCCGTTGCCATGACGAGTTGTGGGAATGCGAGACAGCAGTCCCATAGGGTCTCGACGTCGAGTCCCCTATCCACGGCGCTTTCGATTCCCAAGAACGCCTGCTGGAGCGTGGCGCCCCCAAGTCCCGGGTTCCCCGTGATGAACAAACCGTGTGCGGTCCGGACGAGCTGGAGGATTGAGTTTTGTTGCGGGTCAAACAACTGGTCCCAGTTAGGGTCTGTGTATGTAGCCCTCCAGGGCGTCTCCTGCTCGGCCCAGTGCGAGATCAGAGCGGCGTAGGCGCGTAGTGTTGACTCGACTTGGAAGTCCTCGTCGCCAAAGTGGACCATCTGGAGTTGCTGCCCGAGTTGCGGTTCTTGGGGAGCGCCCTCCTGGTTCCAGGCGTGGACATCTTGCTGTTGGTTCGGGGCGTAGACAGCTTCCTGTTGGTCCCAGGCGTGGCCATCTTCCTCTTGGTTCTGAGCATTGGCGAGCTTGGGGTCGGGACTCATGCCGGCGGCACTCTTCATCTTCTTCGCTACTCGTGACTTTGTAGAGTTGGGTTTGCTTCCCTTGTTGTACTTTGTCCATTTCCACTTGGCAAACTGGCCTTTGTACATTCTCGCACTGGATCATTCGAAGTGTTAGTTGCGGGGTGTCGCCGTTCAGCCCGGTGTTTTCGTTGTAACAGAGGTAAATACTTACGTCGCCTTGAATTTGTGTTTTCTTACCATGATTTCCATGACCTCATTGAGGATCATGTTCTTCTCCATGTAATGCCCGCGGATAATCTCCTTCTTGGCCTCCCAGTCGGCAGGGCACGTTGGTAACCTCGCCCGTTCCGGCAGAGGGCCAGCGGAATCATCTTGGTCGCTTTTGGTTGGGCTCGGGTTTGGTGAATCATCAGGAACGGCTTTTGGTGTTGGGGACTGAAGGAACTCGGTAGACTTGGGAAAAGTCAGGGTCGCGAGAGCTGCGGCCTGAAGTGCCATCCTGGAGCTACCACTGGGGGCATTTGGGAGCGGTTCCATTTCCACTGGTGTGCGGGCTGGGGGGGGCCTTGATATGCTCGGGGATTGATGAACTTTGTCGAAGTAGCCGTATTTGTTCCGGGAATGTCCAGGAGGAGTTAAGAGATCGGTGAAAGGTGACATTGTAGAATGGGCAGGCGAGAGAATAGAGGGTTAGTTTAATAGTCGGGATCCAGGGTTTACAGTGCGAGAAATACACAATTGGAGCAACACTGGTGGTTGAGAACTTCGAGAAGATCAGACGAGATCTATGGACGGGGAGATATCTCAAGGAAGTATGTATAGAAAGAATGGAACCAGAGTTTACAGTGCGGGAAACCCAGAGTGGGAAGGAGCACCGCTGCTTGAGAAAGCTTTGACAGGATCAGTTAAGAAGGATTGAGTGGCAGGCGTGTATGGGTTGGGTTCGGGTTGGAGCTCTTTCGTGCATTCTTAATACCATTGAGGCATCCCCGTGTCGCAACCAGAGCGACTCGGATATGTTGCCTGCACCAGCTATCATTTATACTTGCAATTCATTGCATTGTAGTCGTCTGTTACAGTCTGTATCACGCAGAATGGAAACCCACATGGCACACACACCCGCCCTCCGCCCTCCGCCCCTGCGACTTGTGCACCGACGGTGACCTACCCGACCCGCCAGATGTCACTGTGCCGTCGGGCCGTCATCGCCACCCCGAGCTTCGGTGGGCAGTTTGTCACCTATTGGCGGTGACCCCAACCGCGGCCTCTTGCAACGTGATCTCGCCCACACACCACCGACACATTCTCACGGCAACACAAAGCAGCCGCGATGTTACAACGGCTGTTCCAGGCTTGCAAGTTGCAGGCAGTCCCTACCATTGACAATAATATCTCTGGGAGACGTGAAATCTTACCCCTTGATCTTATCATTCGAGGCATATTTCCATACCTTGCCTACAGTCATGTAACGTGTCACGAATTTAGGTCTCGTCTCGATGTTGTGCAATGGTTTAACAGTAGGGCACGCTGGGGTGGCGCCCTGGCGGCCAGAGGGAATGTGCGTTTCAACGGTTGGCTTGCCGAGTTTGTGGAACACTTTGCAAATGTGATTGGGAATGGGCAAGGGTTATTCAACCTACCCCAGACTCGGCGTGACTGAGGGACTGGATTGGAAACAAAAGATGCTTCCTTCGGCCGAGACAACAGCGACTCCCGACTTGGAGATTTCCAAGACGCACCACAGCAAGGTCGGCATGGCGGGCCAAGCACATAGCTCTTCCTACTCATGGATGTAACGATGATGGGGGACCCTTTTACAGAGGGCACTAATAATCCAACAGAATAACCTTTTGACCTCCCAACCATTTTCTTGCTTTTTCTCCGTCTTCGACTCTTCGGATTTATACAAAAGCTCGTTTCTCAAACACCACTCAACAACACCGTTGAAGCTTAATGAACCATCCGCAACAGCCGGGCCGGAACTCGCCTCAATTGCAACCACTCCAATTCGTAGGCTGTCCAACCTGTTTGATCATGTCAAGGCAGTGCAAGTCAGACACGCACCTGGGGCTCCCATGGTCCATGGACTGACTGATACGGAATTTGACTGGAGCGGTGGTGTTGCACGCGCATCTCCTCTTACAGCATCTCTCGGCCTTAGATCTCGGTCTGACGTTGGCATCCCGAACCGTCCCGCCCTTGACACGGTTACACGCCCGCTGCAACGCCCAGGACCCCCGGAGCCCCGATGCAGGTATGACCCCGTCCACATGGGCCGCTTTGGGTGCGTCTCGGCCGGATGGCCATGTCATTGCTCCTACCACCTAGTGACCCTGGTTATCCGACGGGTCCCGACGCCGTGGATAGCTGTTACACCCGACTGGTCTAGCTGTCTTGCATGTGGCTCAAGTCAGCGAGCTGGAGACATTGTGTTTTCCTGGATTCCGGCCACTCAGTTGACAGCGCACGCGCGAGATGTTACCTTTGTGTGTGGCAAGCCCCGGGCACCTTGTTGGTTGGGGTTGTGCCCGGGAATCCTCAGTCGGCATATGAACCCATATACAGCCTTACAGGCTGGTTTAGCGGATGCAGGTGCGGATTCGTACTACCTACATACCCATCCTTCCTGGTAGTCATTTTGCATAGCCGTTTTTGACAACGGCTGTCCGCTGCATCTTGCAATGGGTATTCCTCTGCGCCTGCATGTCTGCCAAGATGGTGACACCTTAGCCCACTGGCATTTGACTGTTTTCTCGATGGGTAAATGGAGGTGACGAGGGGCGGTAGGCAGAATGCGGCCCATAGGATGGGTTTGTTGCCCTGGAAGGGTATACGTACATGGGTGTACATCCCCCCGTTTCTTGTTACTCTGTCGCCTGTGACAGCGGATCGTGGGTGTCAGAGCCTGACTTCCCCTGAAAGTGAACCCCCTGAGAATCGGTACCGATGGCCCGAAGCACAAAGGAAAACTCGCCTGTTCGACTCTTCAGGATGGAGTACCGAGAGTTCGCTGCCGCCCAAACACCACAAAATTCAAAGTCGACGCGCAAAAAAGAACATAATACGAAACGCCCACAAAATGGCCAGGGGTATAATTACCGTCGTCGACGGGAGCAATGGGCGCCATGCTCTTCCAACGCTCGTCGCTCGACTCAACAGGTGCGGCCCTCCGTCTATCAATCCAATCCAATCCCACCCAGGAACCAGAAACCAGCACCAGAACGCAAAAGATCATCAGGCCAACCAGGTTCATCCCAATGGTAAAAAATGAGAGTAAGAAAGAGATCCATCCCCAAGATTGCGCCTAAAGCGCTCCCGCCACTCCTGGACGGACAGCGCTACCGGTAGCCGCCGCCTCCCCCACCATTCCCCCAGTACCCTTGCTGATTGTGGCCCCCCGCGTTTCCATACCCGCCGTCATCGGCGCCGTACCTGTCGGCGGTGTAGGTCCTTTGGGGTTGCGGCTGGGCGCCGTACTGCTGTGCCGGATTCATCATGGATTGGATGCTGCCTGTCCGGTCCGAGTACACGCTGGGGCTGACGGCCCGCTGCGACGGCATGGGGGGGTTCCGCATGGCGCCTGCGCCGCCAACCATCCCCCCCGCAACAGCACCAGTCCCCATCGAGGAAGTAAAATCGAGCGGCGACGCCGTGGTCACGGGGGGCCCGTCGGCGATGCTGTAGCTGTCGTCATCCTGGGCACCGCCGCGGCGCATCTCCTTGGCATTGTACTCCGAGGCGGAAGCGGTGAAGCTGTCGGGGTCGATGCCGGCCTTCTTGAACCGCTCCAGTTCGAGACGCTCCGTCTCGGCACGTGCCTCGGCAACGCGGGCCTCGCGGGCGCCATGGCGACGCTGCCGGATGCAGTAAAACAGGCCGACGAAGAAGAGAAGGCCAAAAAAGCCGGCCACGCTGGCATAAATGGCAATCTTGGCTCCGTCCGGCAGGTCCTCCCATCTATCAGAGAGGGACTTCTCGGGCGGCTCGTTTACCTTTTCCTTGATCGTAGAGTTGCCCCTGCGTCGCGGTCAGTAACGGGCGCCGGAGAACCCCTGCATCTTGCAAACTTACTCGACCATCTTGATGCTCTCCCACGAACCGCTCCTGTCTCCGTAGACATACTCCTTCCCGCTGCCGTAATCCTGAACGTGGACGCTCTTGACATACATGCTAAAGGGGCCCTGGCTGTAGTCGGTGACGCCCCCCGCCCACTCGTTGACCCCCTTCTCCAGTCTCGGGTCGCCGCCAGCCCAGATGCCGAGAGACAGGCGCATCGGGGTTTGGGGATAGTAGTATGTGTCGTTGGCGTCTTTGGCGTGGAGGGTGCGAACCAAGGCGCCGTCAACCCAAAACTCCAGCCGGTCTTTTTGCCAGTCCGTGGTATAGTTGTGGTAGCCGTTTTGGACGCCACCGCCAACCGGGTGCATGCCTCCATTCGACTTTTCCGGGATGACGCCCTTGCCGTAATAGTTGGTCTGGACGTTGGCATTGTCGCCGCCCAAGAACTCCCAGTCGATCTCATCCAGATCGTCGCTCAGGAACATGACGGAGCTGATGACGCCGGTACCCTGGGCGGCCTTCATCCAGATCTCGGTGCGGCCGCCAAAGATGTAAAACTTGGAGCGGATGGTCGGCGAGTCGCCTTGCTTCCTGATGGTGAAGGTTGCGCCATCGTTGAGACTCCATTCTATCGGGCCGACCGTGGTTTGCCAAACATCGACATTTGGCGTCCGATTAAAGTTGAAGTTGTACTCTGTGCCAAACGCGGGGTTGGGCGGGCAGGTCTTGTTCAGCGGGTTGCAGTCGGTCGTGACTTGGGCGGCGGCGTTGGAAACCAGGGCGGACCAGGCTAGCAGCGCAATTGCCGAGGCGTGGGACGGCAACCACATGGTTGGCGTGGTTGTGGGTTGTAACGACAGAAGGAATGTGGTTTGCTTGAAGATGGCGACCGGAAAACAGGTCGTTCACGGGAGATGTGCGGTGCTGGGTATAATTCGTTGGTCAAGGTCGCATGCTGCTCGTGTATCGCATGTCGCCAGGACTTGGATGCTTGTGAGCGCGCTGTGGATGAAGGTCAATTGACAAGCAAAAGGAAAGACAACTGAATTGCGGCGCAGGAAAAGGAGTGCGAGTCGCAGGATGGCGACGAGG
Organism: Trichocladium antarcticum; assembly: GCA_033297235.1. Lineage (NCBI taxonomy): Eukaryota > Fungi > Ascomycota > Sordariomycetes > Sordariales > Chaetomiaceae > Trichocladium > Trichocladium antarcticum. The sequence goes on from MU853412.1 coordinate 733,040, forward strand.
CTGTTGCAATTCAGATTTCTCCCACAGGGAGCAAAAATGAGCGACAGTTGATTCTCAAAGGAGTGGAATCGAGGCCGAGGTGTGGTGGTGCAGAGGTTGCACCGGATGGGCTCGTGTCTCGGAGGCGTCGACGACAAGGGGAATGAGTGGACCAAGACTCGAGGAGAATGAAGGGGTAAAAGGGGGGCGCGGTGATACACAGGCACTGCCAGGCCCCTGGAACGGCCCTTGGCGTTGCGCCAGAAGCGAGATAGCCTGCCCGGCGCACGAGCCATCTGCAGGGGAAATGGGGAAATGGCAAACTCGCGACCTGATCTGCATTCATCCCATGCCTTGTCTGGCCTAGCGCATCTTGAGATGCGAATCAAAAGACGCCAATTCCCCCGAGCGGTTTTACCTGTTCTTGGCCCTTGGGAACCATTTCCATGGCACCAAGGATAACTTAGCGCTCAATTTCGGAAACGCCTGGGAACTCGGCAGCCTCGCACATGCAAGCTATTTTCAACGCTTTGAGGCTGGGAAAGGTGGTAGACTGGCGCAGATAGAGCGGCTGTGGTATATCGAGCCTTGTGAGACGGGCGGTACAGGCCAGTCGTCCAGACGGGACAACTGCAGTGGGATCGGAGGCTGGGCTTGGTTTCAGACGCGCGATGGATGCGATTCTATTCTCGGCGGGGACATCACGGCCAGCGAACAGTCCACTTGGCAGCGCTTTACAGTTGACGGTTTGTTTCAGGCCCAGAGCAATGTGGGTGTACAGAGTGGGCGTGTCAAGGCGAGAGAAGGGTAAGGCTACCTAGAGGCTAAAGTTTTGACAAGGCAGGCGTTAAAGAAGTTGGGCGCTGCAAACCTGCATCGATCCTGCTTCCTGGACACCACCCGAGTTATAAACACTAAACTAACCCTTTTGAGCGTGCAGACCAACCATATCCCCTTGATGGTTCATCCTCTTTGGTGCTTTGTATGCTAGTAAGGATATATCTTCTACATTTGAAGATCCTGCTGAGCTATCTCCTCTCTTCTTTTTCATCATGATCGCAATGCACTATAGATATCAATCCTCTTCGCTATGTTTGTTCCTGTCGCCTACACAACCCGGTATCTACAGCTCATCTACGGTTTGATTCCCACTGATTTCATACCCATTTATTTCAGTCCTGACCCATGGCCCCCCAAGTTCTAACCTTTGTCTCATCAGTATCCGTTCATGGCCCGCCTCGAGCCCGACCGATACTCTGCCCCATTACTGCCATTGACAGGAACCCTAAATTAATACTCCGCGGCACGCATGCCGCCCTATCCCTAATGCCACTTCCCGGTCGACTAGTTGCTCGTTTCGTCTAGTCTAAGTTGGCGTGACAAGTGTGGTCCAACAGATTGTGCACGGGAACATACGAGCAACCAAGTCCGAAGACTAGCAGCTCAGCTATGTCCGTGATGCCATGGTACATCATACTGCAACTTGACGAAGGGAGAGATGAAGGTGCCACGGAGTTATGCTTTCTCCAGTCAATGGATAGTTGCTGTGCTTCGGGTTGGAAATCGCACTTAGTTAGCTTTCCAGACAAGAATTGACCCGGAGAATTGCTGTAGAAGAGCTTCGAGTCAACGCCCATCAGGCGTGCAAAGGTACGGACAATGGTTGACCCTCTCCTGCATGTCTGCTTGTATAAGTCCGGCTCAAGTTCTCGCAACATCTCGAATTTTCTGCTCCACACAGCCCACCAATGAGCAGCCGCCACTCAAACGCCGCAACCCCAGCCTCGGGCAATGACTCGGAAAACTCTTCCACTTCCCATCAGTACACAGCCAGACTTTCTGCTCCCAGTCCTCAACGAATCAGAGGAAATGATTAGCTGCCTGCCCGGCTAGCTCAATCGGTAGAGCGTGAGACTCTTAAGGAGTTCCTCCGTCATCTCAAGGTTGTGGGTTCGACCCCCACGTCGGGCTCAATTCCCGTCTGAAGCTTCTCTTTTTTGCAGCGGCAGGCATGGTATTGATGGGTTTCTCCGGGTAGGTATTCTTGTTGGCCACCGAAACCCATATGTTGTCGAGCCGCGGCAGCCGTCCCCCACAACCAGCAGATTGGCTTGAACGGATCGAAACGACCAGATGGCCAGCAGGATTGAGGAGGAGGGGTTGGGTCCATCCGCAACCGTTCATTTTTCTGCTGGAGGAGTTCGCGTTTCATGAAGCTGGTTGCTGGGGCTGGCGAGAACCCCCACGACGGTGCTGGTTGGTATTCCATCACACCCAAGTTTGTACGGTACGGTACCGGACATGCCGTCGCGCTGGACGGGTAAGTATACGGATTGTACATGTAGATGATGTCGGCCGGACACGGCAATGAATACTCAACCGTGACGCCTCGAGTGGCGCAGCCGCATCTGTGCCCACATCCGACTTGAAATGTCAGTCCAGCATGCCAGATGTCGACCTTGGCTTGCCGATCAACAGGCGAGATTGACACCGGGGAAGCCGGTTGACGGAAAATACGATGAATCCGATGTTGGCAGGATGGGATTTCAGTGCAAGGATGGATGGAAAAGCCCCAGGGCCCGTATCCCGAAAAGCTGGTTTGCGGGGCCCTGGGCCGGGAAGTGTGGCAAATGAACTCGTCAGTCGTCACGGGCAACAAGTTGTTTAACGTTGATGCAGATCAGCGGTGGATTCTGTCGAGTAAAAAGAGGGTTATGGCTCGGTCAGGGACACTAGTCGGCCTTGGATTGGTGAGGTGGGAAACCGGATCGAGCCGGAGTTGGATGGGCCAGCCAGTGTGGCGACTTTTGGCTTTGGCGGCCGGGGGGCATTGAGGGAACATTGAGGGGTCGTGGGCTGTGACATGGAAGCCGCCGAGGCCCCCGAGCCCCCGTGCGGGAGAAGGGCCGCCCGAGATCTAGAATCTTGTGCCCTTGTCAGTGTTCCTCGTCCCATGCTTGCCGCATCCCTAATGCAATGCACGCCACAAGGCCCTGCCAGGCAGTGAGTGGGGCCGGCCGGCGCCGGTGTGTACCGATTGGCGCCGAGTGATCAGGTCATTTCCAGGAGCGTGACCGTGGGTGACGTCCATCTCGAAGCATGTCCAAACCGGCGGAACACTAGCAACACCCAAGGCGTGGGAAAGGGTTCTGCGCCGAAAACGATCTGCCGCTGGTGGAAAGTTCTCTATATAATGGCCCGGCGAAAACCGCCAGTGGATGGGCCCGCTAGCGGCCCGCGTGACTGGGTTCGGGTCAAAATTTCGGCTCTGAATCGAGGACGGGTTAGGTGGAGTTATCCACAGGGCAGTACAGAGCACATGCACATATGAGACGGATGTACACCCGGGGAATCTGCAATCTGCAAACTGCAAATTGGCTCGCTGCGCGCAGACCTGCAATATGAATGTGCATATAAAGTAAATACGCCATGTTGTCGTTGCCAATGCTGATCCGCGCTGGTGGTGTGTTAGATCGATGCGTCTAATGTGCAAGGGGGTTGTCGATGGCGGCAGGGCAGGTTGGGGTCTGTCTGGTTCTAGGCCCACCTGGCGATCGAGTGAATTTGGCTTCCCGAGATGGACCCTGGATTCCTGGCATCTGCGGGGCTTCCGTCATCATGGAGGGGCACGGGCAGTCTGGGCAGTAGCGCGCGCTGTAGATTGGAAAGCGAGGAAGCTCCAGGGCAATAATTATGGCGTGTTTCCCCTTCTGCTCTTCCCGCTCTTACGTCTTTCCCCTGGCTGGCATTCCCGGCCGCCACCCGACGTCAAACGAGAGCTCCAACCTGCTGTCTGTGACCAAGTGGGGCAAATACCAACTTCCGGCGTTGGCATCTCAATGCAGTGCCTTGCCGTCTGATCTGAGGGGGATACCTGAGGATGCGTGAAGAGTCCGTATCCGGGGTACCGTCGATGGCGTACGGTATTGTATTGTCAGGTGCAATACCACCTCGAATGGTGCTTGTACCTTGTAAGTAGAAGTCGAGGGCCCTCCTTGGATCGTGTAAGCGCCCCGTGCCGCGCCAGCCTATCAAATCCACCAGCAGACTGGTTGAGTGAGTTCCGCCCTGTCCGGGTGGGTTCCAAAGCAGCCGAAGGCCTCGAAACTTCCGGAGCATTCGCTCCGGCTCCAGCGAGGGGATTCAGGTAGCAAGAAAACGCTGTGCGGCCCGCGAATGCACAGAATATATACCGCTTTGCAGGGGAGATGACCAATTTGACTTTTGGCGGCCAGCCAGCTTTCCCTTTCAGGCCTGTCTCGCGTCTTGAACCAGCGACAACCGCTCGTCCTTGCTGCCGCCCTCATCCCGGGCCCTCCGCCGCTGCGCCCGTCCAGGAGCTCCAGTGTACCGTACCGCCCAGCCTGCCCCTGATCACGACAACACAACATCCACCACCTGGTCTCCCCGCCGAAAAGCCGCTTGTCTACCCACCCACCGAAGGGATATCTATATCAAAGCCACACCCACAATCTTGCAAAGCCGGGACAACAACGCCGCTGCAGCTCATGTCGCCTGCCAGTCCAAGACAGCCCCGGCCACAAACACACTCCTCTCCAACCCTCGGACCCCTGCGCTGTCATTGTTAATGTGCACGGAGCACCTCACCAATGACTGCCCAGCTTGCGGGAAAGACTACCTGGTCTATGTCGAATTCTGCAACGACTTTCACCCTCCGCTGGTCACCTGTCCCAAAGGCACCATCGTCCATCGCTTGGTCATGGAAGAGCGAGGTTGCCCGAGTCCAGTCTGTCCAAACAGCCGCGGAGGAGGTTGCTTGATGATGTAGCAGGGGCCGAAGCGGGGGATGGGGCATGGCTTGCCAGCTGGGGCCCGGCTGACTCCCGACGACGGCCATCGCGTTTCAGAGCCTCGACCCATCGGGCCCAACTTCAACAATCTGGTCGACTCCCTCATACGCCGGAACGTCAAAGTCATACTTTTCCGCAATTGCCGGCGTGACGAACCTGGGCCGGGCGGTCAGCAAGACGAGGGAACAAACAGGGCGCTGGGCGCTGGGCGCGGTACGTACCGGCCCCCGATGAAATGACGGCCCCGGAAATGTTTGGCCAGATGTTTCGGAGCCGTCAAGCTGATCAGGACATCCGGGTGGAAGTTGCTGCCGATCCCGGATTTGGGTGGACCCTCCTCGATATCCCAAGACGATGGGGCATCCACCGAGGTTACCGGGATCTTGGTCTCTGACATGGCCTGGATCACGGCTGGAAACGGCTCTCGGACCTCGCCAGAGAAGCTGAAGCCTAAGCTGGGGTTAGATGGGAGACCACAAGACGGAAGTGGGAGGAGGGGAAGAGGGAAACGGAGAGACGGGAGACACGGAAATGGAAGAAGGGGGATGACACCTACCGAAGACGGCATCGAGAACATGATCGCTCGACTGCAGCGCAGTCTGAAAGTCGTCGACAAACGGGATGTCAAGGTCCTCCAGCTGTTTGGCTAGGCGCTACGAACACGATGAGCGGCTTGCAAACAGAGGCGCGACAGCATAATATACACGAAAGCTGATCTCGGCGCCTCGCCGGCATGTTTTGATTTCTTTTTTGAACAAGAACAAAAAAAGGAATTAGCCATAGAGCGAAGGAGAATACAACCTTCTTCGAACCTTGGCGTTTGGGAGCAACTCGCAACCCCTGAAACAGAACAGACACCGTGTTGGTGTTGGGTCATCGACAGTGAAAAAACAAGGCCAAATGAGAGAGAAGATGCTCCGTACCTGGTAAAGCTCATTGTTGCTGCGTTTTGGGTAATAGATCGTAGGCTGGTAGCCATAGTGGCAGAGATGGCGGGCAGCGACCAGGCCGTCTCCCCCTGAATGGACCGTTGGTGAGCGCACTGGCCAACAACACCCACCCACACCCACATCCACCACAACTCAACAGCAAACGGAGACGACTACTAACCATTGTTGCCAGGGCCAACAGCGACTAGAATTCTTTTTCCCTTGCTGATGGGGTGGACTCGGTAGACTGCGTCAATATGTCAGCCCGGAACTCGGATTCTCGGCCAGTTTTCCGCTAGCTGACCCGCTTGAGAGACCGAGAGCCCAGCGAGTTCCATGAGCTGGTCGATGGAGAAGGCGCCGGTGCACATCAGGTCCCTGTCCAGTGCCGCTGCCGCTTTTGCCGATAGAGTCTAGGTGTCACCAAAACCGTCAAAAACTGCGATTTTCGAGCCTCGGCGGACGAGATCGGGCAACGGGGCGCCGTGGTGGTTCGCGGCCCCCCCCGCAACTCCGCGAGTCATGATTCGGCGTACCTTGAGTGCCATTGTCAAGAGCTGGGTTGAATTCAAATTAGTAGGTGACGAGATAGATACCTCCACGCGTGGGAAAGGATGCTAAAATGTCAGGTTTTGTTTGATTCAATCGGCCGAGATGTAGGGAAGGAGGGGATGAAGTCAACTGACATCACAATGTATGGAACTGCCCCATGGCTGCTGTTAGGGAAGTCTGACTCAGCAGCTGAACTTGATTGATGATTCTGATTGGCTGAAGGACCGATCGGCCAACGCGACGGCACTCCGGGCCCAAAATTTCCACTGAAGATGGTCTGTGCATCTTTCTATCGGCGTCGAGAGTTGAGACAGCAACGCAACCCACGACACACACCCGACAGCCCTCGGCGCTACCAGCAACCCCTCGACCGGACACCCGCGATCCCGGCCCCTGCACCGAAAATGGTGGTCAAGATCAGGCTTGCGCGCTTCGGGCGCACCAACTCGCCCTTCTACAACATTGTCGTCGCCCATGCACGGTAAATGCGCCATCCCGTCGGCACTGCCGTCCCTCCCCCTTCGCCGCTCTAACCCGCTCCCAGAACTGCGCGCAACAGCCGCCCGCTCGAGGTCATCGGCACCTACGATCCCATTCCCAAGAAGGACCTCTACGACAACTTGGGGAAGCTGCACAAGGATATCAAGCTGGACATGACGAGAGCAAAGTACTGGATTGGTTGCGGCGCACAACCAACGGACACCATGTGGAGGTTATTATCAATGGTAGGGGACAACAGGACGGCATGGCCCAACATACCGGCAACATAGACACTAACTTTGGCTTCGCAGGTCGGCATTCTCGAACCCAAGCACCGGCCCGCCGCCGCCGTCTCCAAGACGGCCCAGGCGACCAAGTCTTGAGGCGCCACCATTTACTTCACTGTTCGATATCAATCTGTACTTTAAGCTTTCAATTTTGCGTATGCAACTCACAACGGCATCTACAGGGCGTTTTGCGAGGTAGATCTGGGCTGTATGATAGAGAACGAATCAACTACTGGACTCGATCCGGACTCTATCCTGGACCATTGGGCCCCCGAAGCTGGAACGGTGACCTTGACAGTTATTGGAGACCGAAAGAGGGCCCACCTAGACGAAGCTTGCTCCAACAATCCGGAACAGTTTAGAACTGTCATTCCAGGTTGGAAGAAACTCCCTCTCCACATTCGCCAGCTTGGAAAGGGGTACTCGAAGATTGGTTGCGGGATTACGGCTCGCAACGCCTTTCTGTACAGGGAGGGCAGGCCAAGACGGCAATTGCAATTGACGAAAAAGGGGAGATTCTCGGATATTTCTACCAGTACTCCAACCTTCAAGCCCCATCCAATGCATCCCCCCAAACGCCAAGACAAAACCAACACACCAAACCCCTTCCGACCTCTCGCTGTAATACTCCAGGAAGATCTACCCCAAAAAGTATGTGCGCCCCTGGGACACGACAACCGCCCATGGCAGGCGACATGACAACCAGCCGCCGCTACCAGGTCGTTGCCCAAATTCTAGCCCCTATCCCCCCAGTCCCGCATCTCGTCCTCAATGGCCCGCGTGGAAAAACGTGTTCATCCCCAAGCATACGACCATGACACACACGCCATAAATCGACAAACCAAGCGAAAGCTTCCTCAATAGCCCCGTCTCCAGATGCTCCATATCCCACCGCCATTTGCGCCGCCACCTCCACCGCCTGCGCGCTCCACTGCCCACAGACCGCAGACTAGCGACACTACCCAGCATTCCAGACCCAGCCATATACCCCCCGGCAGCAGCAGCATCATCTTCATCCTCGTCATCACCCCCAGCATCCCCATCAAAATCCGCGTCGTCATCCTCCTTAGACAGACGCTGATGGTGGATACTGTCGGGGTCACTGATCTTGTAGTAGAACAGACCGGGCAGGATGAACGAAATGGCCGTCGACCCGGTGCTGCCGACATATGCGAGCACACGGTCCAGACTGGACACGTTCAGCGCCGTGATGTAGCTCAGCGCCAGGATGCCGCTGGTAATGAGGGCGAAGCGCAGCTCCGATATGGCGACCGCGGGCGCGCCGTGACTGTCGACTGCGGCAAGGGCGCTGGCTGAGGGGAGAAGCGGCTGGCTGCCTCCTAGTGGGGCCGGACCGGGGGTCGTCGGAGACCGCGAGTTGCCGGGTCGCCAGCGGAGGACGGCGTCGATGGATGCGCGGCAAGGATGGATTTGAAGGGGAATGCCAAAAGTGACTAGGGCCACGATGGCAGCTTTGGCGATTGTTGAGGCGATGGATGCGGGGTCTGTAGTAGTGTCAATGAGAGGTATGGTGCTAACTGGAGAATGGATGGAAGCCCACTGACACATGCCAACAATGTTCCCCTTGATGTCGTTTCCAAACGTCAGATAGCCCGTGACTGCGACCAGGATGTAGACCGCGGCAGCAGAGCCGATACTGCCGCCGATAACACCAACAATACTAGCCGGCGAGTTGTCTTTGATTTCGTTCATAATCGAAAACATCTGAACATGGGCTGGTTAGCGATGGATGTCGAATAAACGGCCAAAATGAACCCACATTCTGGTGACACGTGTATGCAAAGATGATAACAGGCAGACTACTCAGCGCCGCGACGGGTCCCTCCCATGTGATGATCCGGATGTCCTTGTGGTTCGGAATCTCATCTGCGGCAAAATGATAGACGACGAGGATGACGAGATAGCCAATGGCAACCAGCGCAACAATGCTGGTGTACTTGAGCGAATCCAACCTCTTCGGAAAGCTCAGTGGTATGATAAAGACCAAGAAGAAGACGGTTATCCAGAATTTGCGGTCGTCGAGGAACGCGAGACCAGTAGATGCACTGCCGAACGCCGCTGCCACGCCGGGCATCAGGTCGCCAATGATGATCATGTACGAGACGCCGACTCCAAAGCACTTGACAGCAATGGCACCGTCAAACACCACCGCGGCGTTCGGATACGTTATCTGTGATAGTGCGAAGAAGGAGGACGTCCCCCTGTCGAGGTAGCGGGCGCAGCGTGCTTGGAGGTATAAGCCGAACGCCGAGGTGAGTCCGCACCATAGAATTAGTATGACGCCAAGCATGACCCCAAAATGCGACATGGCCGACGGCATGGCAAGCGTTCCGGCGCCGATGACTAGAACCCTTATTAGCAAGGGTCCCAAGTGCGTTTCGATGCATTGCGGCATACTGGTGTTCAGCAGATTGATGTTGCTGCTGATCATCGAGGCGTGGCCGCCACCCAGCTTGGGGTTACGAGCACGGCGCTGCCTGCATATCGACCATATTAGCAGGGCAGCCTAGAAAACATAGGTACAAGGACACTGACCCTGCCATGTCTACGTCGCCGGGACCTTCTGACGAACTGCCAGCGGGTGGTGTCGAGTAGTCCGTCATTAGCCACGCCTTGCGTAGGCTCGTTGCCCAAGTTTCTGCTACCCGAACGTAGTCGTCGGGGTCTCTCGATAGAAGTGTGTGTGGATCGATTGGTTGGACTACGCGTCCGCTGTCAACGCCATCGGGCACCTTCGGTAGGTTCCAGGTCCCTGAATTCCGAAATCAGGAGTCAGGGCAGTCGAGGCTCGTGCTTGTCAGTGACAGTCGACCGGATCGCTGTGGGAGGGTATTGCCCTGTATTCGCTAATTCGCAGGTTGAGGGTATGAGAAGATGTCGTTGATGGCTTCGCAGAACGGCTGGCGGATTAATCGCAGGTGATGGAGTGTAACGATTGAGATTCGCAATTCCAGGGGATGATGACAGCGGAAAGATTGGGGCGCAGGGACGCTACGGGTCAAGACAGCCAATCGGACAGCGGGAACAGACATTGTGGATTCCTGAAGCCTACGCATCACGCGCTAACTAACGATCGGGCCTGTGGAGTAAACCTGGGGATGTGATTCCCGCGCGAGCCACGGCCACGCGAGAAGGGAGGAAGGAACTGGCATTGATTGTGGATTCCCATCCTGCCATCCAACACACGCCCCTAAAACCCCATCTGCGCCCAGTAATTGCGGCCAGCTTATTCGACATATATGCACGCCTAAACGAGTGATTTACACACACCCGCAACCTATATATCGAGAATCTCTGAATCGCTCTTAGTGGCAGTTGCACCGACGACGACGTCATGGACAACACGCTCGACCAAACAACGCTGGCCACCATCTCCCTGCTGGAAGCGCGCCTGCTCCGCATTGAGCGCATCCTCTACGGCCCTTGCACACCACCAGCACACCCACCAGCAGAATCAGCAATAACCTCACTCGCGCAGCTCGAGCGCCGCTTCAACCGACTCATCCGCCACTACCGCGTCTACGCCGAGATCCTCAAAATCTGTTGGGCCCCTCTCCCCCTCGCTAGCCATACCTTTGAAGTCGCTCACAACTAACCACCCTTTCTCTCCACCAACAGATAACCCCCACCCCTCCCTCTTCCAACGCCCATCGGCCTCCGCTTCAGAAGAACCACCAACCCTCCTCCCTCCAGCCGCCGTGCGCGCCACGGTCCTTGCCTACGCAACATCCTTTCCCTCGACCGCCTCGGCCCTCACAGCCGCAACCGCCGACACGCCCATCCCCGACGCGTCGCAGAGCGTCGCGCTCGTGGCCCTCGCACCGCGGATGCGCGCCATCGAGGCCGTGCAGCGCGCCCAGGCTGCAGAGATCGCCGAGTTGAGGGCGCGGAGCGAGCGCGCGGTCAGGGGTTGGTATGCAGACGGTGTTATAAGGGCTGGCGAGGGGGTCGCGGGCCTGGAGGGGAGGATGGAGGGGATTGAGAGGGGGATTAGGAGGGCGTGGAGACGGAGGGAGGTTGAGGAGGCTGTTTAGGCTTGCGAATGCTGGGGTGGTGGTGTATTGGAGGGCAAAGAGAATGGAGTCTCTTATGGGGCGAGCTCCGTCGCTCGTGACAGCTTCCAATGCTGCGAACTTCCTTGGGCTCGATTTGCGACTCGGTCAACAGGGCCCAGGACATGAGCGTCGACTACGATTTTAGACGCTGCGGTTCCACCGTCAGCGAGCCATTTGTGGGCACTGGGAACTTTGGGAAGTTGTGGACATTTATTCGAGGCCGAGATTCAGCCCGATATCACCGAAACTCGACGCCGGCCAGCGGCAAGGGCTGGCACTCAAATGTCTGTATCCCCCCCCTACTACACAACACTCAGAAGTTGGCCGGGGCCGCCGAGGCCATGATGGGCCCCTATCAACGGTCCGTGGGGTTCAGGCTGGGGGAGCAGATGGCCGACCCAACCCCGCGCCCCGCGTCCTCCGCGGCCTGTGGGGATTGCAGTTGATGGCGAAAGCTTCCCTCCAATTCTGTCTGCGTCTGACTGAGCACGTCACCTGGCCAGGTTGCGCCTGTTGTACACCCGAGTCAAACGACGTCGGGCCGGCACACGCATATCCATGTTTCACAGGGGATTTATCCTACGATCAAAGATAATGCTGTCGGCTGGCCCTAAAACTGGTGGGAAAAGGCTTCAGACGAAAGAATCATTGCCTGGCTTTCCATTCCTGCTGACCACCCTCCCAAAGCGGGCCGGATTAGCCTTCGGGATGAGTTAGCGGACTGGACGCTGGGCGTTGGGCCACATGGTCACTATGGCCGAATTATCACCATTCTCCACCCGCAAACATCGAAACCGAATCAGGGCCTAGGAGACTGCAGTCCGAGGCTGAACCCCCGCGAGGAACTGGATAGCAGATGTACTAGGTTGGGCACGTACATACTGCTAACTGCTCGTGTCGTGGAATGCAAATCCAGTGGGGGTGCCAAAAGCGCCAACAATACTTCCACTGTCAAACCAGTTCCCGGAATCTGCAGTGGTTTTTTAGAAGGGCTTATCCATGCTTGTTCATGATTACAATGAGAGCAAAGCAGGAACAATTTGGTCAAAACGGGATTTCCTGAGGAATTATGATTGACAAAGTTTAGCACCGTTTGGAGCTATTGAAGTCGTTGAAACGGATGTGCGTTGACGTTGATTTTAGGAATATCGACCCCCATTCCATGAATCGAGATCATCGAATGCAGGCGCCGGTATTTGGTCAAGATCAACGGAGGGGCATAAATCTGTCCGCCTGGCACATTGTATCCAACGTGTTTCGGGACAGACACTACTTCTACTTCACGCCCGAGCCTCAGTGAGCACTGGCATGGTATGTTTCATGGGGTGCGGACTGTGAGGGTCATCGCAGTGAAACACACCTCACTCCCTGCATCGCCGCGTCGCCCTGCACAGAGTCCATGGCGGCCGACCGGTCAGGTCTTCGGCTCCGGAACTCCGTCAACAAGCGAACCCCTTCTCGGCGCGTTCATCGCAACTGTACATATCGCTCGTCACAAGCTTCTCGATAGTGGATCGAGGTCTCCACGGGGTTCCATCAGCAGCAGGTGGGTGGAGGGTGGTTCGCAGCGACGGTGTGGGGTTCGTGATACTTTGAAACCACGCGGTTCCGCCATCCCCTGCACTGCTCAGCGGGGTCCATGGGAGTCGGCTAAATATTTGAGAATTCCCACCCCACAAGCCTGCCGCGGGCCCACCCACACATCGATCGCCACACAGCCAAGCCAGCGAAACAAAACAGTTTTTTGAAAGGGCCATTTAATGAGCGCATTGCTAGTAAGCTGGCTCGTTGCAGTAGCCTTTATGTATCTTAGGGTTGCAATGGCGATGTTAATTCATTGCGGTCTCCAGACGCGTCCAGGGCATCGCGCACCTATCGCGACCTTAACGCGGCATAGGATTTGTGGCGGTGCAATGGGTGTGCGGTTAACTTTTGGTTGGTGGGCGCCAAGGCTATGGGAGCGGCCAGGGGCCACGATACAAACCACGTTTGACCTATCAGGACGCGCCGTCATTCCAACGATCGCCCTGGAGCTGTCAGAGCGAATGGAATCTCCGGGAGCCAGATCTCTCGAAACTCGAATTCCATTGTTGATAGTCGCGGCTCGAATTCAGCACGACTCGACCATGACGTCCTCGATTGGGCTGCAATCCTCGTGTCGATGGTGTTTTGTCCACGGGTTCTCGGGCAAGGCGCAACGGTCGTGGTGCCCCTGTCCGCTGCGCCCCGCACCCACTCAGCTTCTCCACTTCAGGTTGTTCGCAGCGAGCGGTCTTGCGTCTGTCGCTGGCTAAAAGATACGATGAGGGCGGCATAGGGTTGAGCAACGTTCTCGATCCGTGGCTTATATCGGTATCCTGCGATGCGCGGTAAAAAGATGGCCGACGCAGGAAGAATCTCACGGCGCGTGCCGCATTACGGCATTGCTGGGGCCCGTGACAGCCTAGACCTTCATACACTAGGCTTGGGGCATGTGCTGCCAACCGAAATGGCGCGGCTTATCGGGGTCACCAGCTCTGCTCAGGCGTTGGAAGTTGAGGCGATGTGATGGGTGTTGGATTGGACAGAATTGTTTCCATGTTTCTGCAACCTGTGGCCATGCCAGGCAAACAGGCCCAGCACGCTTGTTCCGCTTGGGCCAACACGATCCACCCTCCCTCCGCCATTTTGACCCATCGTATCCGACCATCCCGGTCAAATCCAAGTCCCGCCTTCCCCTGGCGCGGCCACTCAAGTCACACTTCCTTTCCAGCCCGCAGCCCCCGTTGGCCGCGCTGCCTCCCTTCCACCCTCCTTCAAGCGAACTCGCCTTAACCGATTGACCACCCTTTCCCGTCCCCTCCTTTTCCGCCTGTCTCTCGGATTTCAACCTTCGCTTCTTCTCGACGACTTTCCTTACCATCGCTGGCCATTCGATTTTTGCGCGCCATTCCCCGATATTCCCGATATTCCTGACGAGACGCCCCTGACGATCGATTCGAGCACGCTGGCGGGTACTGCGGTTGCGACAGGGCAGAGGGCTATCTGAGAAAAAAAGGATTCGACGGGCGCTGGGAATTGTAGCGGCGAACCACCATTTGAAGGACCCCAGGGCGGTCGACTTTTTTACCCATCCAATTCACCACCTTCGCTTGGGTTGGTTGTGCCGTTGGCGAGACAAGCGTCGCTCTACCGGCCACAGATCTTTATTTCTCCGCTCCTTCATTCAAGTTTCCGACCGACGCGACCGACGCGGAGCCTTCTGAGACGACCGATCCCGGCATTCTGTTCTGGGTCCACCCAATCTCGCTGCCCTTGCAGCTTCCCCTGACGAACGAGCACTGCTGCTTCAGACGACCAGCTGCCCCATGCTCGCAAGCGAGACGTGCGTCAATCAAATCGCCACTTCGCGACACATCGGACTATCGCCATTCCCTGGTTGTTAGCACTCTGACCACCCGCCCATATGCCCTCTTACGGCTCGCTTCACTCTCCATCGCTTAGGAAAATGGAACACTCCCGGCAGTATGGTGGGCGAAAGCGCGTTAGCATGGGGAATATCATTGGTGACCCATTTGCGCTTGCGACGATTTCAATCGCTGCGGTAAGCATGGGGCCCGTCTGGCGCGTACCACTACCTGGTGATTGTCCGACTAACATCGCTTCCTCTAGCTTGCATGGATCATTTCCTTCATCTCAACCATCATCGCCCATGTTAATGAGCCAAACGGTTTCCCGCTTTACACGTACTGGGCCCTGGTATTCTTCCTCGCCATGATTGTCGGCGTCTTCGTCGTGGTTGCCTCAGATAGCACCCAGACATACCATGTCGCAGTCACTGGCTATCTCGGCTGCGGCTTGGTTCTCTCGACAGTATCAGTCAACGGGCTGATCCACACCAGCATGGCCGCCAAGGAAGCCGCGGCCGCTGGGTTTATCCTTCTCGCCATGGTAAACGTACGTATTTCTTGCGGCTTTCGGGGTGTTCCGATGCCCCCCTTGTCATTTCACCATGCTGACGGCTTCGTCTTAAGATTGTCTGGATCTTCTACTTCGGTTCCGCTCCGTCGGCGGTCCCGCGCGCGTACATCGACTCGTTTGCCCTCAGCAAGGAAACCACGTCCATGAACCGTCATACTATGAACGGTGTCTACGGCAGCCGGAGGCCTGAGACCTCGACGTCGGTGCAGCCCCCGCAGATCTACACGGCGCAACTCAACGGCCTCGAGAACCCGTCACCCGTGGGCGGCATGCCCGGTGGAATGCCAGGTGGTATGTCCGGTGGTATGCCCGGTATGCCGTCAACTATGCGCAACTCGACCACCCCAGCCTTCCCGATGGCACCCTCCCAAAAGATGGCACCGCCGCCGGCAAACCCGGATGCGGAAATTGTAGCCCCCACCGAGTACCCTTACCGGGCGAAGGCCATCTACAGCTACGAAGCCAACCCCGAAGACGCCAACGAGATTTCATTCTCAAAGCACGAGATTCTCGAAGTCAGCGACGTGAGCGGCCGGTGGTGGCAGGCAAAGAAAGAGAGCGGCGAAACAGGCATTGCGCCGAGCAACTACCTCATCCTATTATAGTCGGGGATTGCCTCAGGGTGGCAACGGAGCGCGGAGCAAAACGCATGATACCATGTGGATGGATGATTATTTTTTCTGGTCTGGATGACATTTTATATACCCTACAACCCAACCGACCCATCTGGCGTTACAAGACGGTATTCTCGGCGGCGGCGGACCGGGCCGCTGTTCCCTTAGTCCACGTGGCCGAACAGGGCAGTGTGACACGACGTGCCCGTATTCGAACGTCTTGACCTAAGATGCATTGGATGAGGTCAACAATTGTGGTTGTTCTGGGCGGGTCTGGCTGGCTTTGGTATGGCTGGGGTTCTCTTTTTCCTTTCCTTTCTCTTTTCGGTTTCTCTTCTTGAACCACCCTGTTTATTCTACGTACCACTTGTATGTGAGACTGAGTTGTCTTATTCCGCAGCCCTTGGGACGGGTTGTTTCTCCTCCGCCTTGCGTTCTTGGCATCGTGCTCGGTGTTCGGCTGGACTTGCTGAGGATAATCATGACAGTCTACAGGCAAGATACTGAGGATAAAAGACAGGACTGGTTATAGCACGCTCGAAAACGGAGCCGGCTGACCAAAAGCCATTTGATGCATGACCTCTGCTTGCTGCAAAACGTCCACCGCGGGTTTGCAACGTGTGCTACCGCTCCCGTCAGGGACGAGGTCAAGTTACGCAGAGCGTATGAGCCCGCCATGTGGATGGATGACTTGTGATCCATCGCACTTGACTCTTTATACCTTCCCTCTCTTCCCAAAATTTCCATGCCCCCAACAGTACCGGGTGCCCGGGGCCATTTAGCAAGCATGTGGCCTGCCACAAGGCGGCGTCTCAGCAGTGATGCAGCGTCGAGAGCTTAGCTCTTTGTCCCGCGTCGGCATCGTCACGAGTCCGCGGCGTGTTTGGTTCCACTTGGCCCCCCCTGAATCTTGAACAAAGCCGAATGGCGGCGAACAGCCGCGTCTCCGGGTTAAAGGGCGAAGTGGGCCGCTGACGACGTCCTCGAAGCCAGCAGAAGGCAGGTTGGCTAGACACAGCCGTCGACCCATTGCCATCCCGGTATCAGAGTTGCATCCCCAGTTGTCCGTCTTCCTTTGGCCCGTTCCGCAACCCAGTCGACCCGTAGTCGTGAGTGTGTGCGTGCGTCCATGCATGTGTGTGTCTCGGCTTCGATCCAACACCATGACCGCCACGCACCGCATCACGCCTGATCCAACCTCATCCGTAACTCCCTCTCCTTCTGCAGCACCTCCAACTCGAGCCTCTCCACACTATACTGGAGCGCTTCCTTCCGCTGCCGCACCACCTTTGCCCTGAGCGCCGCGCCCCCATCCAGCATGCGGCCCCCTCCCGCTCGCCCCTTGCTCTCGTGCTTGTTGTTCCTGGGCTTCTGTTGTGCCTCGGGACTCGGGTAGTGCGATAGCCTGCCGGCGTTGAGGTCGGCACGGGCCTTGAGGGTCTCGATGCGGCGGGCCTGGCGGTCAAGATGCTTATCTGCGCGGTCGAGGAGCAGGGCGACAAAGGGGCCGATTTCGTCGCGGAGGGAGGCCTCGGCCGCGGCGAGGGTCGGTTGGGGGATTAATTCGTAGTGCTGTTTTGTGTGAGAGGCTTGGAATAACATTCGGCGGGTCGAGTGGCAATAGGGGGTTGGGAACCGGAGGGGAACATACGCGGACGGTTCTGAGGACGGAGGAGAGGCGGGGAAAGTCTTGTACGCCTGTTCCGAGGGTCGTGACGGAGGATTCGAGGAAGGAGAGCGATGTGCGCAGCGAGGCAACACAGTCGCCGTAGGTTGAGGCGGGGTTTGATGTTGACATTGTTGGTGTTGAGCAGCCTTTGTCGTTGTTGATTTCCCCGCCAAGTTCTCTGGACGTCGATTCGATGCGACGGTTGTTTGTTGATTGGTGTGGAATACTGTGGATTGATGATAGCTGCTAGGGCGGAGCAGCAAGATCGCTGTCCGTGGTTGGACAGTCACATACATGTACTCCACTCCCCACTAGCAACGAACCCCTGTCCCCTGCTATGGGAGAGTCAATACATACTTACTTTAAATCTCATGCTTGTTGAACTGGCAAGGGCCATTTTGGTGCTGCCAGATAGAAGGGGCTTCAGAATCGCCGTTTGAACTAGCCTCATCGGAGTTTTTGAAGCCCCGACGATACTTGCAACCCAAACGGGAGTCCGACCCTGCACCAGTCAACATTCATGGCATGTGAAAAAGCCAAGAGACGGAAGTTGCCACCAACCCACCCGGCGATAGAGTGAAGAAGGAGCAGTCGTTTCCCTACCTCGAGCATTCCGTCCCCCTCGTCCCGACGTCAATATCTTTCCCACGATCTACAACTTGCAAAAACAAGCATCCTCAGAACGAATCAACAAACACCCTAAGAACCAGCGCCCTAAAAACCAGCACCCTAAGAACAAGCACCCCATCACCCACTGCCATTGGCACTTGTTGACTTTGGCATCCCCGTTTTTCCCCCTCATGTTATTTGCGCTTGTCGGCTGGCTTATGCTCCAGTCGACGTTTGGATATACAATTCAACCACACGCCAACAACAAGACGGTGACGGCGTGCAACAAGCAGTTGTGCACGTGGTGGCACGACAATGGCGAGATCAGCACCGCCCGCATGGTGCAGGTAGGCAACGTCCGACAGTCACGTAGGTACCTGGTGCAAGTGAGCATCGCCGATGCCAGCGACTATTACGACTCTTTCACCTACGAATCGATTCCCCGCAACGGTCGGGGTCGCATCTACTCGCCGTGGGATCCCCCAGATAGCGACACCTTGAGCGATGTGGATGGCATCAGTATTGAGCCCAGCGAGGGCATAAATATGGCGTGGTCCCAGGTCGAGTATTCTACAGATCTTGATGTCAAGATTTCGACACGCGACGGCTCACGTCTCCCTGGCCCGTCGGGCGTCAAGGTCCGTCCGACATCCATCCCATATCGCATCCGCTCATCTGAAGACGGAGGCATTATCATCCGCGTGCCGTACGACCCGAACGGCCGGAAGTTCTCGGTCGAGTTCGACAACGATTTATACACGTACCGATCCGACGGCTTGAACTACGTCAGCTCGGGCGGTACTGTTGTAGGTATCGAACCGAGAAACGCACTGGTCATATTTGCGAGCGCCTTTCTGCCAGACGAGATGATCCCCCCCATCGACGGGCCCGACACCAAGGTCATGACTCCGGGACCGATCAACCAGGGCGACTAGGGGACGTCCGGCATCCTGTACTTCCCACCGGGGGTATACTGGATGAACTCCAACCGACAGGGCCAAACACCCAGAATTGGCGAGAACCACATGCTGCTGCACCCCAACACGTGCTGGGTGTACCTGGCCCCCGGTGCCTATGTCAAGGGCGCGATCGAGTACTCGGCCCAGTCCGACTTCTATGCAACGGGCCACGGCGTGCTGTCAGGCGAGCACTACGTGTACCAGGCCAACCCGACGACGCACTACCAGGCTCTCAAGAGCGACGCCACTAGTTTGCGCATGTGGTGGCACAACAACCTGGGCGGCGGCCAGACGTGGTACTGTCAGGGCCCGACCATCAACGCGCCGCCGTTCAACACGATGGACTTTCACGGTAGCCCCGACATCAGCACGCGCATCTCGGACTACAAGCAGGTGGGCGCATTCTACTTTCAGACCGACGGGCCGCAGATGTATCCCAACAGCGAGATCCACGATGTCTTCTACCACGTCAACGACGACGCCCTCAAGACGTACTACTCCAACGTGACCCTGGCACGCGCCATCATCTGGAAGGGCCACAACGACCCCGTTATCCAGATGGGCTGGGCCAGCCGCGACGTCCGGGGGGTGACGCTGCAGGACCTGTACGTTATCCACACACGCTACATCAAGTCCAAGATGGACGTGCCGTCGGCCATCATAGGGGCGTCGCCCTTGTACGACCCTGACCCCGAGGCTGGTCGAGACCCCGCGGATCCGGTCGACTCCACCAAGTCCATCAGCATGACCATCTCCAACCTCGTGTGCGAGGGCCCGTGTCCGGCACTGCTGCGCATCACGCCGCTGCAGAACTATCGCAATTTTGTGGTGCGCGACGTTGCGTTTCCTGATGGGTTGCAGGTTGGCGGTATTGGGACGGGCGAGAGCATCGTGTTGGCCGCCGGAGGCGTCGAGTTGGGCGTGACAATCTCAAACTGGACCGTCGGCGGGGAGCGGGTGACGATGGAGACCTCCCAGAAAGATTCGCTGGGGCAGTTGAACATCGACATGTCGTACTGGGGGCAGTGGAGGGTCGAGTGATGGGTATTGTTCTGAGCAGCGTGTCTATGGAGCGAAAGTATGTATTAGGAACGGCCATGACTATAGGATAGTAGCTACACCAGCGTTCGTGTTTCTGCATACACAGATGCCCAATGCACACCCCGTGAAACCTTTGGGAGGTGAGGTAGTTGGTATCTGTTCTCTCCAACATGTTGTCACTCTGCTATCGCATATCTCGGACACTTCACTACCGTTGGCATCTAGGTTGTCTCAAACCATTCCTGGGCTTGCTCGTGCTTGAGAAGTCGTTATTCGCACTTCATCCCACGTTCGCCTGCATTAGCCAGAAGTTGGCCGTGTCCACAAGACGCGTCGTCGGGCTGAAACAGCAACGGAGAACCACCGTGGGAGCAGTGTTTTGTCTATTGTTTTTATAGGTTTACCTACCAAGAAAACCAGCATATTTTTAGAAACAGGATCAACGTTGACAGTATTGCGTACGGTTACCTGCCCTTGGGTATGTGGCGGCAACTACCAAATCTCCATCTCCCGACTACTGTCGCGAGTCTCCATCACTCTGTAGGGAAAGCGGCAGGAGAAGGTCAATGGTGATGTACCTACTGTGCTTGGTTCGGCGCAGTTGTCGTACGTGGCATTGCTTCCAGATGAAAGTGGGGCTCAGGGTTGATGTGAAAGAAATGCAGCGGGTGGTGTGGGGGTATCAAGCGATCGGCTACTTAACACCCCACCTGCCCCTCTCGCCATGTTCTCTTGTTCCTTCCTTTCTTCAACCATTCCACCTACCTTCTCAGGGCCCCTTCTGAAAACGCCAATTCCGGCCTCGTTCCAAGAGGCCGACGTAACACCCTGCAGGAATGGGAGCAACAGTCGTCACAGGCACATCATGCGCTCGTCTCGTCGCATCAATATTCTTCCAACCCCAGCAGCGAGCTTAATCACAATAATGCCTTGGACTTTACCGACTTTGGACTGTTGACTGATCCCTCATCATGGGACCTGGGCCCGCACGCCGCCAACTTGGGCAATCCTTTCGGCCTTGATCCCATCCCGCAGCACACCTCCAGCTTCCCCACGCCGGAACTCGAATTCGACTACGCGCCATGCCTCGACGTCTCGCCGCCTGCCTTTGACTTCTTCCCCTCCCTGCCCTCAGGCCCCGCCACCGCCGCGGGGTTTGTGACACCGTCTTCCCTCAGCAACACACCGCCCACCACCACCCTCCCGTCGCCGCCGGCCGCCGCGCCGCTCCAGCCAGATGACCCGGACCCCGTCCTCTTCCTGGGCCTCAAGCTGCCGCCGCCCAACAAGCCCGGACGCCGCTCCGCCGCATCCCTGACACGGCAGCACCACGGTGTCGTCGACGGCCGCGTCGGCAAGAAACGCGCGGCCTCGCCCGCCGATGCCGACCCGGAGGCGGTGTCGCGGCGGGCGCGCAACAATATCGCGGCCAAGCGGTACCGGCAAAAGAAGCTGGACCGGATCGAGGAGCTCGAGGGCCAGGTCAAGGAGGTGACGGAGGAGCGGGACGGGCTGCGGCTTCGGCTGGCGCGCCAGGAGGCCGAGGTGGCGGCGCTGAGGGAGATGCTCGAGATGAAACAGAAGGGGGATTCGGATTGAGACGGTAGATGTTTGGGTATGGGGTGGTTCTTGATTGGGTGGGGTTACAGTTGTGTGTGGTAAATACAGGATGATGTTGCTCCATGTTTTATTTGTGAAGAATACGCATGCCTTGTGATGAGTGTGTGAAACTCAAGACGCTGCCGCAACTGTCGGATATCATTGATTTGAACATGTTGCTATTCGTCTGGAATACGAGACCAGGTGGAATACGATACAAAATACGATACCGGGTAAAATACGAAAACGGAATTACAGATTCCGGTTGAGGCGGAAATACGGCGCCATCCCCTGTCAGCATCTTAGCGTGTACCAAAAGTGACAATGAATGCATGAGAAACTGAGAATTGAGAATTCATCGGCCTCAAGTAGCCCAATCCTTTGGCAGATCAAATGGACCTCGAGGAATGCAACCTTGTTGCCCTCTCTAACTTCAGAGGCAAGGGCGCCAATCCTCGGGGGACTGCAGATCTGATGGCACCGTGCCGTGTGCCTATCAAATGAATCATCGTTCGTCAGACCCCGTTCATCGGCCCTGACAAGCTCGCCAAGATCAGCAAGGTTCCGCGTTCCCAGGTAGAAACTGTCGAGAACTTATGCAATGGTTGGCTCTGGCACGTGCGAGACATAGCCGGGCACAGAGGACTTAATTCCGGGCAGATCGTCAAAAGGTGGATGCAAGGTATCACAGGCTTTTCGGAGTTTGGGCCGGATTTATAACAAAGCGCTGCTCGGAGGGATGTTCGTTCCAGTTTACTCAGCATGGAAGACGGCTAAATGCCTAAACCCGATCGATAAGCGCTGCCCAGCCGAGCTGGATTGCGGCAGGTGGGGCATCGTCGAAGCCAAGACTGGACCTTGCAACCGTTTTCACTTTTCACGCCCAATTCCTCGCCCGTGGTGGGCGTTGGATCAAGGCTGCGCGGCGTACATGTACATATCAGGGTGGGGGAGGGGGGTGATGCAAACTGATTCATCTGGATCGTATTAGCACGCCTTTTCCGGGCTGCCGTGCGCATCCCGGCGTCCCGGCCTGTGATTCACAAGCACGCTTACCGCGCATGCAGCAGGGCCCCTGTGTCCTGACCCTGCATGATGACAAACACCAAAACTGGCTGGACGCTGGGAAACTGGGATCGAGAGATAAGGGGCCGGATCGCCTGTTTTTTTGGGGGTCATTTCTGATGCAGCCTGGGATGTTATTTGTTCTCTCCAGTGCGCTTGCAGCAGGTTGTCGACCTCAGTTTCTGTAGCGGCCGTTGGATTCGGATTTTCCATCTCGAACGCTGGACTCGGCGCACACAGCACTGTCCTTCCTCCAACCACTCCCACCCCCCTGTTCTTCATATTTTTTCTTCTCTTATTTTTTGAGATATTGTTTGCTTGCCTGCCCGTGCCCGTACCATGTGGGGGACTTCGTCCGAGGAGACGATGCGCCAGCGGGCAGCAGACAGGCTTCCCGACTCGCTTCACCACCGGGATGAGACCCGATCCCCACCACATGCACCCCCCCACCACGAGGGCGGCTCGGACGAGAACACCAGAATCCCCCCCTCCCCCGAAATCGAAGGAACATGGGGCGAGCGCGATGTCGGCGGGCCGGTGGACCAGCGCCTGGCCATGCACGACTTCGAGGAGCTGCAGCATGAGCTCACCACCCGACTGACCGCCACGCGGTCCCACGCCGCAGCCTCGCAGAAGTCGGAAAAGAGCAGGGCGGGCTTCTTCCGGCGCATCACATCCCGTGCAAGCGGCACATCGAAGGCGGCCCCGGCGGGCAACCAGGCCGACGACGGGGAGAACAGGAACGAGGACTCGGCGGACGACGATGACGACTCGACCGAGGATGGGTTCCAGCTCGAGCAGTTCATGCGCGATGGCCACCTGGAGAAGCGGACCGAGTCGGGCGAGTCGACCAAGAAGGTGGGCGTGGTGTTTCGGAACCTGACGGTCAAGGGCGTCGGCCGCGGCGCGAGCTTTGTCCGGACTCTTCCGCGGGCGATTCTCGGCACATTCGGCCCCGACTTGTACCGGCTGCTACGCGGCCTCATCCCCGGGACGCGCGTCGGCCGCGGGGCCGAGCTCCGCACGCTGCTCCACGACTTCACCGGCGTCGTGCGGCACGGCGAGATGATGCTCGTGCTCGGACGGCCCGGCAGCGGATGCAGCACCTTCCTCAAGGTCATTGCCAACAGCCGCGACAGCTACGCCGCAGTCGAGGGCGACGTCTCGTACAGCGGCATCCCGGCCGCCGAGGCGCGCAAGCACTACCGCGGCGAGGTCGTCTACAACGCCGAGGACGACCAGCACCTGCCGACGCTGACCGTGGGCCAGACGCTGCGGTTCTCGCTCCTCAACAAGACGCGGAAGAACCTGCGCGGCGAGGTCGGGGTCATCATCGACGCCCTGCTGCGCATGTTTGCCATCAAGCACACCGAGCACACGCTGGTCGGCAACGCCTATGTGCGCGGCGTCTCGGGCGGGGAGCGGAAGCGTGTCAGCATCGCCGAGACGCTGGCCACCAAGAGCACCGTCGTCTGCTGGGACAACTCCACGCGCGGCCTCGACGCCTCGACGGCCCTCGACTACGCCCGGTCCCTGCGCATCATGACCGACGTGTCGGACCGGACGACCATCACGACGCTGTACCAGGCCGGCGAGGGCATCTACGAGCTGATGGACAAGGTCCTGGTGATCGACGAGGGCCGGATGCTCTACCAGGGGCCCGCCAACGGGGCGCGGCAGTACTTTGTGGACCTGGGCTTCCATGCGCCGGAGCGGCAGACCACGCCCGACTTCCTCACCTCGCTCTGCGACCCGACCTCGCGGCAGTTCCGCGACGGCTACCAGGACCGCTGCCCCAAGACGGCCCGGGAGCTCGAGCAGGCCTTCCGGGCCAGCGCCGCCTACAAGACGCTCGTCGCCGACGTCGACGGCTTCGAGCAGCACCTCCACACCACGGACCACGCCGACATGCAGCAGTTCAAGCACTCGGTGCAGGCGCAAAAGTCCAAGCGCGTGACGCCGCACTCCAACTACACCATCCCGTTCTGGAAGCAGGTCGTGGCATGCGCCCGCCGCGAGTTCTGGCTGATCGCGGGCGACCGGACGGAGCTGTACTCCAAGTACTTCACCATCCTCAGCAACGGCCTCATCGTCGGCTCGCTCTTCTACAACAGCCCGGCCTCCACCGCCGGCGGCTTCGTGCGCGGCGGCGCCATCTTCTTCGCCGTCCTCTTCCTCGGCTGGCTCCAGCTGGCCGAGCTCATGAAGGCCGTGTCCGGCCGCGACATCGTCGCGCGCCACAAGGAGTACGCCTTCTACCGGCCCAGCGCCGTGACCCTCGCCCGGGCCCTCGTCGACTTCCCCGCTCTCGTGTTCCAGGTCATCATGTTCGGCGTCCTCATGTACTTTATGGCCGGCCTCGACCTGACGCCGTCCAAGTTCTTCATCCAGCTCCTCTTCACCTACACGACCACCTTCTGCATCACGGCCATGTACCGCATGTTCGCTGCCGTGTCGCCGTCCATCGACGACGCCGTGCGCTTTGCGGGGCTGGCCTTCAACCTTCTCGTCATCTACACCGGATACGCCATCTCCAAGCCCAAGCTGCTGTCGGAGAAGATCTGGTTCGGCTGGCTTGCCCACATCAACCCGGTAAGCACTGGCCCGTCCAAGTCCAATGGGGCGTTTCTAACCCGTCGCAGCTCAGCTACACCTTTGAGGCGACCTTGTCCAACGAGTTCCATGGCCGCATGATGGAGTGCGCGCCCGAACAGCTGGTACCGCAGGGGCCCGGCGTGCTGGCCATCAACCAGGGCTGCGCCCTCCCGGGTGCCCGGCTGGGGAGCACCAGCGTCTGGGGCGACGACTACCTCCTCGCCGCGTTCGACTACAAGCGGGCCCATCTGTGGCGCAACTTTGGCGTCGTCATTGCCTTTTCGGTGCTCTATCTCCTCGTCACCGTCGCCGCGACCGAGCTGCTCTCGTTTGGCGGCGGGGGGGGCGGCGCGCTCGTGTTCAAGAAGTCCAAGCGGGCCGCCAGGCAGCTCAAGCCTGCCGCGCCGGCGGACGAAGAGAAGGGGGCCGAGTCGGGAAGCTCGTCGTCCACGGCCGTGCCGTCCGGCGCGGGCGGATCGGCCGAATCGGCGCTCAAGGGCCTGACGGGAAGCGACCGGGTGTTTACCTGGGAGGACGTGACGTACACGGTGCCGACGCCGGCCGGCCCCAAGCGGCTGCTGAACGGCGTCAACGGCTATGCCAAGCCCGGCGTCATGGTCGCGCTCATGGGCGCCAGCGGCGCCGGCAAGACGACGCTCCTCAACACGCTGTCGCAGCGCCAGACCGTCGGCGTGGTCGACGGCAGCATGATGGTCGACGGCAAGGCGCTGGCCGGCGACTTCCAGCGCAGCACCGGCTTCGTCGAGCAGATGGACCTGCACGAGGACTCGGCCACGGTGCGGGAGGCCATCGAGTTCTCGGCGCTGCTCCGCCAGGACCGCCGCACGCCGCGCCAGGACAAGCTCGACTACGTCGACACGGTGCTCGACCTGCTGGAGCTCCACGAGATCCAGGACGCCATCATCAGCTCGCTGGGCATCGAGCACAAGAAGCGGCTGACCATCGGCGTCGAGCTGGCGGCGCGGCCGTCCTTGCTCCTCTTCCTCGACGAGCCCACCAGCGGCCTCGACGCACAGTCGGCCTTCTCCATCGTCCGGTTCCTGCGCAAGCTCTGCGCGGCGGGGCAGTCCATCATCTGCACCATCCACCAGCCGTCGTCGGACCTGATCCAGCAGTTTGACCGCATCCTGGCCCTCAACCCGGGCGGCCGCACCATCTACTTCGGCCCTGTCGGCCCCAGCGGCAGCGCCGTGGTGCAGTACTTTGCCGACCGCGGGGTGCACTGCCCGCCCGGCCGCAACGTGGCCGAGTTCCTGCTCGAGACAGCCATCAAGGGCGGGCGGCGGGCCGACGGGTCGCGCATCGACTGGCCCGACGAGTGGCGCGCGTCGCCCGAGAACAAAGAGGTCCTCGCCGAGATCCAGCGCCTCAAGGCCGAGCGCATCGCCAAGACGGCGGCCGACGCCGGGGCGGCCGACGCGGTGCCGGCGGCGCAGCACGAGTTCGCGGCGCCCGTCACGCAGCAGACCCTGCTCCTCACGCGGCGCATGTTCGTGCGGCAGTGGCGCGACCCGTCGTACCTCTACGGCCGCCTCTTCACGGCCGTCGTCGTCGGCATCTTCAACGGCTTCACCTTCTGGCAGCTGGGCGACAGCGCGGCCGACATGCAGAACCGCATGTTCACGTGCTTCCTGATCATCATGATCCCCGCGACCGTGCTCAACGCGGTGCTGCCCAAGTTCTTCACCAACCGCGCGCTGTGGCAGGCGCGCGAGCACCCCAGCCGCATCTACGGCTGGGTCGCCTTCTGCACGGCCGAGGTGCTCTCCGAGATCCCGGGGTCGCTGGCCGCCGCCGTGCTGTACTGGCTGCTGTGGTATCTGCCCACGGGCATGCCGTACGACGCGCCCACCGCCGGCTACGTCTTCCTCATGACCCTGCTCTTCTTCCTGTTCCAGTCCAGCTGGGGCCAGTGGATCTGCGCCTGGGCCCCGAGCTTCACCGTCATCAGCAACATCCTGCCATGCTTCCTCGTGGTGTTTGGCCTGTTCAACGGCGTCGTGGTGCCGTACAGCCAGCTGAACGTCTTCTGGAAGTACTGGGTGCGTACCTCCCACCCCCCCTCTCTTGCCATGTACCGACACTGACCCCCGCCATTCACAGCTCTACTGGGCCAACCCCAGCACCTACTGGGTCGGCGGCGTCCTCGCGGCCACGCTCTCCGACCAGACGGTCCGCTGCGCCGCGAACGAGGCGGCCTACTTCAACCCGCCCTCGGGCCAGACCTGCCTGGACTTTGCCGGCGAGTTCGTGCGGCAGGCGCGCCAGGGCTATCTGATGAATCCCGGCGACACGGCCAACTGCGGCTACTGCCCGTTTGCCAACGGGTCCGAGTACCTGGCCACGCTCGACATCGCGCCCGACGTCAAGTGGCGCAACTTTGGCATTTTCCTCGTCTTCTGCGTCACCAACTGGCTGCTGGTCTACTTCTTTGTGTACACGGTCCTCGTCAGGGGCTGGACGTTTGGCTTCGGGCCTCTTTTCGCGGCGGCGGACAGGGCCATCGGTGCGGCCAAGGGCGTCTTCAAGAAACGGCCCGAGGGAGCGCAGACGGCGGCTTGAGCGGGCGTGGTTTTGCGGTTTCGTGCTTGGTCAGACTGCGTGGTGGCGCGTGCTCGTAGAGAGATAGAGAGATGCCGAAATGTCTGGGTTTCCTCCACCTGCCTACCCCACCCGTAGTCCTTACCCACTCCCCGCCCAGGGAAACCCCACTCTGCACCGCACCGTCCACATCCTATTAATACCCTCCTGCCTCATCCAGCGGCAATCACAACAACCCCTTCCACAAAGCACTGGGCATTGGACTGGGAGCCTGCCACGTCCAAACGTAGGCAATGGCACAGCATTGTTTCTCGTGTAGGAAGGAAAAACGAACTAGAAGGATGCCACACGAACGAGGCGAAAACAATGATGGCAAGGCAGGAAGTTGGTCGTGGACAACAAACAAGAAATGAAACCACAATATCCGGATAGAAGGAGGAGGTGACATCGCCAGCCAACTGCAATGTGATTGGCGGGCAGCAGGAGATTAGATGCAGGGGTCGGGTCGCTGGCGGTGGGTAAATACAGAAGCCACGAGCCTGCAGTGCAGTCACGCAGTGCAGGGCAGCTGCACGATCCTAAACGCCTCCTGCGACCTCTTTTTGGTGGCGTCGACTGACATGTCCCACCACAGCAATGGCCCCGGCGACAAGCCGCAGCCGGCCCTGCTCCGCCGCCGCCCCAATGCGGCGCTCATTGCCATCGCATACCTTGCCGTCTTGCTGACGCCGTGGATCGTGACGTGCGTGCTGGGGTCGCGGACGGTCTGGCAGTCGGACAACAAGTCGCACTCGGGCGCGCTCTCGTCAGCCACCGCGGCCTCGCTCCACCGGGTGGCATATCTGGTGGAAGTGCTCAATGCCGTGGCGGCACTGGCGGCCGTGCCCGTCATTTATGCCCTGCTGGCCCGCGCCGCCGTCGTCTTTTCGCAGCGGACAGACATCAAGAAGACGCTCGGTGTGCGGCAGCTGTTTGCGCTCGCCGACCGGAGGTTCCTCTCTCTCTGGCCCCGCGGCCCCGCGACGACGGGCAAGGCCGGCACCCGTCTTGCTGCCGCGGGCGCCGTGCTCGTTCTGCTGGGTGAGCTTTTCCCTCGCACTCCTCGGCCCGCGGCTTTGGCTCACAGACCGCGCAGCCCTGGTCCTCCCGCCAATCCGCGCCATCTTGGTCCACAGCGAGATCAAACGTTTCCCAGAGGCAGCGCAGTACTCGAAGCCACCGCAGCACTCGGCCGAGGTTAGTGTGTTTCCCGACCAGCTTCCCAACGGCTGGGTTGCCACCCGTGTCGCGCTTGACCCCAAGATACGCCACGTCGCAAGCGTCGACCGCCGCCATGTCGTTGAAAAGACGCGGCAGGCTCTGATCAACAGCTTCCCGGCCGAGTGGAAGGCCCGGACGTGGTACGACCTGCGCGTGGGGAAGGGCTACCCGCCCTACTTTGCCTCGGCGGTGCCGCAGAGCACGACGACAGGCTTGTACCGGCAGCACGCGCTGCGCATGAACAGCAGTGTTTCGTGCGAGTTCATGCTCGAGTCAGACTTCCCCCAAACCTGTCCCGGGAGAGAGAAGCCGTACAGGCTGGAAACCACGTATACGTCCGGCACGAACCTGACAGTCAAGGTCTGCGTGCCCGACGCGAACGCGGCGCCCTGGGACTTCGAGCCCGCATCCTCGGACTTGTATATCATGGACCGCCAGGAGTTGTCCGAAACCCTGTGGATCGACGTGATGTTCAGCCGCATGCCCCCCAACCAGAGCTTCCGCAGCCAGCGGGTGGTCAAGTGCACGGGCGACACCACGTCCGGGTATTTCGAGCTGGGAAATCACTTTAATGGGGGCCAAGCCGGTCCTTTGCTGTCCAACCTTCGCTTGCCCATCCGGCGCCCCCAAAACAAGAACGAGTTTACCTACGATCTGACCAGGTGAGTTGGGGTTACCATGCGGCCGTCTCCCGCACATCAGCCACGTACTAACCACCCTGGCCCCGCCGCCCCCCCCCTCACTCTAGCCTCCCACTTCCCTCAGAGTTGTTGGGCCGAGACTACGGCGCCGACACGCAGGGCCGCGTACGGGACGCTATCAACCCCCTCGCCGTGGGCCCGCTATCCATCGCGGCACACGCCCTCTTCGGCGAAGACTCCTTCTTCGACCTGGCCAACAACATCACGAACCCCGACTCGTCCCTCTCCGACACCCTCTGCCGAATCAGCCCGATCCCGTTCCAGCGCACCCACGCGTCCCTCCGACGCTGCGAGCCGGGCTGGGGCCCTTACGCCACCAACGTCCCCTCGCAGTACGCCACCAACTTCACCAACTGGGCCGACGACCGCGTGTTTGGGCTGCTGGACCTGATCACCACCAAGAGAAGGCCGAAGTTCGGCCCCGACGCCGACAACCCGCTCAGCACCGCCATGTACCACGCCGCGCAGGCCGTGCTGGAGGCCGCGGCCGTTCCGCGCGGCAGCAGCAACTTCGACCGCCCGAACCAGATCTGGCGTGCCGAGGGGCTCGAGGTCCGCACCCACGTCGTCTCGCGCGCCGCGCTGGTTGTCGTGTCGGTCCTGATGGGCCTGCAGGTGCTGGGGATCCTGGCGCTGCTGTGGTACGGCTACAGGATGCCGACGTGGACCGACACGCTGGACGCCTTTGCGCTGGCGAGGCTCCTCGGGCAGTGGGGCCAGAGGACCGGCGGCCTGTTTCCCGGGGATGGCCTGTGGGAGCTGACGGCGGAGCAGCGCGAGGCGATGGCCGTGACGGATGCGCTCGTGGGTGTCGAGCGGCCGGCGGCCGACGGGCCTGCCGGGGAGACGGAGTATCTGCTCGGGTTTGGCGGCCCTGGCGTTATTTCCCGTCGCATGTACAAGCCTGCCAAGGCTGAGGGCTCCGAGTCCGCGGTCGAGTTGAATGACCTGGCTTGACCTCAGGAGTAGTCGCCTTGGCCTTGGCTTGAATTCATTTCTCACATTCTCTGCGTGTGGCCAATCCGTGCTTGCTGCAGTGGTGGTGGATCCTTATTCCGTTCGAGTCTCGAAGCTTATGGTCGGCACATAATTCACCCGTCGGTTCTATTCTGGAAGTGTCAGCCAGTCTGTCCTCTTTCACCCACGGACCAGCCAACGCGCGCAAGATCGGGTAAGGCCGCGGGGTACTGCGCCAAAACGGGGCGAGGCGGTCCAACTGGTGTGGTGTGAGTGGTGCTATCTCGGCGCATGCAGGTTACACTCGGCGGCAGGCTTACCTCTTGGCACGGGGGAACTCGCCCACACCGGAACATCTTGGGACCTCACAGCGCCAGCATGTGGCGAGATGGGGCTCTATTCTGATGATGGAGAGGAAGCCAGAGATGGCTGGGCGCTATCTACAGAGTGCCCAAGGTGCCAACAGAACATCAGTTGAAGACCCCTCAGTCATTAAGACCAGGAGACGTCGTGCCAGCTTCGGGGCCTTGTTCTCCGGGCTGACGGGAGGGTTGGGGCGTGGCCAATGTGACGCGGGTACTGGGATTCCCGACACTGACCTGCCGGCCTGTCAACACCAAGGTTGCCCACTATCGATCGTCCACGACCCGGGTCAGCAAGCCTTGAGAAACGAGTCAGAATGCTAATTTTACATCCCGTCGTGGAGAAACATGGGGGCTATGACGGGCATGACGCCCCGCCGTGCTGGTCAGACAAGGCCATCGCAGTAAACCAGGGGCCATCGCAGGGACTGAGATGCAATTCCAGCCATCCAATGCTGACAACCGGGGGGGCCTACATGTCTATAAAGGAAGGCGTCTTGTCATCATCTCTGTTGCCCTGAACCAACAGGACCCAACCCACCTTCAACTCCGCCGCCACTCTCAAAATGAAGCTCCAGCTCCTCGCCGCCTCAGCCGCTCTCCTCGTGGCCTCGGTCTCGGGCTTCCCCACCCCGCAGGCCGGCAACGACGCCCTCATCCCCGACACGGACGGCCCAGCTTTCGACGCCGAGGCCGTCGCGGCTGTGCAAGCCCGTGGCCTCCTCCACGGCACAGACGACGGGCCCGGCGGTGACGCGGACGCTGACACGGTTGACGTGCTGGCGACGCGCAGCCTGGCGGTGCCCGATCTGGAGGGATCTTCGGCATTTGATGCCGCGGGTGCTTTTGATGCCGCGGTTGTTGAGGCCCGCGACGTTGACGCTGAGACGGACGGATTGTCGGACCATATCGAGGGTTTGGAAACCCGCCATGCGAATACTGCCGCGGACGAGTCGGCAGCGGCTTTTGATGCTGAGGTTGTGGCAACCCGCGACGTCAATGCCGGCGGAGAAGAGGCTGTGGATGATGGCGAGGAGTAGCGGAGAAGAGGATGGGTTGGGTTGCGGGGAGGAGTTGAGGATGCCAGATTTTTCGTTTGTCTGTCTCCTTTGCCTGTTGTATTTTGCGACCTACCTCGAATGTCCGGTATATGTACTTCTCGTTTCACCACTGGCTGCTGCTGCAGTGCTTTGTGACATTGCCTTGACATCACCGCCATGTGGAGAGCTGAGATGCAAAGTTCAGACCAACAGGCGGACTCAGAGAACTCCATTGTTAGGGCTGGACGCTGGGAATGGAGGAAAAAGATAACGGGAGGGAAAGGAAAAAGAATATGGCTTGTGAGAGACACACAATTCACGATCCACCCAGGGGTCGAACCTGGAACCTCCTGATTACTTCATCGTAGTCAGACGCTCTGCCATTGAGCCAGCGGACCTGTCATTGGATTGTTGGAGCAAGACGAAGATTTGGGGATCAAGGATGCAGGATCAGATGCGGGAATTTGAGTTTTTTTCTGTGTGTGGAGACGGCTCGGGCCGATCCCCCGGCCCCGCTTAACCCCGGCCGGCTCCGCTCAACCCCGGCCCCGCTCTCCGGCCCCCGACCACGATGCATAAGTGATCGGTGAAGGTTGGCGTTCCAGATTGTTCCTGTGTTGGCAGGCAAGACAAAAACCAGTCCCCCATACCAAAGACCATGGTAAGGGCTCGTTTTATGGAATTGGAAGGACTGAATGAGAGGTTCAGGTAAGAGGTCATCTCTTTCCCTGCCCCGGCTCCGAACACAATGGGTAAGCCAGCGTTAATTACCGACAAAGCAGTTCACATGAAGAAAACGGTGCCAGAAAGGTCATTTGTCGCCTCGCATGAATTCACAAGCAATCCACAGCCGGACCGCATCTGAGAAAAAGGCATCATTGTTCCAGCGCCGAGTGAAAGTCGTAAGAGATTTACTATTCACAACACTTTGTAACTGGACAGCACCACACTGGCAAGACTATTCACTAGATAACTCCAATGGTTATTTCTCCAACTCTATCCACAGCTGCAGTGAGGACAATGGTGCAGGGTACGGTCCAGTGTGCAAGTGGATGGTTGGTTGCCCCGCAACGGGAAGGGGCAGTAAACAATGGTGGAAGTTTCACAACTTGGTTTTTTCTTTTTTGCGGTTGAAGACTGATTCCATGCTTGAGCGATGTCTGTGTGCCTGTACCCCATTACTGTGCATTTCCACGTCGTGCTTTAGGAAAGAAATGATGATGGTTACAGGTTGCAGATAGTTAATATATCCTATTTCAACTCAAGTGAGACACCACAATACAGACAGTGTAGGTATGGGACGCCGTCCATGCTCACAAGACTGTGCGTATCCAAGTATCCCAGTCACAAGGAAGGCCCAGCTTTGCGCTCCGAAACCTGGGACGGCATCTTGAAAACTGCTGGGTCCCAGACCCGCGGCTCCACCAGTGTAAGCGCTCACACCATATGCTGGGACGGTTTTGTCGCGCGCTATTGAGTCGACGATGCGATATCACTTGGATTGAGATTCGTAGCAGTAGTATTGTGTTTTCTGCGAATAAGGAGGACCCGCTTGTTGGACCCGCGGAATCATAGTTCAGACCGGTTCGGAAAATTCTGTATTAAATCGGCAACGGAGGGGCGATCTCTTCCCTCAACTCTTCCTTCTCACGCAACACCCGACAACCTCTGTGTTTCTGCCTCGCTTCTGCCGCTTCCGCCGCTTACGTTCTCGAGCCGCCGCGAGCTCGCCCTCCTGCTCCCTCCTTGCCCTCGCCGCCGCGGTCGTTGTGTTGTGCCGCCCTCACGCCCGCGCGCACTCGCCGTGCCGCGTTGCCCGCTCGCCCCCGCCGTCGCCGTCGCCGTCGCCGTCGCGAACAACGCGCGGTTTCTTTTCCTCGCCAAACCAAGATGGTGAGCGTTTCCGGTCGTCCGTGGCTCAGCCTCTCCAACGAGGTGTTGGGCAGGATCTGCGAGCAGTTCTGCCCGCACTGCGCTGGAGAGGACTGTCTGGGCCGCCCGGCCAGTGACTTTGCTGGTCCGGAGTACTTCGGTACTCTGGACGCGTTGACCAAGGTCAACGTGAGAATCGGTCGGCAAGCCCAGCTTGTCCGGCACCACTTCTTCTCCGGCAGCTGCCACTCGCTGCCCAAGTTTGTCCGCCTCCTGGTCGACAGACCGGCCCTCGCGGCGCAGGTTCGGGTCGTCCGCCTCGGCGACGACGACCAGCAGCCCTGTGTCCTCGACGGGCTGGACGGCCAGGATGTGGCCAAATTCTGGGCGGCGGTGATGCCCGAGTTCTGCGTGCCCTCGTCGCCGGGCGAGATGGTGTCGGCCGGACCACCGGTGGAGTTGGTCGAGTTGGCTCGGCAGACGGTAAGTTGTCAACCCATCCAGCGCGGGCCCAGCACTCGACGAGTTGTGTGATTTAATCGCAGTCCGAACTAACAACATTTCCCTTGCCAGTCTGGGGCCAACGCCCGTTTCAACGCCATCGCCCTCCTCGCCCTGGCCAAGGGCATCACGTCGATTGCCGTCCGGGGCGACTGGGCCACGGCGGTTTTCTCGAACCTGACCGACGCCGCCGCCATCGTTGCC
The DNA here is from genome assembly GCA_033297235.1 of Trichocladium antarcticum. Taxonomy (NCBI): domain Eukaryota; kingdom Fungi; phylum Ascomycota; class Sordariomycetes; order Sordariales; family Chaetomiaceae; genus Trichocladium; species Trichocladium antarcticum. The sequence goes on from MU853412.1 coordinate 767,724, forward strand.
CGCTTCTCGGACCATAGGGTCCAAACCCGCACCGGCCCTGCTCGGAGCAGCGCACTTCGCTGCGCCGACTTTACCAAGTTCGCCTTCCTGGAGCGCAAGCCGTGCCTCCTCACCTGGACTGAGATCCAGGCCATGGTCGATCTCTTCTCTTTTGCCAGACTGAGAGAAATCCGCTTCGTCAGCGGCGGCGACTGCGAGCTCGTCGGCTACGACATCGTCGAGAAGCTGGCCGACGCCAAGTTGGCGACCTACCTGACGAGGCTCGAGATCGACACCTCGCAGAGCGGCCTCTTCATCGACGAGGATACCTGGTCCGCGGCCCGCGGCCAGTTCTACACCATCCCCTCCCTGGCCGACTTCCCCAACCTGCGGCACCTCTCCCTCAGCGCCGACAGCATCTACTTCCCGAGCCAGTACCCGCGAGTGCTGCTGCACGACCGTGTCGACGAGGACGCGGCCATAGCCATGGACATGGACATGGACGACGGCCCGCGCTCGAGACTGGTCGACCTCCTCCCCGTCGGCCTGCGCACGCTCAAAATTACGGGCATCTACGCCATCCACACCGACGACGTCAAGGATCTGGCGCGCGCCTGCATCAACAGCAGCAGCAACAACAACAACAACAACAACAACAACAGCAGCCGCTTCGGAGCCCTGCGCAGGGTCGTGCTCGAGGCCGGCGGCATCACGGCCCGTGGCGAAGTCCCCTATCCCTTTCCTCGCAACATCGACGCCGAGGCTACGGGCGCGGCGCCGTATCAATACTTTGAGGACATGGCAGAGGATGCCGAGTTGGTGGGCGCATGCGAGAATGATGAGGTGGCGAGCATGTTTGCTGCTGCGGGCGTCGAGTACGAGTTCGACCAGCCCGAGTTCTTTTTTGACCGTTTCGCCGCCAACTGGTGGTATCAGTGAGTGGGAGGATGGTGGGTGGGATTCCGGTTATTTGGTGCTTTGTTTTGTTGTTTCCTCACTTGCAGCACGGCGCTACTGGCCGCTGGGAATGGACTCGGATGGGATTGAGGTCGCTGGTAGAGCGGTGGTTTGAGACTTTTCACTTTTACTGAGTAAACATGCGACAGCCAGGCTTTTTGCACTGCAGTCTCCATTCCCTCCATCGCCGCGTGATATCTTGAAGTCGATCCAACTCGTCGCTGCCCATGGGCCGGCAAAACAACCAGACTGTAGACATGACAAACCTTGCAAGAGGCCTCAAGGGTTTCAGGTCCCGTGTCCAGACACCCACCCCGGAAGGACATGCGCAAAGGCATTCCCGAGTCCCGCATACGCCAACCATGCCCACAAACACGCCCGTCCCAGCTTCAAAATTGCCAACTGGCCCAGGCCTCACAACTTCACTGCAACTGAGAAACATGTCAGATCACAGGGCGACGAGCCACGCCACATAGTCAGTAGTCAAGGTTAAAATTCAGGGCTCAACATAGGAAGCTAATCTGGTCGATGGACTTTCTGGGGCGTCGTTAAATGAGGGACAGAGTAAACGCAAAGCACAAGGTATAATCATAAATACAACAAATGAAAACTGATGGCAGCCGTCCTGCTACAGGTCTATAGGACAGCGTTACAGTGGAAACCAGGCATAATAAACAGAAGGAAGGCAAGAATCCCAAGAGAGAAGCGGCCCCATGGTATTGCCGTCACGGCTTGTGGCCGCTGCGTGGCCCCATCAAGCCTGGCATGTACCACCCCCGACCGGGCCCGGAAAGCGGTAGCGGGCCGGGTCGGTGTTCGCCGGATCTTTGCAGTCGGCGTATCCAATGACAAGATTGGAGTGTGCGGCCTCCCGGTGGTTGGCGGGGAAGAAGTGGACGCCGGAAAGCGGACTGCCGTTGAACACGCCGTTCAGGTTGCAGCAGCCCCGCGAGATGCGGCTAAGACGCAGGTGGATTTCCACGGCGCTGGTGACGATGTTGTGCTTGTTGTCCTATGCGGGAGGATCAGATGTCTGCACTCGTGTGGCTACAGGGTCTAGACGGGGAACTCACATTGCACCAGTACACGCCGACTTTGTCACGGCAGGCAATCCGGTGGCACCGGTTACCCTCGATCATCCATTTGCCCCCCAACCCGCGGAGCCTGGTCATGATTGCCTCGATCTGGCGCGAGTCTGCCGTGGCAATCTTGGTGTCGCTGCCGCACACCAGACGCCCGGGGACGTGCTGGTCCATCTCGCTGAGAGAGGGAACATCCATGACGAATTCGCGGTTAGTCTTCAGGACTTCATCCCATAGCGTCTGCAGGACAAGGTGTCAGTGGACAAGCATCGAAGTAGCTGGGCGGAGGCCTCGTGTATACATCAACCGAAGACGCGTAAATGGGTTTCCAGGCCTGGTCACGAAAGACTGGCCCCTCCCAGCGGAGCTGACCGGTGCCGCGCTTTTCCGAGACGGCCGCGGCGTGCACTCCCTAACAAGACGTCAGTCGGAACCCAACGGAGAGCAACTCGGTGCAGAGCCGTTTCGTACCTGGAGAGATGCCGCGGCGGCGATAAAGGTGACGAAGAATGCGACGAACCCCATATTGATGGTAGAGTGTAGTAAGCGAGAATGTAGAGTCTGAATAGTTAGCATCGCCAGCTTGGTTTATCGAGGAAGAAGGGAAAGGAATGGAGGTGTCTTTATAGGCATTGATACTCGGCCAGCAAGTACAAAGAACGATGTTTCGTTGCATCTTATCCCGAGGCACGGTAACCCACATCAGCACTATCCCAGTACTGAAAGACAGTTCAAACCCTGTTTGCTTCCATCCGCGAGCTGGTCAAAGAAGCTTTCGACAACCCCTGGCCCCACACCCAAAAATACCGCCAGCACTGGAAACAAGTCGCGGGCTGCATATGACTCGGCGTTACCGGCACTGCCGCCCGTTTACATAAAGAACGACCGGTCCAGTCTGCAAGTTTTTGCGCTGCGCCTTGTTCATCCAGCGGCAGCCCCGACCGATATCGAACTGCGAAAGACTTTACATTTAATCTACAGTGAAAGTGCTACAGCAGAGGGACCCGATCGGCAATAACGCCACGTCGGTGTCCTGGGCATAGAGCCAGTCCCCAAACACGCCAGCCATACTGGGCAGAACTGTGGCCTTGCAGGTACCATGTCTGCGGCACCGTAGTGGGCGTGGCCCCTCACAGCCGCGAATCATTCCGGCAAAAGCACGACGACTTGACAGGCACATCGGCCACCGCCAAGGCGAGATGCAGCTGCGGCCGGGTGATGCGCGCCTCGCTCTCGCGGCCCAGTCGTGTAAGACACTCGTGAAAGCCGTGGAGGGCCCAGACGTTGTTGCGGTGCTGCTGCGCACGCGGCAGCGTGTCGTCAAAGCCAAGATCGGCCGTGTAGACCGCCAGCGCCTCCTCGACGCGGCCCTGCTCCATGAGCAGCGCGCCGTAGGCGTGGCGGGTCGGCTGCATCCAGCCCCACGGCTCATCGTAGGGCAGCGCGTCGTCGAGCTGGATGGCACGCCGCAGGTGCTTCAGGCCGAGCTCGACATTGCCGCGGCGGTATTCCAGCTCCCCATCCATCATGGCATGGGCAATGGTGAGAATGTCCCGGCAGGTGTTGTTGAAGACGGTGCGCGACGTGGGCACCGCATCGAGTGCTTCCAGGAACAGTGTCCGGGTTTCGTCTGCTTCTTTCATGCGGCCCGTGTTGGCCAGCGCCACGACTTTGCCATAGTGGTACGTGGCCGTGGTCGCGCAATAGAGCTTGGGGTCGGCCGGGAGCGCCAGGTCGACGATATCCTGCCAGCGGCCGAAGCGGATCAGAATGTGTACCCGGACGGAGAGAAAGCCCTCGAGCCAGTCTGCCATCGGCGGCGACTCGACGCGGAGCAGCGCTTCCGGAAGGGTCTCCTCGAGCATGGTGGCCGTCTCGAGGGCAATCCCCGACTGGCCGGCAAACATGGCAGCATATATGCGGAAGTGATAGTTGTGACAGCGGTACAGGCTGTAGAAGTTTATCGCGCCGTCGCGACTGACAAACTTGGCATCGGCGCGCATGGCCTCGGTGTTGGCGCCGATTGCCCGTCTGTACTCTCCACAGAGCACGTCTAGATGCGACGGCATGTGATTCAGATGTCCGGCATCCGGGACCAGCCCACGCAGATTGTCGGCGAGCCGCAGGGCTTTCTCGGGATGGCTGGACATCTCCATGAGGTGGATATACAGATGTAACAGGCCTGGGTGCTGGGGGTGATCCGCCAGGCTCCTTTCCAGCGCCGCCTTCGCATCCATGGTTCGGGCCCCCGGCGCAGGATCGCCCGTCCGGATATTCCAGAGCTCCCACGGGGTGAGATTCATCAGCGCATCGACATAGATCGCCGTGGCGTCGGGGTGATGTGGGTGCTGCCGGTACACCGCCTCCATTGCTTCTGCGTATTTGTGGTTGGACGCATATCCCTGTGCCGGGGTTGCGCACTCTTGCGGGTAGCGATGCTGGAGCGCATCGACAAGTGCCCGTTCTACTGGCGATGCGGCGTGTGCGGTCTCAAGAGCCACCAGCACTGCGCGCCTTGCCTTCCGCATGTTTCTCTCAAGTTCGGCGTCGTCGAAAACGCCCCAGGGCTTGTTGTAATTCGGGCCCAGCGCGTAGGCAATGCCCCAGTACGCCATGGCACAGTCTCGGTCGTCGGCCGCGGCACGCTCGAAGCACCCGACGGCCTCTTCATGGTTAAAGGCATACGTCCAGACGAGCCCGCGGTTGTACCATGTCTGGGCCTTGCTGCTCGCTGTCGTTATGGGCATATGATGCCGCCCGAGATCGTAATAGCCGGCATCGGAGGCGTTCGCCAGATCGGGACGCATCGTGAATCTTGCGCGCGATCCTCGGTGACGGTCTGGGCGGTAGTCTGATATTCTGAAGAACGTGCGTGGCTGATTGGGGGTTCTGGGCCACTCCTACCCAATCTGCAGAAGAGCCATGCGACTGATGAGGTTGGTTCTCTTTCGCGTCTGCCGATGAACGAAATGCGGGGTTGAAGGTTCCAGGTTGGGCAGCGGCCCCCGCAACAGCCGAGCGAGCGAGCGTCGCGGCGCCATCCCACACTAACTTAGTGGCCGCCTTGGCACTTCCAGGGGGCCAACCAGCTGTCGCGCTCTGGCCACTCGCTGATGCTCCTCCCGCAAAAACCACACTGCATGGGGATCGACGGATTCGACATTCCTTTTCCGATGTAGGCGCGTTTTGGGGGTGCCATTTCAATGCTGGTCGTGATGCCCTCTCGGCTACCATGTCTCGATTCGGCAGGTTCGGGCTAAGACCATGGCCTCCCAATCGTCCACGTTGCCCGCTCCTTGGTGCGTTGCCCATCAGCATCAGGGAATGGCCGGGCTCGAGCCGGGAGATATAAAAGGGTACGAATGGGCGTTCAAAGATGCTTTGTGGGCAGTGACATCAGCGTTAAATCAGGGTCCCAGAGTGCCCGAGAACCTTGCACCCCCCACGGTCCACCACCACCCACCATGAAGCTTGTCGCAACTCTCTTCAGTCTGGCTCCGGCAGTGCTGGGTCTCCCCGCTGCCGGGCAACCAGTCGGATCCCTAGTCACCAGACAGACAGCCATCCAGATCACCGACCAATACCTATTCAGCATCACTCTGCCTGCCTTCACTGCCCGCCGCAACGCCCGTGACCCGCCATCCCTGATCTGGGATTCCGATGGCTGCAGCTCCTCCCCGGACAACCCGTTCGGCTTCCCATTCACCCCCGCTTGCCACCGACACGACTTTGGTTACAGGAACTACAAGTCTCAGCAACGGTTTACTGATGCCGGCAAACTGAAAATTGACAACAACTTCAAGACTGAGCGAGTCCCCCCGCCACATGAGCTTTTTGTGACAGCGTCTAATCATAATGAGGACCCGTAGTCTATACTACCAGTGCCGCTCCGTGGGCGCCAAGGGTGCCTGTGAAGCACTCGCAAACGTGTATTACACGGCTGTGCGGGCATTTGGTGGCAGCACCCAGGCCGGCAGACTCGTTGACGGCCTTGTCAAGGAGTACGAAGAGGCAGTGGCTATCTACAACAAGCTCGTTGCTGAGGCTCAGGCAAGTGGCGAGTTGTGGAGTCTTGAATAAGACATCATGTTGTTTCCTTGTCTTCTCATCTTCTCAAAATATCGTATTCATCCGTTCTTCCATTCTTCCGATTTCCTAAATCCAGGCGATCAAGGTCGGTGCAGGGGCCAGGGCCAGGATTTGGCCATCTGTCTAGGAGGGGCATGTAGTCCAAAACAGCTGTCTCTCTTCATAATGCTCAAGATTGTGTTTTCTGCTTTTCTTTTCTCCGCGGGCTGGGCGGATATACAATGCCAGCGAAACACAATACGACGCTTCAACTACATTTGTCCAAGTCCTCTCCTTCATCCGCAAGCGCGGCGTTGTACAGCTTCGCAAAAGCTGACCCCGGTAAGTCCAGGAGGGTATACGGATTGTCAAACTCTACCAGCCTTCCAGCGTCCAGGACCAAGACCTTGTCAAAGTCCATGATGGTGTCGATCTTGTGTACCACTGCAATAATCGTGTGATGGATGAACTTCTTGCGAATGAGGCGCTGCATTGTCTCCTCGGTCTTTGCGTCGATACTGCAAGAAACGAAACTGTGTCAGCAACGAACCAAAGACGCGACAGCAGACCAGTGGAAGAAAAGGTATTTACCTGCTGGTCGCCTCATCCAGAACGAGGATCGTGCTGGGTCGAAGCATGGCGCGGGCAAAGCAGAACAGCTGCTTCTGCCCGGCAGACAGGTTCACCGAGTCAATGTCGGCATCCAGGCCGCCATTCTTGTTGACAATCTCCCATAGCTGCACGCACTGGAGTGCCGCTGTGATGTCGGCATCCGAAACACCTCCCATGGGGTCCGCGTTGACCCGCACAGAGCCCTTGAGGAGGAAGGGGTGCTGCGGCACCGCCACGATGCGAGAACGGACCTGCTGCCTTTGCAGAGTGGCAATGTCCACGCCATCGACACGGATGGACCCCCCTTGCGAGTCCATGAGCCGAAAGAGACTCATGATCAGAGAACTCTTACCGCTGCCTGTCCGCCCGCAGACTGCGATCTTTTCGCCGGCCTTGATGGAGAGGGAAACATCCTTCAGGACAAGATCATCCCGGCTATATCCCAAAGAAACGGCATATCTGATTAGCAGAGAAAGAGAGCCCCGATGCCGGCAATCGGAAACTCACCTGTAAGAAGCACTGAGGTTCTCAAATTCAATCGCGCCAGCCGACGGCCAGCCTGGCGGAGGTTCCTGGTCCTCTCCGGGCCGATCCTCCGGCACCGCCGTGTTAGTAAAGCTCTTGATGCGAGCCACCGAGCCGATATGCATCTCGAGAGTCGTCCAGAAGGTGACCAGCAGCTTGATGTTCTGGCTGAACTGGATCACGTTGAGCATCGCGAGCCCGACGCCGCCAGCCGCGACGGTTCCGCGCAGTTCGACCACTAACACCATCAGCAGCACGGCAACGGCCGCGACGACCAGGTCCAGTACAAGCGTGAGCCAGCGCTGTACCGCAAACAAGAGGTAGAAGGGCCGCTGCGAGCGATCCAACAGTTTGTGGTTCTTCTCCTCGAGCGCATTCTGCCACCCGAAAGCGCGGATGGTAGCGAGCCCGCTGAGGGACTCTTCGAACAAGGAGTAGAGCGGGGCCTTGGTCTCGATATCCATCAAACGCAGCTGCCGCGAGGTGCGCAGGTAGAACTTTTGGATGAGGTACAACGCCAACAAGACAACCGGAAAAGAGATGGCCGCGTAGATCGACCCGACGCCGATGAGGGCCATCTGGGCAATGCACAAAACGAACGCTGTTGGGGGATATGTCAGTCTCGGGGGTTGGAACGGGTGGCGGAAATACATACTGGCAAAAGTGTTGAGCGCTGCGGTCGGCAGCTCCATATCGATGAGCTGGAGGTCCTGGCTGAAGCGATTCAGCGTGTCGCCAGAATCCGTGGTAGCGAAGAATGACATGGGGGCGCTGGAAGAAAGGCCTGTGTCAGTATTTCTTTGCCCGTTGAATGGTTCCGGACTCGAAAGTACCTGAGGACGGTGTTGAGCAACGCGAGATGGAACTTTTCTCCGGAAAGGGGGACCATGGTGATGATCATTTGCCTGGTAATGTAGCTGGTTAGTATGGGTTTGGTACATTGGAAAGGGATGCTTACCAGCAACTGATGAACAAACAGACAATGGCGACACCTCCAAGCATGGCGTAGATACCAAGCCAGTATCCGAGCCGGTCATTGGGGCGGCGCTCGTTGTCGGCAGCCCACCACTGCACCCAGACCGCTAGGCAAACAGGATGGTTAGCGTCCTAGAAAAAGACCCTGATCAAAGGACCAAGCCTGGCCGCGGGCTGTACGACTTACTTGGAAATGAGGTGCAGAAAACGAAGCAAACAATCGCCAGCACAAAGAGAGTCGTTGCGAGCCACCCGACGGATTTGATGTAGTAGATGTAAATCTGCACGTCGCCGGTTCGCCGGCTCATCGCGGCCTCGCCATCGGGTGGGAGATATTCGGTGCTGTCGGACACGGCCGAGCCATCAGAATCAAGTTCCTTCGGTTGCGCAGTCGCGAGACCCTTGGCAAGATCGGCCTGGATCGTGCTATGATCTTGATCGGGGGTAAAATCCCAGTCAGCACGAGGCAAGGAAAACGAGGAAACGTAGCCTCCAGCATCATTCAGATCAACAAACGTGCCCTGCGCAGTGATCTCTCCGCTGGGGCCAAGACAGACGATATGGTCCGAGTACGGGAGGCGTTTGGCTGCCGCGCCGGTTAGCTTTCAGGATCGGCGGGGTTGGATACTCTGAGGGTATACATGCCTGAGGACGAAACAAGGAGCACCGTGGCGTGCAGCTCGCGGAGAATCCCCTTCTCACCGAGAAGACTGTGGAAGACATGCCTCTCGGTTGCGATGTCGAGCCCACTGAGGACGTCGTCCAAGAGAATGATTTCTCTCCGGGCGTAGACTGCGCGAGCCAGTGACTGTACCAGGGAACGGCCGTTAGCACTGCCCAGAAGGTGTCTTTCCCACCTTGCGGAACGGGGCAGCAGACATGGGGGATGGATGGGGAGCTTACAACTCGCTGACTCTGCCCACCGCTAAGGGCAACACCCCCGCTCCCGATCCGCGACGAATCCCCCTTGGGCAATTCGCGAAAGTCCCGCTGGAGCGCGCAGGCGTTGATTACACGCGTGTACCATTTCTCATCCAACGGCTCGCAGCCAATGACGGCCTCCTTGACCGTACCATTCATATGCCACGGGCTCTGGGCAGCATAGGCAACGCTCACAGACCCGATATGCACCGAGGCTGCCATGGCAGGTACCTCGCCCAGCACGGCCTGGAGCAGCGTAGACTTGCCGCAACCAACGGGCCCGACGACCATGGTGAGCTTCCGCCAAGGGACCGACAGCGTGATGCCCCGCAACAAGGGCTCCTTGGCCGGGTCCCATCCAAAGTCCGCCTCGTGGACGGTGATGGCGTTGGCGGCTCGTTCGCTAGACAATGGCTTTTCGTGCAGCTCGCCTGAGCCGCGCGTGTCCACTCGCTCCTCCAACTCGAGGAACTTTTGAATCCGGGCGAAGCTGCCGGCGGCGCCCAGGTACGTTGCGAGCGCCATGACCAAAGACGCCAGTGGCTCGGCGAGCAACGCAAACAGCGACAGGGCGGTGAAGATGCGCGCAGTGTCCAAGGTACTGTCGCCGGTGTCGCGGGCGCGCACGGAGAAGACGGCAAAGGTCAGGACGGGCGCAAATACTTGGGTTACATATGCTAACGTTTATGAGTGTCAGCTGTGCCTCTACTGCAAACATGGGCTTTGCCGTGCTTACCGAAAATCATGTTCCAGATAATCAGCTTCCGAAACTTCTTGGAGATGCGCAGCTCGTCGACCCGGAGCTGCTGCATGCTGGCGAGCAGCGTGTCTTTCAGGCCGCACATCTTGATCCCTTTCATAGACGCCAGCATGGCTGAGGTGGCCGAGATGCGCTTCTCGATTGCCTCGAGCCACATGGCCTGGCGTGACATGATGAAGCCCATGGCAGCCATGGAGCCCAGCAGTGAGACTGTTTCGTGTTAGTGACACCGACCTTGACGATACGCACGCAATCTGGAACAGTGACTTACAGATCGACACCGCAACCGGCACCGCGCACGCGACGCCCAGCTGCTGTTCCAGAAGGTAGATGGCGATGCCAACTTCAATGGCATTGGCCCAGATTTCGTGCATTGTTTGCCAGCCTTGCACAATGCGCTCGATGTCGGCGCTCATGAGCGTCATGGACGCGGCGGGATCGACGTCTTTCAGGCTGACCAAGCCTGTTTTGCGGTAGAGCATGGGCACGAGACCGCCACGCAGCATCGTAATGGTGCGGAACGTCCGATGCTGATAGTGGCCCATGGAGACCTAGAGATGGAGTCAGCGATGTCGACAGCAGAGGCAAGAACTCCAGGGGAAATTACCGCAATGCCGACATAGACGAGCAAGTAGGCGCCAATCAGGCCATAGCCTCTTTGCGTTGTCTTCTCGGTGATGGGCTCTTGCGAGAGTCTGATGGCGTGGTTCAGGAGAAACGGTTGACAATACGTGAACAGTGTAAGAAGGGCACGCGGCAGGATCGTCTGCAGTACGGACCACTTCAGTACGCCATACGACGCCAGCAGCAGCGACTTGTTCCCGACTGTTGCGACTTGTCAAAAACATTGCACACGGTGAGGGATAAAACCAGATAAAATACGGACCTGTGGTACAAGTTGCTCGAAACCTTGCGTAGCAATACGATGCCTGAAGATGCTTATCCAACACAAAAAGGTCATCAACCACCAACTCGCGGCCATACCCCAGCCGGAAGAGAGGGTTGAGCCACCAGAAGAAGGACCGGCTGTAGATGCTGCTGGTGGCCTCGGGCGGGTAGTGCTGATACCCGGAACGCAGGAAGCGGCGTTTGTCAAGCGCCTCAAGTACAAGAATGACCCCCTTGACCACAACTGCGGCGACCGAGATGTAGGCAATGACATGGTTGAGGTAATCGGCAGCCCGGAGCCACAGGGTCCTTGCGTGGGCAATATCACACAGGAGACTGGCAAACAGATACGTGTTCAGGATCGAGGACGGTCGCACGGCACGGCGGTGCTCAACGTAGGAGAGGATGCCGAGGCCAAGGGTCGAGACCAGCGTGAGGGCCGCTGCAGCCAGGGTGGTTCGCGTCCGAAGAGCCGCTGGGGATGCCCATAGGATCAGCGCGGCGAGCTGCAGGGCAGCCAGTACCGCCCAGGCAGACTGGACAGCGGAAAGACAGGCTTGTTAGTAGAAACTCCATACCGGTTACAATTTGGGTGCGTACCGTTTTGATGGCTGCTGCATGTTTGTCTCCGTCAGTCTTGTTGGCGCGCCGTAACAAGAACGACAAGCGTGACGGGAGCGCAAGGAGGACGAGGCTCAGGGGCAGTAGAGTAAGGATTGTTTCCTCGAAGAGCAGCGTGAAGTCGAAGCCACCACGGCAGTCGCCAGCATGCGGCCCGAACGTGTTGTCGAGCCGGGGACATGGAAGGGGGGTTGGTTGAGCCATGGCCAGAGTCGGGCATCAAGGTACCCTCACAGTGGAAGGGGAAAAGGAAGCTGGGGGCGGGGAGCTGGGGGACGGGGATGTCGACCGACAAGAAGACGTCAAAGAGGGATCCCATCCCCTCATTTGATTCAGGGAATCCTCACCTCCCTGCTTGTTGCCGAGTCTATGCCGGACGGCGGGGGGAAAGGGCCGCCGCCGCCGCCGGACCCCCTGGACCGAATAGACAGGGCATCAAGCATCAAGGCAGTAGGATACTCGCCCCCACAACGAAACCTGACGGCGAGATATTCTTGGATCCCGATCGCATACCCACTGCCCCACACAGTACTCTCGAGCCACTTGCGTCAACACGGTCCTATTATTGGGAGGTGGATGGGGCCGATACGACGCTGGATTCTGGTCTCGCCTGGGCCGCCCGCGTGATAATCCCGTCTCTGTCCCAAAGGCGGTTGATTCCTGGATAGCAGAGCTGAACTTGGCAGAGGGGATCTGCGCTCGATGCCCCCCGTGGATGGCGTGCACATTCCGCGTTCTTGCTCAGCGTCGTAGATGCGGTTAGTGGCGCCTGCGATGGCAATGCAGGGTTAGCCGCTTCCGTAGGCCCAGAGTCCCGTTTCGGGGGGCCTGGAGCATCGCTTGCAGAGAAGCTAGTCCGCTGTTTGAATGCAAGGTTGCGCTGGCCGCCCTCTTCAGCCGCTCATTCGATGACAGGCCAGGGCGGACAAACACGGGCGGTCCCGCTGATTGGCCCACTCATCTCCCGCCCTTAGCGGATCGACACGGGCGTTTCCCGCCGTGCCGCTGCAGCTAGCATTGTGGCATCTGCATGGCGGGCTTGGCACCGGCGATCACCCACCTGGTGTGCCGCCGCCATGCAGATGCACTATTGCATGTTCTCGCCATGTTGTTGGCCGAGCGGCCTGGAATTGAAAAATTCTTTGTCGATCCCTTCCCAATAGCCCGGAGATCTGCCTGTCAGTCCACCCAGCTGGCAGGCATTGATCCCGCGTTGTTACACCGGAGCAGAGGACAACCGAGACTAGCCCCAGGGCTGCGAGGCTATCCAAGTTTGCTAGATGTCATGTCCTTACCTAACCATTGCCACGGCACGTTTGGCAGCCGCCGATTGCCTGTTGCCTCACGCTCCATCTCGCGTCTCGTGTCCAAGCGCGAAACCCGCGAGTCTAGGACTGGACGCCAAGACGCGGGAAAACGAAAAGCTGAACGTCGCAGACCTGGCTGGAAGTTGGCTGGAACCTGGGGAGCTGACAGATCTTGCGGTCGTTCTGATTCTGAAGGACGTCCGGTCTGAGCTGGTTATAATCATCTCCCCCTATGCCATGGCTCGTTTCTGAGACATGGGTTGCCCAAAGTGCTGAGAGTCCAGTGCCCGTTCGTTTTGATACTGTCGCCAATACTGGTGACGGGAGACTGGAGTACCCGTTCTTTCTCACGCACCCAATATCCTTACCTTGTCTTGCCTTCTTCGCTTTCTTTGCTTACCTACCTTGACTTGTTCAGCCATACCTCCCAACTTCCAAGACACCGCTGTCCGAACATGGGATCTTCTGGTGCCACCAGCGACTGGACAACGTACCTGGCAGGTGCAACGCCCTGCCGGTTTCCAATGTTCAAACGCGCGGAACATCACTCGGCCACCGGCCTTCCCCAAATCGGCTCGGCCCGGGTGGTCGTCGAGCAGGAGGACAAGTTGCAGGCGCTTTCGACGAAGAATGTTGATCGACTGAGTGCTGTGCTCAGAACCGCGTGGGCGCTGTTGTTGCAATGTTACACCGGCCAAGACGACGTGAGCTTCGGCTTTGAGCTCGGAGGGGACCGGGGCGATGGCCCTACTGTCGCACGCTTCCGTCTGGACGGCTCGGCATCCGTTGGTCGAACCGTGGCCCGCGCCAAGACCGAGATCGCCGGCCGTCTGGCCCCGGTCCCCGACGCGCTGCTCCGTTCCGGGGAGTCCGACCAGCTGCTCTTCGACACAGCCGTCGTGCTCTGGAACTGCACGCAGTCATCGGCGCCAACCCCCGTTTTGACACCGGTATTCCAACCCCCATTTCCCCTGCCCTTCCTTGGCGATGCGAATACAACCCTAACCCTGATTGAGAGACACTGACCCGAGAACTGCAGCAACACAAGCTTCGTCTTCTGGCAAAGCGCGGGGGGGCCAACCTGGGTCTGTTCGTTGAATGGACCAGCGGCGTGGCTGGCATGTCGGCGTCCCAGGCCACGTTGGTAGCGAGCACGCTGGACAAGATCTTGTCAGGCATCCTCGCGAGCCCCCCCGACGCGCCCCTGAAGACGCTGGATTGGGTGAGCCAGACTCACCTGAACCAGATCTTCAAATGGAATGAAGGCTGTGCAATCGAGCCTGTCGAGCGCTGCATCCACGACGTGATCGCCGACCAGGTTCTTGCACGCCCCGATGCCGAGGCTGTCTGCGCGTGGGACGGTTCGTTTACATACCGCCAGCTGGATGATGCTGCCTCTCGTTTGGCTATTCGGCTCGTGAGCCTCGGCGTTGGCCCTGAGGTCCTGGTGACGCTGTGCTTTTCGAAATCAGTGAGTCGTCGTCCTCTTTCGTTTGTCGGGGTTAGGGCTATGCCAAGCCACCCCTCCCCCCCACTCCTTGCAAGGTTTTCTCAGCAACCCCACCCTCCTTCCTGCCATTTCCTCTCCCACACGTGACACCCACAACCACAACACCTTCCACCATCGCACTGCACAGGGAGACACACCTACACCGAATTGCATTTAACCCCGGCAACAGAAATGGACTATTGTAGCAATGCTCGCGGTGCTGCGCGCAGGCGGCGCGTTTGTGCCGATGGACTCATCTCACCCGGTTGAGAGGCTTCGGATGCTCTGCAGCTCCGTCAAAGCGACGCTCATGCTCTGCTCCAGTCGTCTCGCTCAGACGCTCGCTGGCGTTGTGGACATAATTCTACCTGTTGATGATGTGTCCATCCACGAATGTGCCCAGACAGCGTTCGACGGAAGCCCCATCCGCATGCCCGCCGCCTCCAGCACCGACGCGGCATATGTCATCTTCACATCCGGATCCACTGGCAAGCCCAAGGTATGTGGATACATTGGCATCTTGGCCTCACGCACGACACAGGCTCTAACCAGTGATTTTAGGGCACTGTGATTGAGCACCGATCGTTCTGCTCCAGCGCCCGGGCTCACGCCCCCGCCCTCCGTATCGACGGCACCTGTCGGGTATTGCAATTTGCAGCCCACACCTTCGATGCCAGCCTCGTCGAGATCCTCACCCCGCTCATGGTCGGAGCCTGTGTTTGCATTCCCAGCGAGGATGAACGGCTCAACGACCTTGCTGGTGCCATCAGCCGCCTGCGCGTGGACCACGCCGTCCTGACGCCGTCGTTCGTCAACTTCCTCACCCCGGCAGCCGTCCCCGGCTTGCGCCGGCTTGTACTGGCCGGGGAGGCCATGTCGCCCGCCCACGTTGCCACCTGGTCATACCTCGAGCTCGTTAACGGTTACGGTCCGGCAGAGAGTTCTGTTGCAGCTGTGGTTAACTCGCGGGTCGGCCCCGACACCGAGGCGAATGACATTGGCGTGCCCTGCGGCGTACGATGCTGGCTTGTTGACCCTGCTGACCATCATTCCTTGGTTCCTATTGGCTGCGCTGGCGAGATGCTCCTCGAAGGCCCGAGTCTGGCGAGGGGGTATCTGAACGACCCTAGCAAGACCGACGAGAGCTTTGTTCTGGATCCTGTGTGGTCGCGAGCTGGGGCAGAAAATGGCCAAACGAGCCGCCGTTTCTACAAGACCGGCGACTTGGGACGGTACAACTCCGCCTCCGGCTCTCTAAGCTACATTGGCAGGAAGGACACGCAGATCAAGCTTCACGGCCAGCGGATCGAGCTCGGCGAGATTGAACACCATCTGGCTGTTGACGAGAGGGTGCAGCACGCCATGGTTATCCTCCCGAAGCTGGGCCCGTTGGCGAAACGGCTCGTTACTGTGGTCTCGCTGTCGGACTACACTACGCCCTCTGTCGTCGCCGCCAGCGCTGCCCCTGACAATAAGCAACAAACCAGAGATGCGGCCTTGAGATTGACCGACAACCTGTCTCTGACAGAGCCCAGTCTACAGCTCATTCGTGCACGCCTGGGCGCGAGCCTACCCGAATACATGATCCCGTCGACATGGCTGTGCGTCGAGACCATACCCATGCTGCCGTCTCGCAAGATGGACCGCAAAACAGTTGCGTGGTGGGTGGAGAACGTTCTCAGTGCCGAGGAGTGCCAGAAAGTCCTGCTTGGTCATCGGCTTTCCGAAACAACGTCCGTAAATGACGGCAAAAACAACAACATGCCCCTGGACGACGTTGAGGCCACGCTTCGGGACGTCTGGAGCTTGGTTCTGAACCTCCCTGCTGACCAAATCAGCCCCGACGACCACAACTTCCTAAGTCTCGGAGGCGATTCCATCTCAGCCATGTCCTGCATGAGCCACGCAATGAAGGCCCGGCTACGTTTGACCGTCCAAGATATCCTCCGAGCCAAATCCCTGAGGCACCTTGCGGCGACGGTCAAACCCATGCTGGACCTGAAACGAGTGGACCAGCACAAAGTGCTCTTGAACACGCCATTTGATCTATCCCCGATCCAACAACTGCACTTTGACGTTCGTTGCGAGGCCCAGAGCGACCAGCACTTCAACCAGAGCTTCTGCTTCCGGCTTGCGCGCCATGTCGAGGAACTGGCTGTTGAGAACGCACTACGGGCCATCATACAACGCCACCCTATGCTTCGGGCGCGCTTCGCGCCGAGTGGAGCAGGTCGGCAGTGGCGGCAGTATATCACGGCGGATGTGGACGCGTCATACCGCTTCCGTGTGCATGCCATACACTCGCGGCGGGAAGCAGATGCTGGCATTTCCAGCGCGCAGGAATGTTTGGACGTGCGCCGCGGGCCCCTTTTTGCAGCCGAGCTCTTCTCGCAACGGGTTGGCGAGCAACTCCTGTTCATGACCGCCCATCACTTGGTGGTCGATCTGGTGTCTTGGCGGGTGATACTCGAGGAGATGGAAGAGATGCTCGAGAACCCCCTGAAACATGATCCTTCGACCGGGTCTGACCAAAGGACCCCCCCTGCCCACCTGTCGCTGCCATTTCCGCAGTGGACGGCCCTGCAGGCAGAGGACTGCGTCGGCAAGCTGCTTACGGAGGTTCTCCCCGCGGCCTCCCAAGTCCCTGCTGCCCATCTGGCATACTGGGGAATGCAAGAGCGGCCCAATCTCTACGGCGACGTGGTGTGCCAAGGCTTCGAGCTCGACGTCGCTACAACAGCTACCCTTCTCTCCGAGTGCCACTCACCTTTCCGCACCGAGACCGTTGACCTGCTCCTGGCCGCCCTGATTTGGTCCTTCCAAACCACCTTCACAGACCGCTCTGCTCCGGCCATGTTTAACGAAGGTCATGGCCGTGAACTGCCCCCTCGCCTTGCCACTGCCGAGCAGCCTGAGATCGACATCTCCCGCACTGTCGGCTGGTTCACGACGCTCTTCCCAGTCGCTTTGTCCTCGCCGGGTACCTTTTCCGAAGCCCTGATCCAGACCAAGGACCTCCGCCGGCGCGTTCCGGGCAACGGGCGGCCGTACTTTGCCGTACGGTTCCACACTCCCGATGGCCGCGAGCGATGGAGACTCCACCACCGCGACATGGAAGTTTCGTTCAACTTCCTCGGCCGCTACCAGCAGCTCGAGCGTGCCGGCGCCTTGTTCCAGCCGGCAGAGGGCACTCTCATGGCCGGCGAGGCCCACCCAGGCAGCCCGACAGCTGACTTTGGGCAGAACGCGCCGCGCTTTTCGCTGTTTGAGGTTTCCGCTGTGATAGTGCACGGTGCTCTCCGCTTCGGCTTCGCGTGGAACACCAACATGTCCCACCAGTCGCGTATCGTGGACTGGGTAAACGCTTGCCATGGACTCCTGACCGAGGCTGCTGCTACGCTTCCGAGTCTGGAGCGCAGGACGACGGCGAGCGATCTTGTGCTGGCCCCAGACCTCACGCCTGCAGACTTTGCCACGTTTGAGCGCACCGTCTTGCCGACCCTCGCAGATAGCTGGGATGCAATTGAAGACATCTACCCCACGTCTCCCATCCAGCAAGGCTTGTTGCTGAGCCGGACCAAGGATGGCCACTTTTACGCTGTCCGCCGCGCCCTCCAAGTCAAACTACGAGGCGATGGAGGCAGGAGCATGGATGTTGCGCGGTTGGTGCAAGCATGGAAGGATGTCGTGCGGCACCACGCGTTGCTTCGCACCATCTTCATCGACGCCATTGCTCAGACGCGTGCGGGGAGCCATGACCAGGTGGTCCTAGCCGGTCTCGAACCCCTGATCGTGGTACGGGACTGTCCGGGTGGCCTGGCCGAGATGCACACACTGGCCGAAACCATGGACGCGATGAACTACCAGGACAAGAGGCCGCAACACCGCTTTTCTGTCCTGTACAGCAACAACACGAACGCCAGCAACACTGTCCTTTGTGTATTGGAGATGAGCCACGCCATCATGGACGGCGCTTCGATGGACATTCTTCTCCGCGATCTCGGACGGGCTTACGACGGGGCACTTGCACACGTGCCGAAGCCCTTATTCAGCCCCTTCGTGGCAACCTTACAGCAACGCAGTCTCACAGCTGATATTGCTTTCTGGACCAATTATCTCGCGGGAGTCGAGCCTTGCCATTTCCCGGTCCTGACCGACGGTGTTACTGTGCCTGAATCCGAACGAAAGCTATGCTCCCTCCGGGTCAAGTTCCCCGGACTGCAGGCATTGCAAGCCTTTTGCACCAGCAGGGGGTTCACGCTCCCCAATGCCTTCCACGCTGCCTGGGGCCTGACGTTGGCATGCTACACTGGCACCGACGACGTGTGCTTCGGTTATCTCGTGTCAGGGCGCGATGCTACGGCCGTCGAAGGGTCTGAGGATGCCGTGGGGCCCTTCATCAACATGGCTACCCAGAGAGTCAAGTTTGGCAGTGATGGGGATGACCGCCAGTTGAGTCTACTACACGTGCTCGACAGAGTGCAGCGGGATCAGCTGGAATGCATGCCCTACGCTCAAGCCTCGCTGGCCGAGGTTCAGCACGCCCTCAACATCCCGGGCGGCATGGCTCTGTTTGAGACTTGCCTCTCTTACCGCCGTCAACTGCCCTCACACACAGCCACAGTGGATGGTTCGATCGTGTGCGAGTACTTGGGCGCTATCCAGGATCCCACCGAATACCCCATCTCGCTGAATATCGAGATAGACAACGAGGGGAGAGCCGCCATTGACTTGGACTACTGGACAGACTCGGTGGCCACTGCCCAGGCCAACCACATCGCGGCCGCATTCCTGCAGGTCCTGTCCAACATTGTCGGGTGCGCGGAAACGCCAATCGCACAACTGGACAACGTCCATACCACCAGCAAGGAGCTTATCTGGAAGTGGAACGCCAATATGCCACCCACTACCGTAGCCTGCGTGCACCACATGGTCCAAAAGCAGGTGGCTCTGCGTCCACAAGCCCAGGCGATCCGCGGATGGGACGGGGACTTTTCATATGAGGAGATGGGCAGGCTGTCAAGTTGTCTGGCCCGGCACCTCATGACCATTGGTGTTGGCCCGGAGACCCTTGTCCCTGTCTGCTTCGACAAGAGCTCCTGGACAGTGATCGCCATGCTCGCCGTCCTCAAGGCTGGAGGCGGAGTGGTCCCTCTTGACGCGACGCACCCTGCCAATGCGCTCGAGGGCAAGGTAACTGACGCGGGCGCACACGTCGTAGTGGCATCGGAAGCGCGGGCCTCGCTGTTTGAGACCATAGTGCCCATGGTGGTGGCTGTCGGGCCAGAACTGCTATCCCGACTCCCTTACCCTTCAGACACAGCATCGTTCGAGGGTAATGATCCCATCCAGCCAGGGGTGTCCCCGGAACACCCAGCCTTCGTCATGTTCACCTCAGGCAGCACTGGCAAGCCCAAGGGCGTCGTCCTCTGCCACCAGGCCCTGGTATCGAGCGCCCTTGCCCATGGGTCGGCGCTGGGTCTTGGTCCACATACGCGCTTCCTCCAATTTGCAGCACACACCTTCGACAACAGCCTCGAGGAAATGTTCACAACACTAATCCACGGTGGCTGTGTATGTGTGCCGTCCGAGGCCGACCGGCTCGGCGACCTGCCTGGTGCCATCGACACGCTTGGCGCCAACTTTATGGACCTGACACCAACAGTTGCAGCGCTGTTGAGGCCAGAGCAGGTACCCACAATTCAAGGCATGGCTGTCGGAGGCGAAGCTCTGACACGCGAGGTGCTGGAGCTGTGGGGAGGCGCCATCCCTGTTCACAACCAGTATGGACCGAGCGAATGCTCCATCAACGCCGCTCACCGTCTTCACATGGAGGCGGACGGTGATGTTGCCAACATCGGAACCAGCGTGGGGAGCGTATCGTGGGTGGTAGACCCCGACAACCACGATCGATTGATGCCTGTCGGCTGTGTGGGCGAGCTTATAATCGAGGGTCCCATTCTCGCGCGTGGATATCTGGGTAGACCCGTCGAGACGTCCAAGTCGTTCATTGAAATGCCGAAATGGGCACTGTCAGACCCACGCCACATCGAGAGAGGAAGCCGGAGGATGTACAAGACGGGCGACCTGGTGCGGTACAACTCGGACGGCTCGCTGGTCTTCTTTGGCCGCAAAGACACACAGGTCAAACTTCACGGCCAGCGCATCGAACTGGGCGAGATTGAGCATCACGTCAGGACGCAGCTGCCTCCCAATGCCCAATCTTCCGTTGAGCTGCTAGCCCTCGGCCAGAACAAGAAGGCATTGGCCGTCTTTTTCTGTGTCTCCCCTCCCTCCTCGCGCGCCAACGGCGGGGAAAAAGAAGACACGAAGATTTTACCCATGGGTCCCAGCTTCCTCTCGACTGCCCAGAGCATTGTGGGAGCAATGGCGTCCCAGGTAGCTTCCTACATGGTACCCAGCCTGTTCTTGCCGGTCTCCAGCATGCCACTCACCTCATCCGGCAAGTTGGATCGCCGTCGCCTGCGGACAATGGCCCACGGATTGTCGGACGACATTGGCGCATATCGTCTCGGGGCCGAGACCCCGAATGGCCGCGTGCCTGAAACACCCACGGAGAAGCAGCTCCAGGAGTTGTGGGCCACTGTGTTGGGTGTCGCGCCCGATTCCATAACTGCCGATGACAGTTTCTTCAGCCACGGGGGCGATTCCATCGGCGCCATGCGCCTGGTTGCAGCAGCTCGGCAAAAGGGCGTTGTGCTTGCTGTTGCCAACATTTTCAAGGCACCCAAGCTTTCTGACATGGCAAAGTTGGTTGCTGGGAACGGTGTTGACGCCAGCTCCAAGGCAGGGGACGGTGCTGCTGGACCTGCCATTCAGGACGAATCGATACCTGGACCAGTCAAGCCGTTCTCTTTGCTTGAGGACACTGGAGGGATGAGCCTACCCGAGTTGCAGAAGCATGTGGCCTCCATCTGCCGCGTTGACGCTGATTGCATCGACGATATGTACCCCAGCACCCCCTTGCAAGCAGGGCTGGTTGCTGCTTCACTCCGGGGACCCGGCGGCGCCTATGTTGCGTCGGTAGCATACGAGCTACCCATCGGCACTGACGTTGCGCGGTTCAAGAGGGCATGGCAAGAGGTCGTGGACTCGGAGGCCATCCTACGAACCCGCGTCGTATTTGTTGACAACGTCGGCTTCTTGCAAGCTGTCGTCCGGACTGAGATCAACTGGACCACGGTAACAAGTGCCACGGACCTTTCCGGAGCCCACTACCGTCAACTACCGCCTCATGATGGTGGCATCCTCTGTCGATACATCATCATCGATGAGCACAGCAGTCGGCCAACATTTATCTGGATGGCCCACCATGCTCTTTATGACGGATGGAGCTTGCCGACACTGCTCAGCCGGGTCGAGGCGCGGTACCAGCACCCAGAGACTCCCGTGGTGCCCTCTCCACACTACTCGCGTTTCGTCGAGTACCTGTCAGACCAAGATCTGTCTGTCTCGGACGCGTTCTGGACCGCCACGATGGCTGGCTTTGGAACTACAACGCCACAGCACTTCCCGCAACTCCCCCACCCCACCTACCACGTCCAGGCGACAAGCCAGGTGTCCAGGTTGGTGCACTTTGCGAGACCCAAGGGGTCAAATATAACAAGGGCATCATTTCTGCGCGTGGCGTGGGCGCTTCTTGTGTCGACATACTCATCCTCTGACGAGGTTGTTTTTGGGGAGGTCCTCAGTGGCCGCGACGTGCCTGTCGCCGGAATCAAGGACATGGTTGGACCCACGCTGACAACGGTCCCCCGGCGCATCCACTTAGACCGCAGCGTGACCTTGCAAGAGATGCTAGACGATGTACAGGTCCAACTCAACAGCATCATCCCTCACCAGTTCAGCGGCCTACAACGCATCAAGGCTCTCAACCCGCCCGTTGGCGCAGCATGCGAATTTCAGAACCTGTTTGCCATCGACGTCGGCGATGAGGTGGTCGAAGACGGGCTTTGGAGCAGCATGAAGGGCGGCGATGCAGCGGCGCAGGGACCGGACTTTTTTAGTTATCCGCTCAACGTCACATGCACTATTGGGCACGGCGACCACAACAACGCCAACCCTGCCGCTGCTGACGAGATACACCTGCGTGCTTTCTTTGACGCCGAGGTGGTGCCGAAGTGGCAAGTCGCCCGGATTCTTGGCCAGTTCGAAGCCCTTCTGCTACGTCTTTCGGCCCGAGGGAGTCAGCGACAGCGGGTTGGTGACGTTGATCTGCTCAGCCTAGAAGACAAGATGGCTCTGCGGGCATGGAACGAGAATCCCGGACCGCTGGTTGAACGACGCGTCGACGACATGATCTGCGAGAAGATGACCAGTCTGGGCAGCACCGCCACGGCTGTTGTTGGGTGGGATGCCACGCTCTCCAACGGCCAGCTGGACGAACTCTCGACAGTGCTGGCACAGGAACTCTTGTCCAAGGGCGCTGCCGGCAGATTCATACCGATTTGCTTTGAGAAGTCGGTCGTGACTGTGGTAGCGATGCTAGCAGTGTTGAAGGCCGGTGCTGCTTTTGTGCCCTTGGATCCCGCCCATCCCATCACCCGGCTGAGAGAGATTGTTGGAGATTGCTCGGCAGACATCATACTATGCTCGCCTCAATACGCAAACCTTTGCTCCGACATTGCAACGACAATCCTGCCAATCGACATGCGCATGCTCAAGAATCTCAAGGATACGACGCGGACAGACTTGCTTGTCCTGGATGGTACGTACTTTGTTTACATTACCCCTGAAACCATGGCCTCCGGTAAAAGTGATACTGATCAAACCCCTAACAGAAGCCTGCCTACCGAGCCACCCTGCATATGTCATTTTCACTTCTGGAACGACAGGAAAGCCGAAAGGAACAATTGGTAAGGACCTTCATCTTCTTTCCCTACTCTGGGATTTCGGTCCAGATTCGTTTCTGGGCTCGCGTCTCCGTCGGGCTATAATCATCCCAACGTTCACTTTCTAACCAGTTATTCTTAGTCTCCCATACGGCATTTTGCTCTGGCGCCGCCGCACATGGGCCGGCCATGCTCATGACACCGCCATTTCGCTTCTTGCAATTCGCGTCGTACACATTCGACGCCTGTTTGGTCGAAATCCTGACGACACTCATGATGGGTGGCACGGTGTGTGTGCCCCGTGAGGAGGACCGAACCAATGGCAACCTCGGCGCTGCTATGGAGCACATGGGTGTCACGATGGCCCTACTTACTCCTTCATTCGCCCGAACCCTCGAGCCCACCGCGGTGCCACATCTCGAGACTCTGATCCTGGGAGGCGAGGCCATGACCCAGAGTCATGTCACAACTTGGGTCGACAGGGTGAACCTCGTCAACGCATATGGCCCCAGCGAGTGCGCTGTTGTCGCGACTGTGAATCCCAACATGCGCCACTTGTCCAACCCAGCGAATCTAGGACGAGGCCTGGGCCGCTGCTGGATCGTCGACCCTCACAACCACAACCGCCTTGCGATTCTCGGCGCCGTGGGAGAGTTGGTCATTGAGGGCCCAACTCTATCCACGGGCTATCTCCGAAATGAGACAAAGACCTGCGAGGCCTTCGTCCAGGACCCTCAATGGGCATTAGACGCTGCCCTGCGCTACCCGGATACGCCGTCCCAGGGCCCACGCCGAATGTACCTCACGGGTGATCTCGTGCGCCTGTGCGACGACATCTCTGGAGAGATGATTTACATGGGTAGGAAGGACGCTTCGCAGGCCAAGCTCAATGGCCAACGGCTGGAACTGGACGAAGTCACCCACCACCTCAGCGCGCAGCAAATGATCCGCCATGCTGTTGTTGTACTTCCCAAGAGCGGGCCTTGTGCGCAACGCCTGGTTGGAGTGATATCGCTCCGGCAAATTGCTGGTGGTCAAATCAGCACCCCATCCGACAACACAGACTTCGAACTGGTGATTTCCAGGGAGACCTCCACCGCCCTGGGCACCATCCAGGAGCACTTGAGGGCGAGGGTCCCCGCGTACATGGTTCCGTCAACCTGGATTGTGCTCCGTGCAATTCCGTTGTTGTCGTCTGGAAAGCTTAACCGCAAGAGCATGATTGGATTTGTCGAGGGCATGAGTGGCGCGACATTTGACAAGATCAATGCGGCCTGTGCCAACACAAACCGAGAAGACGGCAATGAAGAAACTCAATCGTCCACTCAGAGTGTTTCCATCGACGAACGGCTCAAATCCATCTGGGCGCAGGTTCTGAATATCGCCCCTGAGCGAATCGGCAGGAACGTGTCCTTTCTGCAGCTCGGTGGCGACAGCATCACGGCTATTCAGGTCATGGCGCGGTGCCGAGCTCAGGAAATCCGTGTCGCTGTGCAGGACGTCATTGGCAGCAAGTCAGTCCACGACCTGGCTCTCAAGGCAGGTGTCCCAAAAGAGCAACAGAAACTCGCAGCCGGGTCCGACGAGGACCATCACGAGTTTGACCCAGCGCCCATTCAACAGCTGTACTTCGAGCTCATGGGGACAACCAGCGAACCATCGACCGGCGCGCACATGCAGTTCAACCAGAGCGTGTTGCTAAGGTTGGCTAGGGATATCGACCCTCATGAGTTTGGGCGTGGTCTGCACGCCATCGTTGAGATGCACTCAATGCTCAGGGCACGGTTCCGGCGTGATGGCATTGGAGGGTGGCGGCAGCGAATCACTTCTGATGTCAGCGGGTCTTACCGGTTCAAAACTCATGTCCTCAGCAGCGAGAATCGCGTGGAGAAACGCATCCAAAACTCTCAAAAAGCACTCGACATCCAACAAGGGCCCCTGTTGGCTGCGGAT
Source organism: Trichocladium antarcticum (assembly GCA_033297235.1). Taxonomy (NCBI): domain Eukaryota; kingdom Fungi; phylum Ascomycota; class Sordariomycetes; order Sordariales; family Chaetomiaceae; genus Trichocladium; species Trichocladium antarcticum. The sequence continues at coordinate 792,713 of MU853412.1, forward strand.
TGGTTCGACATTGGGAAGGAGAAGAAAGACGTCTTCGTCTTCATCGCGGCCCACCATCTAGCAGTCGACGTTGTCTCGTGGGGCATTATTCTTCAAGACCTAGAGGACTTCCTCGCGACAAAAGCAGTCAGACCACCACCCTCACTCTCCTTCCAGGCCTGGAGTCGTGGCCAGTCGCTGCAGGCCCAGGCGGAAAAAAACGGACACGGACTGCTTCCACATCATGAGAGTGCTCGCGCAGATCTGGAATACTGGGGGATGCTGGGGACTCCTAATGTCCACGGTGACGCGGTCCTGGCCGGGGATATCGAACTCGACATTGACACGACTGCCCTCTTGCTCGGACCCGAATGTCATGAGCCACTCCACACCGAAGTGCTGGATGTCCTGCTGGGCGCTCTGCTTCTGTCATACCGCAAAACTTCACCGGGCCGCCAAGGATGCCCGACGATATACAACGAAGGCCATGGGCGCGAGGCTTGGGACGACGCCACGGACCTCTCGCGGACAGTGGGTTGGTTCACCACGCTCTACCCGGTCCACCTGCCAAATGAGTCGTCTTCTGGTAAGCTCACTCCATTTGACACCTTTCCCCTTCCCCTTTTATCCTTTCCCCTTTCCGCCATGTTATTTCTCTTTACTACCTAATTTCACATCCGTCCTGTTTAACCTATCCCATCTTTCCCATGATTGTATCTTGTTTCGTTCCTTGTTTCGTCAGCGCAAAACACATGTTTCTGATGCTAACTCGCCTGGGCGGGTGTAGATGATGATCTCCTCAGCGCCATCCGTTGGGTTAAGAACTACCGGGGGCGCCTGGTTGGCAAGGGCCGGCCGTACTTTGCCTATTGGCTTCTCACGTCACAGGGGCGCCAGGAATATGACCACCAGTGGCCGGTCGAGGTGACATTCAACTACCTCGGGCAGATGCAGCAGCTCAGCCGGGCCAATAATCTTCTGCGGCCTGTTGATGACGGCGAACGGGGAGTGAACTCGCCATTCGACATCGGGAATGACGTCCCGCGCTTCGCTCTCATTGAGGTGTCCGCCGCCGTAACGGGCGGCAAGATGAGGCTGTCTTTCGCATTCAACAAGCATATGAGGCACCGGGACTCACTCAGGATGTGGGTCAAGGAGTGCGACTCTCTTCTCCAACAAGCCCCACGACTTTTGATGCAGCACACGGCGGAGCAGACTCCGGATGAGTTCCCCCTTCTTTCCCTTGCCTACTATGGCCCGGAGAACCTTCACGACAGGCTACGGGATATCGGCGTGAACCTACGGGACGTCTCTGATGTCTACCCTTGCTCACCGATGCAACGCGGCCTTTTGTTGAGCACAATGCGGGACCCTGAGAAGTACGCGTACAAGGCCGTTTTCCAAGTCCAGTCCTCAGGCGGAGAAGCCATTGATCTGCAGCGCCTGTGCAACGCCTGGCAAGCTGTCATCGGTCGACACCCAACGCTGCGAACCATCTTCGTCGACACCATGGGCGACGAGGGGTTGATGGACCAGGTCGTTCTACGTAGCGCCCCAGGGCGTATTCAAATCATGTCTTACGACCATGACGGCAATGGGCAAGAAGTGCCCAGGGTGGTGCAAAAACTCCAGGCCATCGACGGCATCAACTGCAATGAAAAGAAGCCGCCACATCGCCTCTCGCTTTGCAAGACTGCAGGAGGAAAGATTTTCTGCCAGCTCGAGATTAACCATGCGATCTGCGATGGGTCTTCAGTCCCAATCCTCCTGGGAGACTTGGCCGAGGCTTATGACAAGGGCATGGTGCAAAAGCCCGCGCCGCTGTACCGCGACTTCATCGCCTACATCCAGTCGCAGCCCCGCAGCGACAGCGTCCGCTACTGGAAGGGCTACCTGGAAGGCGCAGAGCCATGTCTTTTCCCCGCACTCGCAGACGGGGCTGCGAACATGGCGCCATCGCTTGGTTCCTACGTGATCACCCTCGACAACGTCGCCAGGCTCAACGACTACTGTGTCAGTTCAGGCATCACCCTCTCTACCCTGCTGCAGTTTGTGTGGGCGTTGGTGATTCGGTCTTACACAGGCACGGATGATGTCTTATTCGGATACTTGGCCTCGGGGCGGGATGTGCCCGTCGTAAACATCGCGCAAGGGGTCGGAGCGTTCATCAACATGTTGGTTTGCCGCCTTCATCTTCCCGCCGACACCGAGGTCGCCGAGGCCCTTGATACAATGCAGACAGACCTCGCCAATGCCATGGCGTACCAAAGCTGCTCGCTCGCCGAGATGCAACACGAGCTTCAGCTGCCAGTGCTCTTCAACACGGCCTTCACATACCAGAAACGGGCAGATGTCGACCCCATCCATCACGACCATCCGTCTTCTTCCCGGGCAACTTTGGAGTACACCGTCCTGAGCGCCGAGGATCCAAGCGAGTATGTGATCGCTGTCAACATTGAGACGACGAACAAGACAGTGGAGGTCCACTTCAGCTATTGGAACAACATCGTCTCAGATGGGCAAATCAAGAACATTGCCGCTGCGTTCGACGCGGCACTGAACGACCTCGTTGCCAAGGGCAGGGACGATGGCATGGTCGGAGAGATAGATCTTGTTGGCAAGGCAGGGTTGCAGCAGATCTGTTCGTGGAACAACTACGAATTGCCTCGAGTCGAACAGTGTGTGCACCAAGTAATCCAGCAACACGCGCTCCACCGTCCAGCCTCGACTCCTGCTGTCTGTGGATGGGATGCATCGTTCACATACCGGGAGCTGGACCTGGCCGCTGCCCGGCTGGCACGCCATCTGGTGGCCATTTTACGCATCGGACCCGAGGCCATCGTGCCGATCCTTCTTGAGAAATCAGCGTGGACTGTGGTTGCGCAGATTGCAGTCCTGAAGGCCGGTGGCGCCTTTGTCAACCTCGACCCCAGCCATCCCGATAACCGCCTTGCACATCTCATCCAAGACGTCGGCGCCAAGGTTGTGCTCTGCTCAGAAAAGCACAAATCAAAAATGGATACACTTGGGACAGCCGCCTTCGTGGTCGACGCCCAATCCATTGCGGCCCTCCACCACGCGGCCGCCCCAGACGAGAAGCCATTCGCCTCCACGGCCAAGCCATCCAACGCGGCTTACATCATCTTCACATCCGGAACAACAGGCAAGCCCAAAGGCACCGTCATCGAGCACGCTGCCTTCTGCACAGGGGCCATAGCCCACGCCAAGGCAATGTTCATGGGCCCTGACTCGCGAGTCTTGCAGTTCGCGTCGTACACGTTCGACGCGAGCGTCATGGAGACGCTGTCCTGCCTGCTTGTCGGCGGATGCGTTTGCGTGCCATCGGACGAGGACAGGATGAACGACGTTGCTGCGACTATCCGCGATATGGGCGTGACGTGGACGCTGCTCACACCGTCCGTGGCCAGTACCGTGAAGCCCGAGAGCGTCCCTGGTCTCAAAACCCTTGTCACAGGTGGCGAGGCCATGACTGCTGGACACATTGCGCGATGGGGCACTCAGTGCGCGCTTGTCAACGCATACGGTCCGTCAGAGTGTTCCGTTGTTGCGACCACAAGCACCAAGGTTGATGAGTCTCATCGGGTGTGCAATCTCGACCCCTGTACCATTGGCACCGCTGTTGGTGGCCGCGCGTGGGTTGTCGATCCCCATACCCCTGATCGTCTTGTTCCTGTGGGGGCTGTCGGCGAGCTCCTAGTTGAGGGGCGCCTCGTGGCTCGCGGCTATCTCAACAACGCAACACAGACTGCCAAATCCTTCATCCGGTCGCCAAAATGGACAAGGGATCCTGCCTTCCCCGAGACCATGTGGCTCCGCCAGGACAACATGTACCGGACAGGCGACCTTGTACGGTACAACTCGGACGGATCCATCTCATACATCGCACGCAAGGATACTCAGGTCAAGCTCAACGGTAGACGGATTGAGCTCGGTGAAATCGAGTCTTACTGCCAGAGCTTCCTTCCCGATGGTGCACAGGCTGCGGTGGAGGTCGTGTCGGCACTGCACAAGCGCGCTGCGACAAAATCCCTTGCCGTCTTCTTCAGCTTGCCAAGTTCCACACCGCCCAGGGCCAAGGAAGCTGTGGCAAAGGAATTCTCCTTACTGCCCATGGACGGACCATTGCGGAAACTCGCACATGCGATGGAAACCCATCTTTCAGCGCAGCTACCGTCCTACATGGTTCCGCAGCTCTTCGTCCCTATTTCGGCAATGCCGTGGACAAGTGCCGGGAAGCTGGACCGAAGACAGCTCTGCCAAGCCCTCCAGAAGGCGAGCCAGAAGTCTGTGGCAAACTACAAGCTCACTGCTGCGGCAGGTGCTCCCAGGCCGGGGGGTCGAGGAGCCAGCGAGATGGAGACGAGGCTGCAGGGTCTGTGGGAAACTGTGCTTGGACTTCCAGCGGACTCTGTTGGTGCAGCGGACAGCTTCTTCCGTCTCGGTGGCGACTCGCTCACAGCCATGCGGCTCGTAGGCGCTGCGCGTGCCCACAAGATCATGTTGTCGGTGTTGGATGTCTTTGAGAAGCCCGTCCTGGCCGACATGGCAGTCGCATGCGGCGGCTCGAAGCCGGCGGCAGTCCATCCGCCCCAACTAAAGCCTTTCGATTTGGTGCCTTGCCCCCAGTCAGGACTTGGCGCCCTCCTTCAGGATGTTTCCACACAATGCCATCTTTCTCCCTCGGATATCCAGGACATATACCCCTGCAGTCCGCTGCAGGAAGGCCTCGTTACCCTTGCAAGCAAACAGGCGGGCGCGTACGTCGCGCTCAATACCCTGGATTTACCGGCCCAGATGGACTTGGATCGCTTCAAGGCGGCTTGGCAGCAAGTTGTCAATGAGACTGACATTTTGCGCACTCGGATTGTGCACACGGCCTCATCGGGATTCCTCCAGGTGGTGGTTGTCCCGACGCCGATCGACTGGCACGATGACCTGCTGTTGGAGGAGTCGGTTGCCAAGGCGAGGGCACTCGGGTCGCAGAACGGGGGGACTCTGGTCAGATACGGCATTGTCCAGAGTCACGGAGGACAAGGCGAAGGACGACTCTTCACCTGGGCCATACACCATGCACTCTACGACGGGTGGAGCTTGCGTCTTCTTGCCAGGCGAGTCCAGGATGTTTACAACAACATCGAGCTGATGCCCCTGGACAAGAGCTCATATGCGAACTTCATCCACTACTTGGGCCAGAGTGATGTGGCCGCCTCGGAACAATTCTGGAAAGAAACCCTGAACGGCGCGTCCGCAATCACACATTTCCCCCAACTCCCCCCTGCTGCTGCGAACGAGGCCCCGAGCTTCCGGGCCATGGTCCACAGAGTCAAAGTTCAACGTAGCAGCATTGTCATCAATATCACGGTGCCCACGCTGATCCGAGCCGCATGGGCCATTGTTTCGGCGGCTTATACCGGGATGGACGATGTGGTGTTTGGTGAGACGCTGTCAGGCCGCAACATTGACCTCCCGGGCGTGACTGAAACCGTTGGGCCAACCTTTACTACAGTCCCAACAAGACTACGGCTGTCAAACAACATGCGCCTTGTCGAGTTCCTCGAGGACATGCATGCCATGGCCGGTCGACTGGCGCCCCACCAGCACCTGGGGCTACAGCACATCAAACGACTCGACCCAGACTGTGCAGGAGCTTGTGACTTCCAAACCCTCGTCGTCATTCAGGCGTCTTCCACAACTTCCCAGCAAGACGAGAAAGCAGGCCAGAAGGTTGATGTTCTGGAGGCGGATTGGGACTTCCAAGGGGGTTCCTCGACCGAAAGCTTCTTCACGCATCCCCTCGTGATAGAGTGCAATGTCACCGACACCGCTATCGAGGCCACCTTCCACTACAACGAAAAGGTTCTCTCGGCGTGGCAGATGAAGCGTCTTGCCCAGCAATTCGAAGCTGTGGTAAAACGGCTGGTCGACGCCTCCGGGAGCAAGAATGCCACTCTCGCCGACATCCATGTCATCAGCCCCGAAGACGAGGTCCTCCTTGCGAGATGGAACCGCACCAACACCACGGACGAAACTGAAACCGCAGTAAACTCGTGTATCCATCATCTCTTCCTGGACCAGGCCATCGCACAGCCCGATCAGGTGGGTATCAGCGCCTGGGACGGAGAATTGACGTACAGTCAAATTCAAGAATACGCCTCTCGTCTCGCGGCCCACCTCCAGAAGCTCGGCGTCACAGGGGGGTCTTTGGTCCCCGTCTGTCTCGATCGCTCGGCCTGGGCCATCATTACCTTGTTGGCCATTCTGATGGCCGAGGGTGCTTTTGTGCCGCTCGATCCCGCGCATCCCTTGTCTCGGCAGGCCGAGATATTTGACTCGATCAGCCCGTCCTTGCTTGTCTGCAGCCCCGAGCACGCGTCCCGCTTTTCAGGTATCGTTGCCACTTGTGTCCCGGTGGACGGCGTGATGATACGCGCTCTTCCTCCGCTTGCCCCGACAGCCCACAACTCCACCCCCGGCAGCACTGCCTACGTGCTCTTCACGTCGGGCAGCACCGGGCGCCCCAAAGGCGTTGTGGTAGCCCACCGCGACTTTTGCAGCAGCTCGCGTGCGTACTCCCGCGCAACTCGCATGGATCCTTCTTCTCGAGTCTTCCACTTTGCGTCGCTGACCTTCGACGCCGCCGTCCTGGAGATCCTGACGCCCCTTACACTCGGTGCTTGTGTTTGCGTGCCAACAGCATATGAGCGCCTCCACGACTTGGGAGCCGCCATGGCCCGGCTCCGCGCGACCTGGGCCTTCCTAACCCCATCTGTCGCCAACTTGCTCGACCCAGACACCGTGTGCCCAACGTTGAAGACGCTCGTATGCGGCGGGGAGGCCATGCTTGCCAAGACGATTTCCCGGTGGGCCGACCGCGTCAAGCTCATGAACGCCTACGGGCCAACCGAGGCGTGTGTTTTTACCGTTGTCAACCCGCACGTGTCGGCAGAGCGAGATCCAACCGTTATTGGCCACCCGACTGCTGCAGCGCGCGTCTGGGTTCTGGATACCAGAGACGGTCGCCAGAGCCGGCCGGCTCCGGTCGGGGCGGTTGGTGAGCTGGCGATCAGCGGTCCCCTTCTAGCCCGTGGCTACCTCAACGACCCACAGAAGACAGCCCATGTGTTCATTGAGAACTTCCAGATCCCTTTGGCCTCGACTAGGACTGGCCACGCAAGCGCCAATACCCGCTCGACGCGCGTCTATCGCACAGGCGACCTGGTACGGTACCGTTCTTCCGACGGAGCTCTCGAATTCGTCGGCCGCCGGGATGGCCAGGTCAAGGTCAATGGGCAACGGATTGAGCTGGGCGAGATTGAAAGCCGGCTGTCAACCGATGCCCATGTGCGACTCGCGCTGGTGTTGCAGCCCAAGAAGGGGCCGTTCAAGAAGCAGCTGGTTGGCATCATCACCTTGACCATGAGCACCGATACCATCACCCCTCCGGCCTCTCCCAGCGCCATTTCCACCAGGCCGACGGACTGTCGCGCCAGGTGTAACCCTCTCCAAGGTCCGCCTGAGCATCTGGCCGAAGCCCGGTCCCACATCGCCAAGATTCAGGGGCGCCTCGCCGACATGCTCCCACACTACATGGTCCCCGCCGCCTGGATCGTTCTCGAAACCATGCCAGTCGCCGTATCGGGCAAACTGGACAGAAAGCAAGTCGCAAATTATGTCGAGGACCTCGATCACGCAACGCATCAACACATCATGAGCAGTCTCGGGCTCTTGGGGGAAAGCGAAGAAGAATGCCAAGTGACCGGGCCCGTCAAGACGCTGAGGGATATTTGGGCGAAGGAACTGGGCCTTCGCATGGAGGACATCAATCTCAATCAGTCATTCCTCGGCCTCGGTAAGAAACCCCCCCTGACGGAGTCCGATCTCAAGTATTATCTGCTTGCTTGTCCTTGGTGGATCGAACTGACTCAAAACACAAACAGGCGGAGATAGCATCAGTGCAATGGGGGTTGTCTCGCGAGCTCGGAATGCCGAACTAAGCGTGACCATCCAGAATGTCCTGCAATCCAAGTCCATCATTCAACTTGCCCGGCTCGCCAGACAACTTCTTCCTCCAACTCTGGCCCGCGAGCACAACACAAAGGAAACCCAAGAGCCATTTGCCCCATCGCCGATTCAGGCCATGTATCTGCGATCGGCTGGCAACCATGTTGGCGAAGCCCGATTCAACCAGAGCGTCAACCTGGATGTGCCGCGACGAGTCGGCATCGACACAATCAAGAAGGCCGTCCATGCAATTGTTCAACGCCACGCAATGCTGCGTGCGCGCTTCGCCAGAAAACTGGACAGCAGTTGGGAGCAGCAAATCACAACGGTACGTTCATCTCCTTGTACTTGGGACATGTGCTAATCTATCTCTATACAGATGGAGCCTTCCGCATACTCCTGTCTTGCACACAGTCTGACCTCGCGACGGGAGATGGTGCCAATCATAGCCAATGCCGAAGCTGGGCTCTGCATCGAACGCGGCCCCGTCTTCCGAGTCGACTTGTTTGATCTCGCCGATCACGACCGCATCGCCATCTTCATGGTCGCTCATCACCTCTGCATTGACATGGTCTCCTGGCGCATTGTCATACAGGACCTGAGCCAGCTTTTGGAGACCGACACCCTGGCGGTAGACGAGCCTCCATCCTTCCGGTCGTGGTGTGCCCTGCAGTCCAGGCACATCAATACGCTCGAGACTCGGACTCTCCTCCCGTTTGAAGAGACACCGTCTGACTTGGACTATTGGGGCATCCGGGGACCACTGACATATGGCACCGCAGAGACTGAGACTTTCAGCCTCGGAGAGGACATAACCAGACTTGCTCTGGTGGGCTGCCATGCGGCGTTACGATCAGAACCGGTTGAGCTGTTCCTCACAGCCATTGCACACGCCTTTGCGAAGACATTCAGGGATAGGAATGTGCCCACGCTGCACATTGAAAATCACGGACGAGAGGCCCCAGCGGGTTCCCGCATGGACTTGTCCCGGACTGTTGGCTGGTTCACCACAATCTGCCCCCTGCTCCTCACTGTCCAGGCCGACGGTGATACGGGTGACATATTCGACACGCTGCGGCGGACAAAGGATCTGAGACGCAGCATCCTCGAGCACGGCAGGCCGTATTTTGCCCACAAGCACTTGAGCGGCTCGGTCGATACCGCATGGTCCCCAATGGAGATCTTGTTCAACTATCTGGGCGGGGGTGTGGTGCAAAGTCTCGAGCACGAAACCGATTCGCTAGTCCGCCAGGTCGACTTCGAGGACCACGAAGGCCTCGGGTCTTCTGTGACCACTGCAGACGTGGGCCCTGAAACACGGAGGCTGGCCTTGTTTGAGATCTCTGCCATTGTCGTCAGCAACAAGCTGCAGTTCTGTTTCGCCTACGACAGCCGTCTCGATCAAGCAGGCAATGTGCGCAAGTGGATCGGGGATTGCAAAACCACCCTCGAGGAGCTCGTGCAGGGTTTGATGCAACGACCTGCCGAGCCAACGCTGAGCGACTATCCGTTGTTGCAGCCCCTCACCTACAACGACCTTCGCACTTTGACTGACGTTGCCCTCCCAAATGTCGGCATCGACCGCAGTCGCATCCTGGCTGACGTAGAAGATATCTATTCCTGCACGCCGGTTCAGGAGGGCATGCTCATCAGCCAGCTCCGGAACCCCACTGCCTATTTCTTCCGGGCTATGTACACGGTCAGACACAGGAACCCCCATCACGCGCTGGATGCCAAGAGACTCGCAGGGGCGTGGCAGCAAGTGGTGGATCGCCATGCGGCTCTCCGTACCATCTTCGTTGAAAGCATTCGTCGCGGCGCTGTCTTTGACCAGGTTGTTTTGAGGAAGGTGGACGCCGGGGCTATTCTGCTCAGTACTACAAGCGATCAAGAAGCTGTGAGCAAACTTGCGCAACTCGGGATGCGAGGCGAATCAGAGTCCACTCGACGCAAGCAACCCCGACTCCCTCACCAGCTCGCCATCTGCACGACGCATAGCGGGAGGATGCACATACAGTTGGAGGTCAACCATGCGGCCATAGATGGCAGCTCCCTCTCCATCATCATGGATGAACTGGCGTCTGGGTACGCCGGCACTCTTGGGGGAACCGCCGGTCCGCTGTATAGCGACTACGTCCAGTTTCTTCTCGGCCTGCCTGCCCGCGGCGAGACCGAGTACTGGATGGACTATCTGAAGGGAGTGCAGCCGTGCTACTTTCCCAGACTCGACTCCAGCACCGCCATGGTCGCCGCCGCCACGAGGAGTCTGCGCTCTGCCTTCCTTCAGTTCGACCGGTACGCCGAGCTCCGGTTGCTCTCTGAGCAAACACACGTCACCCTCGCCAACATCATGCACGCTGCATGGGCCTTTGTGCTCCGAAAATACACAGGCTGCGACGACGTCTGTTTTGGTTATCTGACAGCAGGCCGTGATGCCCCCGTTGAGAACATCGGCCTCACGGTCGGGTCGCTCATCAACATGCTCTGCTGCCGGGTGCAAATATCCGAATCAGACACCCTCGAGGGCATCTTTCGAGCTGCTCAGGATCAACACCTGCAAGGTCTGGCGTTCCAGCACTGTTCTCTAGCACAGGTACAGCATGAGCTTGGCCTGGTTGGGAAACCTCTCTATAATACCTCGGTTTCAACGCAGAATCATGCTGAGGGCGAGAAGAACATGGAAAATACCATCCTGTTCGAGATGGAAGAGGGTCATGATCCCAGTGAGGTACGTGGGCGTTGTTTCCCTTGAAGGGGTGTCTCGACATTTTGCTAACTAAAATCAACCGGTGATAGTACGCCATCACGGTCAACATCGAAACCTCGAAGAATAACGAAGGGGTCCTGTTCCGATACTGGTCTGACCAGATCAGCGATAAGCTCGCGGGGGGGATTGCCCTCTCGATGGCCCACGTTCTGAACAACTTTATCAGCAGTCCCTCGCAGTCTGTTGCCGTCTTCGACATGAAACCCACTTCTGTGCCTGTCCAGTTCAGGGACGAACAATTGGTTGCCGAGATGCCTGGTGACGAAACAGCGCCGGCTCAGAAACCCTCATCCCCAGCATCCGCATCTGACAATTCTGACGGAATGTCCACAGCTCGCGAAAGTGAGCAAAACACCCGGACTCCCCACGAAGAGAAGCTTCTTGAACTGTGGGCCGCACTGCTACACCTCCCAGAAGACTCTATCAGTGGCGACGACAGTTTCTTTGACCTGGGGGGGGACAGCATAACGGCGATGAAGCTCGTGGGGGATGCCAGGGACCATGGCCTGGCACTGACTGTTGCCGATGTGTTCCGGCATCCGTCCTTCCGCGACATGGCTGCGAGTATTCGTGCTGCCAATACCCTACAGGCTGGCATGCGTTCAAACGACGGGACTGGAACATTCCCATATCAAACCGCCGACGGCGACCTGTACGAGCGCTTTTCACTCGTGGCGGCATCAAACGTCGACGCGTTCCTGCAGACCAGTATCGTCCCGCAAGTTGGCGTCTTCAGGGGCGGGATCTCGGACGTGCTCCCAGCTACTGACTTCCAGTCACTAGCTGTCGCCGGCGCGCTGCTCGAGTCCCGCTGGATGCTGAACAACTTCTATCTAGATGGAGATGGACCCATGAACCTCCCGCAACTCAAGCGCGCGTGCTTCCGACTCGTACACGCGCTAGACATCCTGCGCACCGTATTCATACCCTCGGGGGGCCGCTTTCTGCAGGTCGTCCTGCGCACGCTACGGCCTGCGTTCCACATCGTTGAGATTGACGGGTCGCCGGCCGAATATAGCGCCCACGCCCAAGTACAAGGGGCAGACGATGGCGAGCCCCGACTTGGCGAGCCGTTTGTCGAGTTCACAGTCATCAAGCAGCGGACTAGCCGCCGCCACAGGATCCTCCTCCGCATCTCACATGCACAGTATGACGGGGTGTGCCTCCCCAGAATCTTGAACGCCCTGCAGATCGCATACAGGGGCGAGACGGTTCCCCCGGCACCCTCGTTTGCCAATTATCTACGTGCCTCTGCTGGGTCTCTGACCTCGGGCCATTACGAACATTGGAGGCAGCTTCTCTCTGGGTCGTCCATGACAGAGCTTGTGCACCGCAGGGGGCCCAACTACCGCAAGAGCTCCGCGGCAAGGGCAACCGCCTGCCTCAAGAAGACGGTTCACCTGCCCCCGGTTGAGTCCGGCCACATCACCACCGCCACCGTCGTCAAGGCTGCTTGGGCCTATGTGTTGGCGCAAATCGCAGCGACGCCGGATGTGGTCTTCGGGCACACTGTAAGCGGGCGCAATGCTGCCGTCAACGGTGTCGAAAGCATGGTCGGGCCTTGCCTCAACCTGGTTCCGGTGCGTGTGCAATTCGGCGCGCCGGACTGGACGGCCAGAGGCCTCCTCCGACAGGTTCAGGACCAGCAAGTTGCCAACATGTCACACGAGGTGTTGGGCTTCCGGGAAATCATACGCCATTGCACATCGTGGCCTCGCTGGACCTATTTCTCCTCCACCGTCCAACACCAGAATGTGGACCAGAGTACACTACTGCGTCTCGGTGATGTTGACTACCAATTCGGGTGTGCCTCGGCTGCACAAGAGGACTTTGGCGACCTGTCCATCCTCTCGCAGCGCCGGCCATCGTGCAACAACAATGAACCAGACGGTGATGAAGATGCTGGCCATATGTACGAAATCATCCTCAGCTTTGCCGAAGACGGAGCCATCCCACGGGACGTTGCCGAGCGCGCTCTCGACATGTTGTGCGACGCAGCCCATCTTTTCGCCATCAACCCAGACACGGCGCTCCCCACCGCCCCCGACCTTTCCCGCAGGGTCCGACAGGTGCCACTCCAAGAGGCGGCATCGGCGCTATCGCGCGTGGCGTTCTGCGGCAACACAAACGATGACACGAAAGAACTGGACGCAGCTTCCGGTCTTCGGAATCTCAGCCAGCCCCAGTTGCTAGACCTTTTCACCCGAGTCAGCACCGCCTGGCACCACGTGCTGGGGGTTCCGAACCAACAAACACTCTCCGAAGGCGCTCCGGACGCAACAAGAACCACTTCCACTACGGCTGAGATCGGGACTTCAAGTCTACTTACCAGTGGGGCCCTGGATTTGGACACCTTATTCTTTGACGTCGGCGGGGACATCATCGGCCTCGCGCAGCTCTCGTGGCTGCTCGCCAACAAGACAAGCGTCGCTAAGCTACGCCTGGAAGACCTGATCAGCCATCCTACTGTGCGTGGGCACATGGCTCTCCTAGCGCGAGAGATTGGAGCTTCTCAGGCGCCCATCGGAGCACCCATCGAAGTACACAAGGCCGCCACCTTCCCGCTTGTGGTGCCGGGGATCCAGAGGGTGGATTCTCCGTTGACAAACAAGGCGAAGAATTTTGCGAGGAAGCTCACAAGGCGGAAGACTGGCCTTCCAATAGTTGCCGCGTAGACTACTGGGACCATGTGGAGTCTAGACTTTGTCTTTGGCCTCTTGATCTGTTGGATGGGTATGAGGGTCATCTTGGTTTCGTTTGCGTTGTTGTTATGTCTTTTCCTTGTCACTTATCCGTATTCTGTCCCTTATCCGTATTCTTTGGTCTCTGAGCATATAAGTTGTGGTTGTGTTTCTCTATTTCATCATTCCACCGTTCCAATGCATTGGTGATGCGTATGTGTGCTTAGGTCGTAAAGTACGCAAATGCCAAATCCAATGCAGTTGGCCAAATGAGGTCAAAGCAATAGCGAACACAAATGTGGTGATGGCTTCAAGTAATGACGGGCAGTCATCTTTCTGTTTGAAACCATGGCCTGTGGAGATCGGGGAGGGGGCTACCGAGTTTGCCCCAGCAATTCAACACCTGCGATTTATTTACGAATCGTCTGCAAGCACTTGTGACACAAAAGATTGCAGAACGTAAAGGTTGTCTTTAGGTATTCTTTGTTTGTACTATTCCGGTCACGTCCGGATCAAGCTACCGAGTCCATGTGGTCGCCTCTTTGTTCTGCCTCTCTGTACTATATTCTGACTGCCATTCCGCGATGCTAGGGTTATCACCGCTGTCTTCTCTTAACTTTTGTACTTGCACATGGGCCTATGCAGAAACAGCAACGACCGCTAACCCCTACACACAATGGCCCAGCCGACCCTACTCCAGTACAAGCAGCGCAGGGCGGATTTCTTAAAGTACTACATCCAAGGCGAAAGCGAAAAGTGGACAGAAGAACGCAAACCACTGTGGAAACGGATCAAAATTCCAACTTTTAAAGGCGGCGTTAAAAAATGGCCCGGTATCTCCAAGCAACAGTTCCGGTTGCCCAGGGAGTTCACTGGCGGGGAGCATCATCTTTACGCAACTGGGGACTTTAATGAGGAGAAGAGGGATCAAGTAAGAGCAGCTACTGCCCAGCTTGCCAGGCAACTTCGGCCTCGCCAATTCGAATGCGTGAAGGTGCTAGGCTGGGGCGGGAAAGGGATTGCGGTACTCTTCAAACATCGCCCTCGTCCGGGAGCCCAAAGCCGCCATTACGTTGCAAAATGTCTCTTTGACAGCGACGACGAGAACCTGATTGCTGAGAGAGAAATGCTTGAGGTCTGTCTTTGTTATCCAGAGTTGTGCCCAAGGGCCGATGCTAATAGAGGAGCTTGGATAGGAGTTTATAGGAGCGGAGCATATAGTGCAAACTGTCCATCTTGACAAGCTACCGAGCCCGAGAAAGTCCAAGAGGGAGCCCCGTCTCAATGCCGACAATACACACAGAAGCGGCGGTACACCAGTCGAGAATGCAAAACACCCCACGAACAGAAATGCTGTCTTTCTTACTCAGTATTGTCCACGCGGCACCCTGGATAAGTTTGCGATCCTCGCATCTACCAGGGAAAAAGCCCTAAGCAATCCCACTCTGTGGTTCATGTTTGATTGTTGTAAGTGATCTCCAGCTGTGCTTAAGTTTAACCGTCTTAATCCGAAGAAATGTAGTGTTCCAGATGGCAGTAGCCTTGCGCTACCCGCCTCAATATTGGAGCGACTTCGATAAGAATAACCCTCGAGTAGCCTACGAGCGTATCCCTGGCAACAATGATTCAGCCCCGAAATGGACAGGGAAGCCAAAAACCTACATTCACTTCGATATTGATCCAACCAACAGTAAGTTGGGGGCATTACTTTCACACTAGCTCTGCTTTCCCTGCCCGGGTTAACTGTTAGTAGTACTTCTTGGCGACTTTGACAGTTGCGCAAGTACACGGCCTCATCATCTTGTAACCCCAATATTGCAGGTAGGAGAGCTCTTATATTGATTGGAAGACTACGCACTTGACTTCGGTGGCATGGATCTTGTTACGACGCTGACACAAAATTCGTGGAACATCTCTATAGCTCAACGACTTTGGACTATGCAGCGATATGAAGGAACTGTCAAAAAGCAGGTACGTGGACCGCTCTCCCAGGGTTACTTCCGCAGTACCTACATGATGCTAATCTTCGGTGTTGCAGGTATATGTGGCAGAGCAGAGAGAACGGCAAAGACCGTTGGTACCCTCCTGTGCGTGTCTATTGTCAAAACACCCAGGCACGGGAACTGACAACGCATGACTTTAGGAGATCTTCAGCACTGAGTGGCAATTCGTTTCGACATACCCACCTCCTAGCGCAAAGGTTGCCGGGAAGTACAGCTGGAAGACCAACATGTGGGCGCTTGCCCAAGTCATGTGGTGTCTCATTACACATTGCCAACCCCCAACCGGACCTGTTCCTGAATTGGTGTCAGTTCAGCCTCCGGACCCAGAAGAGGAGTCAGATATCGGCCAGGCCCGCAAAAATAATATTCCCAAGGTCACCAACATGCAACCTCGCAGGATTCAACCTGCTAGAGCGACGAAACGGGTCGCAACGACAACCCCAACCGGCGCGGCAAGGCCTCCATCCAAGCGCAGAGCCCCAGCAAAGGCAAAAGCGAAAGCGAACGCAAAACCGGCAAAGGGAAACGACAAGGCCCAAGATGCTGAAGATGTTGGGAAAAAGTGGACATACGGCAATTATATTTGCCACGACGATATCCCCGTATTCCAGAACGTCGACCCTGATCTTCGAAACTTGGTCATGCGCTGCATGATGGACGAGCCAGCAGACCGCCCTGGCATGACTGAGATACGAAAGATCATCGATAGCAAGCTGCATGAACAATGGGACCCGAATGACACGGATCTCAAGGATGATATGGACCAGTGTTTCAACGACGTACCCCCCCCAGCGGCTCATCCGAAAGAAGTCTTAGCCGAGGTACGTAACATTTCTTAATTCCCATGCTACAATAACTCTCACCACAAGGCCACTAACTTGGGTGTCTGGTAATTATTTCAGTGGCTGAATCTCGACGCCGACATGCTTACAACAGGTGGAATGGACGACCTGGGTTGAGAGGGGAACGGGGGGGGGGTCTTGTTCATGTACAAAGAGCATGATAGATGCTGAAGATATAGGATGGGTTAGCTGACCCAAGACGAATATTACATCGAACGTACCTTTGTCCTTTCAAGATCAAGCCATAGCCGAGTGACTGTGCAATCGCTAGACCAGTATCTACATTATACCACCCGCAGCAATTATGAAAGTCCCAATACTCTTCGCAATGCAATCACAATTTCCGCATGGGTACGCCATCCTTGACGTTCCTCTCCTTCAACGGCAGCAAGCCTGTAAGGATAAAACCACAACAGACACCGGGAACAAAAACATTGCTAGAATCGCGCCTCCCCCAAACATAACAGAAGGAATCAACATGCATATGCCAATGCCCCACGAGGCCACGGGTGCTTGCCGAGACAGGCCCGACCTAAAAAAGCCAGGGCATGCGAGATGAGAGTAGCTGCCGTCGATCTTCGAGTCCTTCAAGAGGCGGACGCTTGGGCTGTCAAACCAGGGTAACTATGGGCCGGTAGTACCATTTACCGACCAAGGTCAGCCTCCTCGTCGCTAGACCCGTCAACGTCACTCGCTTCGCCCTCCCACCCCCCGCTTTCGAGCCCGCTCCGACGTATCGCCATGGAACCTACCCACCCGAGAAGCGTTATGCCGGCAAAGATTCCCCATGCAAGAGCCTCCCCTTTAGGTCTCACGTGTGTGGACAAAGTGAAGAGACCGCCGGCGAAAAGTGGCCCAACGCCACGACCAGCAGCTGAGAGAGTCTGTGCAATTCCATTAAGTGTGCCAAGAGTTTCGTTTGAAACGGCCGAGTTGGTGATCTAATGAATCCCTGGTTAGAAATGGCGCCGCTGCCAAGGGCCACGCGATCAAAACATGCAAGCGAGGACAACAAGGACGGGAAGACTTCAGATAGCTCATGATTGTAAGAGACGGACTCACCAATAGCATGACACTACTGAGTCCACCGACAGCACAGATGTTTTTGAGCACGAGGGTCGCCCCCAACTCGCCATAGAGCCAAAGCTTGTTTCCTTTAAATCCGATCCAAGGCATGAGCGCCATGCTTACGGTCATGCCCAGCAACGAATAGCGGTAGGTGCCGAGGTTTCCCAGCCGTGATTTGACTTTCTGGAATAGGGAAAGCTGGAAGAGAATGGTGACCAAGCTAGCAAGCGATAAGCTGAGCCCAATTGCACCAGGCCCCAGCTCACGCCCTGTGGGCTGTGGCGCGGAAGCGAAGATGGGATACAGCGAGTTGAATGAGATATTCGCGAGCTGGAACACGAGGTAGGTACCTAACACGGCGAGTGTGTTGCGGTTTGCGAATTGACGAAAAGCCGACTTTTGTGCCTCGGTGTCTCGTATGCGATCATCGTCCTCATGTTCTGGGGTTTTGATCGCGGCGAGAAGTCCCTGGTGTTCATGGCCACTGTCGTCGTCGGCGTCGTCGTTACGGGACACGTCCGAATCCAGACTACCATCACGTGGGCTGAACCCCACAGCCGTACGGTGCCCATCACGGCCGCTCTCCATCCGCCTTCCTTTCCCTGCTGATTCTCCCCTGTGCCCTTCCCAGCGCGCCGTGAACCAGTCGCGTGCCTTGTTGACCCAGTCAAACCAGACGGCGCCATTTTGGTCGATGCCGGTTTGTGTCTCCTCAAACCAAATGGCCAGCACTACCACGCTGGCGAGCAAGAAAGCTGCATCGATAATGTTGGGTGCCAAAAAAGGATATGTTTGCGCACCCCTAAGACCAACCAGAAGCCCTCCCAGCGCGGGCCCAGTAATGCTTCCGAGACTGTAGATGACAGGCAACCATGTAAATGCTTTGCTTTGGTTACTGCGGTCTGTGACCTCGCCGAGACATGTCGGCACGATGGCAGCATTCCCATTGAGCAGGCCCATGGCGACATGCACCACGACGAGTTGTGCGTACGTCTTGCAAAAGCCGAAGCATAAGAAGCAGACCATCAGGAGCGAGGTCCCGAGCAGCATGACAGGCTTGCGTCCCACGCGATCGGAGAGGTACCCCCAGAAAAGATTGGTCGCCAATTGTGCAAGGGCGAAGGCCGAGGCGAGCAACCCTACGTACAGGCCTTCCTGACCGTTTGGAATCTCGTCGAACGAGGCCACCATTGCTGGCAAGTATGGCCCAATGGAGTTTAGGGCTGTTTGCTCGGCGAGAGACAGGAGAGCCAGGAGCCCAAGTTGCACCCATGGCAGGGGGCTCTCGTCTGTGCTTGCGTTGTGTCCGTCGGTGTCGGCTATCGCTCTGTTGTCCCGCGTGCCATCAGCCGAGCGCTCGCCACCGAGGGCCGAGGAATCGGACCCCCTTCCAAACAGATGCTTGTGCCATGGGTGTGGTTTCTGACGCGATGCCTGCTGCTCGGACGGGGTGGCGGGCGGTGGCGTCGGGAAAGTGTGGTACTTTGCCGTCGACTCTCGACGGAGCAGGGCGTGGGGATCGACGGCAGAACTTCGTCGGCGTCGGCTGCTGCTGGCCGAGGATTCGTCGAGCAAGGAGAGTTGGGGAAAGGGCTCTCCGGCGTGGAAGGAACCCGAGGTGCGAATGCTGCGGGTTGCTGAAAGATTCGGGCGGGACGCGGTTGTCCCTGCTGCTGCTGCGCTCGCTGCGACGTTGGTTGTATGCACCATCGTAGAATTCGTCGGGGCCCCTTTTATGGTCGCGCACTGGCGGCGCACAATTGAGAGCTGCAATTATGACCAAGTCTGGATCATTGCAGCCGCGCACGCCGTCTGGTCAATGGTTGTAGCTTCGGAGCTGCCCCCTGGAGATCGGGGGTGGGGTGCAAAAAGACACAGGGTAAGGGCAGTGGTGATGTCACCAAATGCAAGTGGCTTAATCAGCGTCATTCTTGCCCCACCAAATCCAGCATGCATGGCGCAGGTTTACTCCAATCAGTCCGTACGGAGTACAGCCGTCGGAACTTGAACCTGAAGCCCAGATTGCTGCTTTAATTTTCCAACCACAGCCTCAACCCCTACCCGCACCTCGATCCCCCGTGCCTTGTAAGATACAGCTAAAACACAACTGTCTTGGTTCCATTCAAAAACAGGCGGCGCTCTGCATACCACTTGACGGCGGCGGCGAGCACCTGGCTCTCGACGTTGGAGCCCTCGTCGACCAGCGCCTTGGCGCTCATGCTGTGGTCGACCCGGGACACACGCTGCTCAATGATGGGCCCCTCGTCCAGGTCAGCCGTGACAAAATGGGCCGAGGCGCCGATGATCTTGACGCCGCGATCGTAGGCCTGGTGATAGGGCTTGGCGCCCTTGAACGAGGGCAGGAAGCTGTGGTGGATGTTGATGATGTGACCCGACATGGCCTCGCAGAGCGTCGGGCTGAGCACTTGCATGTAGCGCGCCAGCACCACCAGCTCGATGTCGTTCTTCTTGATCAATTCGAGGATCTGGCCCTCCTGGGCCGCCTTGGTCTCGCGATTGACCGGGAGGTGATGAAACTCGATGCCGTAGCTGGCGGCCAGGGGGGCAAAGTCCGGGTGGTTTGACACGATCAGGGGGACCTCGATCGAAAGCTGGCCCGTCTTGGCGCGGAAGAGGAGGTCGTTGAGGCAGTGGCCAATCTTGGAGACCATGATGAGCACCCGCGCTTTCTGCGCCACGGGTCGGATGTCGTACGACATGACATACTCGGCGGCCAGCGCGTCGAAGGCGGGCCGAAGAAAGTCGGTCGATTCGGCGGGCGTCGGGCCAAAGTGCACTCTCATGAAGAACTTTTCGCTTGCCGGGTCGGAAAACTGCTGCAGGTCCAAGATGTTGAGTCCCTCGCGAGCAAACACCCCGGTCACCGCATGCACGATGCCCGACTTGTCCGGACAGGACAGCGTCAAGAAGTGATCATTGGCCATTGTTGAAATGCTGCTGTCTGCTCGCGCGGCTTGTGGTCGTTGTGATCGCTGTAGCGGCTTCAGAGGATGGGATGCGCCAATGACTCGGTGGCTACATTTTTCTTGCGCCGTATGCCAAAGGCGTGTCCACTTCTTGCTTTCTGTATAAAGGGGTTAGGGTTACTCCCACATTTCCGTGAATGTCGCGGCAAATGAATGGTCTGGACTCGCTGCATAATAATATGTACTAAGGCTACATGGTCTGTGCTATCTGTATAATACTGTGGGTCAATGCAGTTTCCCCCAGCTAGCGCTTGGTTTTTTTGTTTTTCGGGGGGTGGAAAGTACGAGCGTATGGATACCAAAGACCGTTCCGTGTTTCTGTTTCTACTCAACTCCTGTCTTTTTTACATAATCCGGGCTTTACCCCTTTCGTTTGTCAATTTTAAAAATGCCGCTCAAAATCCGTCCAGCGACTGACGCGGATGGTCCGCCAATCGGCTTCATTGGCCGGGAGGCATTCCGTGATTCGCTTTCGAAGTCTCTCTTCCCTCCTCACCTGCACGCAAAATCGAAGACCGGCGATGTGAGGCTCGACGAAGCGCAATGGCGCGCCACCAGGGCAGTGAGGAGAATGAACGAAGGCAAGCCGACGTTTGTCGTCGTCGACGTCCCTCAAGACAAGACTTCTGCAGAAGTTGTGGTTGGATTCGCCCAGTGGGAGTTGCCTTTCCAACCAACATCGTCCAACAGGGTAGTGAACGAGGCCGCCAAGGATCCAGTACCTGCAACACTCGATACCGAATGTTTCCAGGAGATGTACGACATTATGGACATTGAGACCAACAAGGCGCTTGGGCCTGACGGACACAGTAAAATGTGGTGTAAGTTTGCACCCATTTTCATCAGCTCAAATGAATCATTTTGATGTTGATCTGTCATGTCGGCATTAATTAGATCTCATGCTGCTCGCGGTTGACCCCAACCACCACCGCCGAGGCATTGGCAAGTTGCTCATGCAACATGGAATCTGTCTTGCTGCGCAGGACGGCAAGGACGCCTTTTTGATCGCGACTCCAGAAGGTCGCGGCCTGTATAAGAGTGTGGGTTTTAGTCAGATTGGGGAAGCTTTCATGATGGGAGATCTGCCTCACTACTCCATGCTGTGGCGGAGGCCTGCCTCAACTTTGGTGTAATTCACTTTCACTACCTACAGACGCAATGCCTGTTTCTCCTTCCGGATCTTCTCGGCAATCTCCCAACGGAATGTTGACAGTCTGGCCAACAATATTAACAAGCGAAAGCGCAAGCCACTGCGATCACAAGGGGTCTGCAACCGGATATCTCCCTCATGCAGTGGAGAGAGAGTTTGTAGTTACTATTTAGCACTGTTTGACGCAAAGTAGGTCGCTATAGCATCTGCCCTCCACTCAATATCTCCGGTCAACCCCCCACCCATATGGTGGATTGCCTTGGCCCGTTTCCCTGAGCCATGCTTGCGGATCCATGCCTTCGGGGGTAGCCCAGGAGGAGGATCCCGAATCCCAGGGTAGGACGCCTGCCCACTGACTGGGCTGGGGCTGTAGTATTTGCGGTGTTGCTGACAACACAGGCTCCGATATTGGTCCTGGCCCGGCTGAGGGGACTCTTGAGGGCGGGACAAACATGTTTGCGTGGTACATGCTCTGGCTGGCTTGGCTTTCGAGCAAAGGGCGGTATGCGTCGCCCAGAGTGTGAGCGGACGAGGGACCCTCCCTACGGGGTCTTCCTTGGATTCCAGCAGACATCACTGCGCCTAGCAGATCTTCTCCTGCCTCATTTAAGCCGTCAATCAAGTGGTCCTCCCCACCTGATCCCGCCTGCCGACATTTGTCATCGTGCCGCTCACCGAGGGCAGTCCAAAACCTATCCATGTCAAACCGGGTGGCGCCTAGCGCTATGAGCCGGTTGAGAACAGGCGTGGGATCGTCGGGAGAGTTCAGTTGGGGGTGGCCACTCGAAACCGATGAACTGGTTTCGGGTGCTGATACCGCTCCGGATACCGACGGTTCCAATACTGGGCGGCAGAGAACGGCTCCCGCCGCATACAGAAGTTGCAAGATGGCGTGGGACGGCAAAGAGCGGTATCTTGAGACAGGTACCCTAGATATCCATGATTGGAACCAATCCCTGGCGCGAATATTTGCGCCCTGCAGCAGTGTCTCGATCGTCGGGGCATTCGCGGAAAATGAAGCAGCCTCATTCATCGAGACATCAGTACCGTGAGAGTGGGCCATGTCGCTTCCTCGGGGTTCAGATAAACGTAGAGCGACGGTATTGAACTGCGTGGCAATCATGGCTGTGGTTGTTAGAGGTCTGCAGAGTGGCGAGAGAGGCATGGGTAGACTGACCATCGTCCTTCAAGCTGCCGGGCAGCTCCCTGACAAGTCGGTCTAAGTAACCTTGGCAGCCTGCCAGCGCAGCCCCTCGCTCTTGGGCCCCCCTGTCCTCGTCGTTCCTGTCTAAAGCTACTTTTTCGCTGCTGAGATCGGTGCTCCCTTGTAGGGGTGTTTTGAGCACAGCGACGCGTTCAGCCAAGTACTGCGTTTTGACGAAGTGAACCACAACTTGGTCCAGGCTGTGTTCCTTTGCTTCTGCAATGTCGACGAGACACTGGCGCATGTATAGCGTAAAGGGCATGGACGTAAGTTGATGAAGGTGCATGGCTACTCTGTCCTCCCAGTTAGTATTCATCCGGTCCTGAAGCGGACAGTGCAAGTTTGGTACGTACGATGATCGAAGATACCACACTCCGAGAAGCAACCGTTTCTCCTCGATTGCCCTCCCATCCTCCACTCCACCATGGCCAACAGGAGATCTCTTGTTCAGGCCAAGATCAGAGACGAGGGACTCGGCCAGGCAAAGAAGATTGTTCAGCTGGCTGTGCCTCACGCAGTGGTAATGGTGCCATCCGAGAATGACGACTATGCCCATCAGCAGATCCAAGGAACGCTCAGCTTGACGAAACATCCTGTCGGCAATACAATTCGTCACATGGTGCATCCGGGCGTGCATTGTTTGCAGGTCCTCGAAGCTTGCGACCACCGTGATGGCCAGCATCAGAAGTGGATGATGGAGCTTCAGAGCCACAGCTGAGATGTGACGAGGGATGATGACGAAAGGGTGCTGTGGCATGAATTCGGCACAGTACTTTGAGAAGAGGACTTGGTCCATGTCTTCCCGCACGTCGAATATCATGTCTCGGCCAACGGACGGTGTAGGGGCGTAGAAGGAGTTTGCGCCGTAGGGTTCTGGGGCGCCATCGACGTTTTGTTGACTGTGTGATGAAGAGGATCGAAACAAGGAGGGCCGATCCAGGGGCCCGGAGAGATGGCTACGAACAGAGGATGTGTCCAACCCCAGGTCTGCAGCCGCCGGGGAAGAGGGGTGCTCAGGGGTCGACACCAACGATTCGAGCATACCGTCAAAGTTGGGGCTTCCTGTATCCGTCTGTCTTCGCCCGTATGTTAGCGGGCAAAGGTTGGCGCAAGCGCATTACGGTCCCCTCCTTACTGTGACTGCCTGGACTGCCGCACTTTCCGCGGCCTGTGGGCCTGGTCGGTGCACTGCTTCAGCAGGCGCTCGCACCTGCGTGTGTTGCGATGTGTAAGCCATCATGCGAACGACAGGAGCTAGGCGTAGGAGGGCGAATGGCACTTGTGGTCCACTTTCGACATACCTATCGCACTTGGAGCCCTGGTTGCCTGGTCGGCCCGAGCATTTTGCCTTGGCAGCCGCGCACTGGGCGCACGCAGTACCCCATTTTGTGGTCTGAATTGCTCTTGTTCGCATCATGTTGGCCTCAAAGGTCGCTGTGGGCTTGCAGGGGATATTGGCGTGAGAGCTGCTGCCGAGCGCAGGGAGAGACGGCAACGAGGATTGATGGCCCGAGGCACTAGCGGCGAGCCGATAATTCCAATTGAATATGGGCTGTCCGAGTCCACCGCGGTTGTCCCTATTAACTTGAGTGATGATTGAAGACCGGATTCCCGGTCATATATACCGTCTGGAGCCATATTGCCAGGCCACATCGTGGCGCTGAGTCTAGCTCACGGTCCAGGGACAGCGAGAGGGATTCCGGGGTAAGGAGAATAGAGCTGAACTGTAAGAGTTAGCCATTCTCCCGGACCCTGCCCCTGACGAAAGACCTAACGCGTAATAGTGGGGACGGTGAGCGGCCTGTGCCGAGGTGCTCAATGCTGACTTTCCCCAGCGCTACTTCTAGGCTGCACAATTTCGCGCCTTGCCGCCTGATTTTGGGACGAAAACTCCATCCGAAAACATTGCCAATGTGGGCCCACACAGCAGGTTACCTCATTCCTCAGGTCCCCTAACAATTTGCAGAGGCGCCTAGGCAGCAGCGTATATAATTCCGTGCCAAGACGCTGTTGCTTGGGTCCACTTACTGGCCGATGCCAAGCCTGTTCCACCGTGTACCAGCCGAGGGATTCGCTAGTCGCTGCGATGCCATGTTCCAACCTCCCATGGACGGGATGTGCCTAGGATCGGAGTTTTTAACTTGCGTCCCGACGTCATGCTGCCTCCACATTGGCCAATGTTTGTCCGCTCTCACGAAACCAGGGTTGCCAGGCTTCACTTAACAGCGCTGAGGCTGAACATAAGCATGGCCGACCACAGAACGATGATACATGCACTACTCCGAGATGGCCGAGGTGACCTGGATCTTACTGTGCACGCTGACATTTTCTACGTCGCTGCCAGACGGCGTTGTCTAGGAATATACCCGTCCCAAAACTGCAAGGTCCATGTAGCCCCGGAGAAAACCACAATTGTATACGCTGCAATGACATCAGTTTGGAAACAAAGATCAACGCGAGGTAGGACCTTATGCAAGTTACTTAGAACGGGAACTCGGGTCCTCGTTTAAAGTTAGGCATCTATAGTCTGGCCAGGCTATAGGGTTCCAGGAAGATTCAACATGTTTTAAACATTAAAGTTCTGAACCCCGACGTTGTTGTCCGGCATCCTGGGATGTATACCGTCTCGGACAGAAAAGGGGTAGCTACATAGGTTGTGAAAGGCTAGAAGATAAAGTAAACTTGCAGGCAATGATAGTTAAGAGTCTAGAGCGTATGAAACTAGTGCTCAATAATTATTATCCATTGAAGACTAGCTTAATTCTCTGTCTCTCCTCTCTGCGTAAACAACCTAACGACCTTGAGATCTGCGCTCTTGGCATGACACTTGAATATGTCGGTTCTACTAGAAGTAGGTCTTAGGCCGTCGCCGTCGTCTCTTTACCGACATACTTCTTTGTTGGCGTCGTGGCACCAGGGGTGGTTTGCCCCTCTAGAACCCGGGCTTGAATCGTCCTAGGGTGGGACTTTCCAGTGAGGTCAAGATATACGTTCTTGACTGTCCTGGCGAGTGTCCTGCGACTCTCAAAGACCGGGAACAGGCCGACACCGATGAAGGAGCAGAAGATCCAAATGATGCCGACCGAGACCCAGCCGGTAAAGAAGGATTTGCTGAAGATGTACCCCGTGCCGTACAGAGGCATGGGCCAGAGGACTAGGAGTGCCAGGGTCTGTGGGCGATGTCCTGTTAGCTTGGACGTCATTGTTGAACTGAACGCAGAGCGCAGGAGAAAAAGCCTACCATAACCACAGTTGCTGTCTTGCTGATTTTGCCAGCACGTTCTAGCTTCTTCTGCTCCTCCTCAAACTCGGCACGCGTATCGTGCTGGCCGCCTGGAATGTCCTCGAGGTCCAGGCCGGCTGCGTTGGCCAGGTCGTGATCGTCACCCCTCCGAATGTCCATCATGGATTTCCAATCGTATTTGTCAATGCCGAAAGCCAGGGTGAAAATACCAACCAATACAATGGGGGAGAGCAAGGCAGCAACGTTGCCAGCCAGCATAGGATAGTTAGAGCCCGTGCAGGCCACGCTCAGGTCGCCGCACTCCCGCTTGGCTGTGACGAGCCAGGCAATGAGAGCGCAAACAAGGCCAATAACAGGTGAGAGAGCCGCAGCCCACTTATTCTGACCCGACCTGATGAAAACGTTAATACATGCGTCCACCAGACAGCAATAGACCGGTTGATAACATACCAAATCAGAGTGAGCGTTGCGGGCAAGACCGCCGAGGAGATGATGACGCCCATCATCAGATACAGATAGCCCATTGAGATGCCGGCATACCAAAGGCCGACGGAGAAGGTGGCAATGAAGAGGCCGTAGCCGATCACGATCGTGTGGCTCATATAGATGAGTCGCTTGCCGCTGGCCTCGGGATTGAAGTAGGTGCGGTACAGATCGTAAGTGAAAATGGTGCTGACAGCGATTAGCTGGCTCGAGGTTGCGCTCGTCACAGCCATGAAGACGATGAGGAGGGTTCCGATAGCACCGCCCTTGCCCAACAGGGCGACTGCGGCGTACGGGAGCACGAGACCAGCGCTAACATCGGCGCCCGCCATGCGCTCTGGAAACGTGGGGAAATGCGGCGTGTTCTCCAAGGCGAGAGCGGCGAGACCCATCGTTGTGGCCGTCAGCCAGGGGATGGCGAACCAGCACAACCCACCGATGATGTAGCCGGGGAGAGCATGCACGGGTGACGCAGCGATGGCCTTGTTGTAATAGCCGTTGTCAAGGAAGACGGTGCCAAAATTGCCTGGTGGATTTTCATCAGCCGCTGTCCACGGGCAGTCGTGGCAAGGTGCCTGATACTCACCAACAATGTTGATGACAAAGAAGATGGCGCCCTCGCGAGATTGCATGGTAAGGTAGCTGCCATCCTTGTTGCCATCAACGGGGTGCCGAGCAGCAGCCTGGATCAACAAATCGTAGACAGCACTCGGGGAGCCGAGGACCTCGTGTGAAGCATATGTGGTTAAAGCAAAGATGATGATAATGATGAGCAGGATAAAAGTGTGAACCCAGTCGGTCAAGATCGTCGCCTTCAACCCGCCGACAAGAGTGTACGCAACGACGCCGATGGGGAGAAGGTAGACTGCGATCTGTGTCAGCCATCCGGAAGGGTGTCCACGGTTACTGTCACAAACTCACTGGCAGCAACGGTATGCATGCCGGTCAGAGCGTTGACCGTGGCCGAGGCTCCGACGATTAGCATGAGAGAGACAAGGATGTTGGTCGCGAGACCAAAAACTAAAAAGACAATGTGGGCAAACGTGCCATATCGCGCCTTGATAATCTCGAGGTACGTATGGGCGTTGGGCGCACGTCTCTTGAGCTCAATGGCAAGGGTAGCAAAGAGCAAGATTTGGACTGTGGCGCCCGAGGCATACCAGAAAGGGCCCGACACGCCATACCGGTAGCAGACACCGGTGCTCTGGAGCAGGGTCGCAGCCCACGTCCACGACGAGACAACAGCAGCGGCTACTAGGCCCGACTTGACCGTCCGGCCGGCGGTGTTGAACATTTCGGATGTCTGGAGCTCGCGGTTGTATCGCCGCAGGATGAAGGTCACTAGAATCATGCCTGTCGTATTTGTTAGCAGCTTTGGTGGTTTCACATTACAATATGCCCCGAGGTGAGGCACCCGTGTCGCCATACCTAGCGCAAACGCGCCTCCGAGGCCCAACACGATGCCATAACCAACCCCCTGGTTCAGCGCTGCGGCGGCGGTGTGCTCTTTGTTAGATGGAGCATGATCCATTTTCGGCGGACTCGATGGGGGTGGTGATCGTAAGGAAGGTGAACCGAGTCTGGGTTGACTGCGTTTAAAAAGCTTGCGGAACCTACCATTCCATTCCCTTACTGCCAGTCCCGATTTAAAGTATCATAAGCGCCCTCTAAGTTCTTATCTAAGATATTTGATCAATGACTGAAGGTAAGGAGGGCTACCCCTGCGCCTCCCTCTTGAGATAACGCTTGCGTGCGCCTTATCTACAACAAGCATCAAGGCCTTAGAAGCGGAAGCAACTAATGCGGGATGCCAAGAACACATTCCTCCCCCACACAAGCCACTGACATGGATAAAGATTAGCGTCTGTGGAGGTCTTCGTTTCCGCGCGATTTCGAATAGGCTCGTTGTATCTGCAATGGTAAACCTGTGGGGGTTGTGGTGGCATATATGCAGTCAAGTGGCCAACGCGTTTATTGGTTAATGTTGCAGCCCTAGTGATTGCCGGCACCTCAGACAGGGGGACTGCAATGCTGCTTGCGGATCTGAGATAAGGCGAATCAACTTGTCATAGGTTTTAGATTAGCACTTGACCATTTAGAAAAAGTAGCGGTAGAGCAGCATCGCAGCATGTGTTGCAAGTTTAGAGAGCTATATAAGGTGTTTTTTAAACATGCTGTGGAATTTAGGCATTGTTTGAGACGTTCTTATCGCTAGCCTTTAGATTTTACATAAGAGATATGTTGGATCACAGGGTGTCACGACCTAGCCTATGTCGCTGCAGCCTACTTGTCACAGGCACAGCCTATGTCATGTGCTATGTTATATGCTATGCTAGGTAGTTGGCTGCGCACCCTGAAGCTAGATAGAGAAGGGGCTTTATACTAGTATAGAGCTTAAAAACTTTCTTTGTAAACAGGCCCGCACTAACTGGTGCAGCAGCGTGTTGAACCCACTGTGGCAAAGTGGGACCATGGTGGCGATATTGGATGAACCTACTCAGGGGTTCAGGGGCAGATTGGTCTTGGCATAGCATTGGGTATCCGTTGGCTCCCCCGAGGAAATGGGCTTTTGGAGCTACAGACAGCTTTTTCACAGTTACATAGATTGATACAATTGAAGCTATTATCACTGTTGATTCCTCCGTCTGTTCAGACCAATCAGATTCCGATCCTATATTTTAGGTTCGATAATTAAGAGTCTTATTACTCAAATTACCTTTAAGCAACGCTAAAAGCACTAATCCTTCGACCGCCTTAGCCCGAACCTTCGAGCTAGCTAGTAGTTAAGATATCTACTACTAAGTCGACTACTAACCTTGCTATACTTAAGAAGCTAGCTAACTAGTACACTTAGAACGTCTAGTTTACCTTGAAAGTAGCCTTATATAAACTACTCGACTATATCCTAGGCAAAGAGGCCCTACTTAAGTACCCTAGCAAGTTCGATCCTAATATAGCCTAGGCTATATACAAAGCTAAAACTATAGCTAAGTTCGATCGCTTAAACCTAGCCTTAACCCTAGTACAAGACATCGACTACGACGGCGCCGATACGCCCGTCTTATAAGTTACCCGAAGCGGTATAGCCTACGCCCCCGCCCCCGGCTACGCTAGCGCTTACGCCGGAGCCGGCGGTAGCAATAACGACAATGTAGCTACCGCCGTAGCCGCTCGAACGGCCAAGCAAGTATACCTATTAATAGTATAGAACTAGATGCTCTCTATCTTAGAGAACAACTACTAAGAGAAGGCCTAAGATATAGCCTAATAATAGAAAGAAGTCTAGAAGCTCTAGGACTTTATTATAGATACTATCTAGGTCTAGCTCTAAATAACCTAACTTCGTATAGACTAAGGCGTTAACAAGTAATACCGTATCTACAAGGGATTCGGCGCTAACGACGTTAAGGTAGCTATAGCCCTCCGCAAGAAGATCAGAGCGTACTACGCTATTCTTAAATAGTTAAGGTTCGTAACTATAGTATAAGAGGATTTCGAGCTATAGATTAAGAAGTAGGAGATACTAATAGAGGAAGCTATTATAAGAGATATCTAGGAAGGAACTCTCCCTATCGTTTAGATCGCTAACCTAAGTAAAGCGATCAACTAGATACCCCTTGCCTTCGTTACTCGATCTAAGAAGTAAAGAGTAGTTACTACTAACTTCTAAGACTATACGATCAAGGATATAACCTACTAACTCCGGATTGGCACCTAAGACCTCCTAGTGAAATCGAAGCCTAGGGTTACCCGTAGGGCGTTCCCGACATTTAGCAGCAAGAAAAAGAGAAGCGATATAAGCCCCTAGTAGGAGGAGGAGGAGGTTATACTATATAAGGCGTATAAAGGAGTATATAATATAGAAAGATACTACTACCTATACCTAGAGAGAGCCCCCTAGAGATTTATATATAGAGAGAATATAATCTAGAGAATAGAGAAGAACCTTAAGGCAAACCCCTCGCTTAAAGCTAAGACAGGGCGAACAAAGCTAAAGAGATAGAGATCTAACCTAAAAGAGTTATCCTAAGATCAAGATTAACTCCCTATAGCGTTAGCCCTAAGTAGGAGCATATAATAACAACGTGCTTCCCTAGAGTACCGCCTTACTTTGCAACTAGAGGTAGCCTATAACTAGATACCTACTACTTTGCTACTAGTAGATAAAAGACCTACTACGTTACAACTAGTAGAAGAAGAGCGCTAAAAGGCCCCTAAGAGACCTACTACGTTACAACCAGTAGAAGAAGAGCGCCAAAAGGCCCCTAAGATACCTACTGTAAAATCAGTAGACAAAGAGTACCGAAACTCTACGTAAGTAGCAGTAGCCCCCTAAAAGTACTAGATAGCTAATCAAATAGCTAAGGCCCCCCCTATTCAGACAAAGACCTCTCTAGAGATAACATCGGCACTGTCACGGGTCTAGCCGTGACATATGGCCGTATGGCCATTGTGGAGCGGTTGTGCGATGTGGGGCCTGCAGAGCCTGCAGCGTATGTGGAGCCCGCCGCAGGGCATATCCCCGGCGGGCCACACCTACTATCTTAAGTTCCTCGTACAACTATATCGAATATATACGTACCCTAACATTGGGCATTTACTACCTGTAATAGTTAGTTGTACCTTCTGTTCGTATATACAGACCCTCGTCGATTAATTACGACGAATTTACGTTACGCGAACCAACCGAAATTACAATTCGACTGCCCCGAACCTAAGAAACCAACAAGATAGTCGGCCCTGAAACGATAAGATAGTCCTAAGAACCCGAACCTAAGAATCTAAACCTAAGAAACCGAACCCCCGAACCTAAGAAACCTGAACAAAGAAGATAACAAGTACTATAGACGTTGACGCAAGCTCCGCGGCCCAAGTGCCTATTCCTATTAAGGATATACGTAGCGAGGCTGCTGTAGCCCTAAAGGAAGAGGTATACCCGAAGCTAAAGGGTTATTTCGAAGGATACTATAGGCCGTTCATAGGTAATAACCTCCTACTTAAAGCGCTTAAGAGAGCTAGAAAGGACAATATAACGGAGAGGATAATGGCGAACCTTACTGAATATATCCTTAGGGGTACAACTAAGGAAATCTAGAGATAGATAGTTAGGGCGAACAAGGCGAACGAGAAGGCTGTAATACTATAAGTAGAGAATAACGTTTTAATAAGGCTAATCGAGTCTAGGAAGCTAGGCGGTAGCGGCGGTAGTGCTAGAGAGGGCAGTATACTGTACGTATCTGCGTTTTCGGGCTCTAAGCGGGACTTAGCGAAGCGAACTATACAATTCAGAATATAGAAGACGCTAATTACGGCGCGATAGGCTGTAAAGCTGCTAGAATATATAACCGAGAAAGCGAAGATCCTTTACGTAGCTTCGCTACTAGAGGGAATCGTAGCTGTAGGAATTAGCAACTATATCGATACTATTGTCGCGAATCCAGGCGATAAGTAAGCCTAGGTATAGACAACTACCGACAAGTTTATCAAGTTCCTTTCTAAGAAGTATATAACGATAGATCTAGTAGCCGACGTAGAGAATAAGCTACGTAAAATAGCGTAGAAGGACAAGTACGCGAAGTTTATAGACTTTATTATGGAGTTCTCGAACCTTTACGACCTAAGTAACTAGGATAACGCTACCTACGTACGCGCGCTAAAAGAGAAGCTTTCGAAGCTAATGTAGGACCTGATCCTACTGTAGACGAACCTCCTAGCCTGGGATAACTTCTAGGGATAGGTTACTGTAGCCTAGGCCTAGGCTAATAACCTTAAAATAGAGGAATACTTAAAGAAGGCTAACAAGCCGAACTACTATAATAGCTATAATACTAAGAAGGAAAGTAAGGACCTAAACGCTATAGACGTTAACTAGGTAACTACTACTAAGGATAAGGCGACTATCTTACGACTTTCTAACTTAAAGAGGGAGCAGTATATAGCTATAGGTCTCTGTTTCCTCTATAGTACAAGGGGCTATATCGCAGCGAAATACATAGAGAAAGGCAAGCAAGCCTAGAACAACCTAGGCGCTAGAGGAAGAGGGTAGCGGGGCGGCCGTAGCAACTACGGCAGATTCGGCAATAACGGCGGATTTAGTAACAACGGCGGATTCGGTAACAACAGCGGCCTAAACTAGAATAACAATAGCGGCCCGAACTAGAACAACTACAACGGCGGATTCGGAGGCCGTAGCGGCGGCAGATACCTATATCGATAGAACAACAACAACTAGAACTTCAGCAATAACAGCTAGAACTTTAGTAACAACAACCAGAACTTCGGTAATAACGGCGGAGGCTGTAGCGTATACCGCGTGCGATTTATAGATCAAGGCTGCGTTCTAGGAGAAGTCGGTTACGACGATACTAAGTACTACGAACCTAAATAGAGCATAGAGGACCTAGAATAGTAACAATAGCACCAGGGAAATGCCTAGCCTCTACGCGAAGACGTATGTAGGGGCACGGAGGCTATTATAGGGGAGGTAGTAGCGATTTAGTTATTAGCGCTGTCGGTCAGATAGCCAATTCAATCCTATTATCCTCCTATATTGTAATAAGCAAGCGTAAGATAGCGTATATAGCGCTTGTGGATTTAGGCTATATAGGTCTCGCCTTTATAGACTTTAGTTTCGCGGTACGTAACGATATACCGCTAAGCAGACTAGAAACGAGGAAGCTACTCTACTTGGCTAATAGTGTACTAAAGTCATAGATCGAATAGAGCACGGTACTAGAACTAAGGATCGGCTAGTATAGGGAGAAGCTTCGGTTCTTTATTACTATACTAGCGAAAGACAATCCGATTATTCTAGGCCTCCTATAGCTAAGAAGATATAACCTAACAATTAACTAGGCGGACCTAAAGCTTACGTTTAGGGAGCGTTACTAAGAGCAACGTTACTTACTAGGATATATAACTAAGCTAACGGTACTATAAGCGAAGCCTATAACTATAGAACCTACAACTGCGGAACCTACAACTATAAAAAACACTACAAATTACTAAGCATCGGTTAAGGAAGTCCTAGATAAGGGGGAACTAGAGGATAGGGAGTATAACCAGGGTCTAGAGAACCTATAGAAGAAGAGGAAGAGAAGGTTATCCC